>JAJEJO010052321.1:0-79820 GCA_020662805.1 Glaucomys volans
ACTACACTGACCATGGCGATTCACTTGACTTTCTGTTCATCATCCTCCAAGTTTATTTGTTGGTAGTCATTCTTGCTTCCTTTCCCTAGATTCCAGAGTGTTATTCTTCCTTATCAAGGTTAGTGCTTTCACTTGGCCCTCATTCTGTGGAGTATCGCCTTCATCTCTTTCCCAGTGGCTTGATATTTGGGGCTTTATGTCAGATTTCCTTCTGCTATTTACTTAGTCAAATATTTGTCTTTGAAGAAAAAGATGGATAAATATAAATCTTCTTATCTCACCTATGTACTATTGTAAAGATAAAAAGATTTTTTTTTCCTCAAGTTAAATTGAGAAAAACCCTTAAGTTTTTTGTATAATGCTAGATTGGTAGTAGTAAGTGACATTCCGGGTACTTGTGTGTGCATATAGCTTTTAGCCTAAAAATTTGGAAAGCCTAGGTTGGTTCCACAATCTAGCTATTGTAAATTGAGCAGCTATGAACATTGATGTGGCTGCATCACTGTAGTAATCTGACTTTAAGTCCTTTGGGTAAAGGCCAAGGAGTGGGATAGCTGGGTCAAATGGTGGATCCATTCCAAGTTTTCTAAGGAACCTCCACATTGCTTTCCAGAGTGGCTGCACCAACTTGCACTCCCACCAGCAATGTATGAGTGTACCCTTTTCCCCACATCCTCGCCAACACCTGTTGTTGGAACCAACCTAGATGTCCTTCAGTAGATGAATGGATAAAGAAACTGTGGTATGTATACACAATGGAATATTACTCAGCCATAAAGAAGAATAAAATTATGGCATTTGTAGGTAAATGGATGATGTTGGAGACTATTATGCTAAGTGAGATTAGCCAATCCCCCAAATCCAAAGGCTGAATGGTCTCTCTGATAAGTGAATGATGATGCATAATGTGGGGTGGAATGATGGCAAGAATGGAGAAAGGATAGAGAGCATAGAGGGAAGGGAGGGGTGGGGTTGAGGCTGGGGGGTAAGAATAATAACAGTATGTGTCAGACATCATTGCCCTGTGTACATGTATGAATGCACAGATGGGGTGACTCTACTTTGTGTACAACCAGAAAAACAATTGCTGTATTCCATTTGTGTTCAATGAATCAAAAAATTTAAAAAAAAAATTGGAAAGCCTAACTTACATTTGGGGAAAGAATTAACAAGTGCTTGCACCTTGATTAAACAATGTACCCTAAATGGGAAAACCAATAGCAAGAAAGGATCATAAAAGTTGTCAGTGGTAAGGAGGATTGCTTGTCTATATTTAAAATGCAGATCACCACTTTTAAGTAGAATAAAAAGAGCTAATTTCCAATGCATATTTTAAAAGCCACATCAGCTAAATGAACACAAATATATAACTGAAAATTCTGAAAGGAAAGGACAATTTTGATGTTTTTTTTTTTTTTGTTTGTTTGTTTGTTTTACCCCCCTTTGGAACCAGGGGTTGAACCCAAGGATGCTCAGCACTGGGTCACATCCCCAAGCCCTTTTTATATTTTTTATTTTGTGACAGGGTCAGGCTAGGTTGCTTACAGCCTTGCTAAGTTGCTGAGGCTGGTTTTGAACCTGAGATCCTCCCTACTTCAGCTGCCTGAGCTGCTGGGATTACAGGCATGCACCACCATGCCCAGCCCAAGTTTGAGTTTTCCTAGCAAAGAGGAGCACTGTTCAACAGTGCAGCGGGCAAAGGTACTAGAGCCCACTGTTCTGCTTTTTTCACTGCCAATGTCACTGAATTCCTGCTATTTCAGACACACTGTCAACTTGGTGTTAACTTAAATGGTACCCAAGGAAAAAAAATACACATGCTGCATATGGAGAAAAGCCTAAACTCTTTCTCTATTTTTATGAGCCGCCAAGCTTGCTGCTGGTGTTTACATTAACAGAGGAATGTGATATTAATATTTAGCTCACTCTGCAGAAATATGCGTTTAAATGGGAGAAATTTCAGCATGCAATCTCCAGAGCCATTCGTCTGTGTGTCGCGAGCACACACACACACACACACACACACACACACCCAGGAAGAATGTCTCCCAGCTCACATGGCTGAAAGCTCTCAATTAAATGAGAAGAGTAACACATGGCCAGCAGAAGGAGGGGATCTAGAAGAATGGCAATGTTTACAGCTACAGGGGTTGCCCAGCATGCATGGGGGCTTTGTGAACCCTGTTGGAGATGGAAGCCCCACATGGACAGCTGCGGTATCAAAGAATCCCGGTGACCCAGATTCAGCTATAGATTGTGAACTGCTTTGGCCTGTGCTGCTATCGCTCCGCCAGCAGTCCACTCGCAGTTTCACTGGCTCCCTGGCAAACAGTGCTGACCCATTTCACCATGACAACCTGGGCTGCTCTACGAAAGGCTGTGTGCAAGGAAACGCTCGCTGTTGGCATTTTAAAGATTCCAGAATTAAGTTTACTCAAGAGTTTTTGAAAACCACATTTAGAAAACTCAACTAAAGCTGACATTCTTTGACAGCAGTGGAAAAGATGGAGAAGAGAAATGTGGAAAAGTTACTGTTAGCCTTTTGCACGTTCTACACCATCAGCAAAACAATCCATTTTATGTTTTACTCAGCTAATAGCAGTGTAATAAATATGTTAACCAAAGTGAATTGATAAACAGAGAATAAGCAGGCGAAAAAGCTAAGGGATTAACTTCCACTGCTCCATATATTCTGGTCTATTAAAGCTGCATATATAGAATCAAATAATTTAAAATCTCATGATAAATAAATGGAAGTGTTTAAAGGTAGATTTATTACAGCCTTGGCTCAACCTTGAACTGTACAGAATCGAGTTTCATTGGAGAATGAGAATAGTATGCCCCTTGGGGGAAAAAATGGGTCTGTGCTTTGGTAAAGGAATTCCATTTAGTGAGAGCAATTTAGAAAAATCAGGATCTGGTATGTGCATGTGATCACATTAAAATGCAACCTCCTTTTTGATGAAAACCATAACTCTGAATTGAATGCATTTGCAGCCCTTTATATTGAAATCCATGTACCATTCTCAGCACTGCTTTTTTTTTTTTTTTGTTAATGTTAAATTAGCTCCAAAGCTAAATCTTACCTCTTCCTGAGTGATCTTCTATATTTCTTGAACAAAAGAAGCAAAGTCACAAGAGGCAAAAGGATGGCTCTTTGCAGTGCTGTCTATTCCCAGCAACAGACCTTGTCCTGGGGCCATCAGGGTTTTTACTCATGGATGATGGACTCACATAGACTCTTCACCTTTTAAGGAGAAGAATGAGAGGAGCAGCCCAAACCTTGGCATTATGGGAATCAGCCCAATGCACTTTGTGAAAACATGAAAATAAAACCAGAGTACACCTTTTTGAAATGAATCAGTCATTTACTCCTTTTGTAAGCGATTTCAGGAACTCTCTTTCTCATTCTATCTTACTCAGCACTTTTCTTCAGAGCTTAAATTTTTTTTTTTCCTTTTGTGAAAACCCAGTCTCCTTCCCAGATTCTTCCTGTCTCAATGAAAAATTTCTATCCTTTGTTGAAGGATATCATTCATAATTCTATTTACCTCCACTTTTCATCCCAGGATCAGCTGTCAGTGAAGGATTTATTATGTTAACTAAGTATTAATACATGGGTGCAAATTAAATGAGGAATTAGAAAACAAATATCACTTGTCAACAATAGTAGCCATTGGAATCAATCATTCAAATCTTAAAATGATTAAATGTGAAAATTAATTATCCAATACATGGGAAGGATAGCAACAGTTTTTCATGACCCACATTGGTGTTACAAGTAGGAGAAGAATACATTCTAGCCTGCTCATCTGCTTACCATCCTGATATAATTACAAATAGCAAATGATAAATGACATTGTCTTCCCAATCATATCATTTTTCAGTGCTGGAAACATCTTGCTTAAGTATCATTCCACAGTTTAATTTGCTGTCTAATATATAGTTTTATCAGCAAGAAGCTGAGGTCACCATCTCTTTCTTGAAGTTCCACCACTTTCACATGTAAGGTTAATCATTAATTTGAACTGATCACAAGAGTGTATACAGGAGTGACCATAGCCAGAGTTGGGAAGTAGGCAGGATTCACTCTGGTGTCTGAGTCTGGGCTCTCAGATCCTTCATTAGCACCAATATACCAATGATTGATAAGAGTTTTAAATATTTGCTTTGGGGAAAGATATTTACAATTTTGCAAGGAGAAAAGACTTGAAAAAAAAATCTTTTTTGATAGAATTTCTGTCATTTATCCTTAAAATCACTCCACTGAGACAATCTCTTCACTCACCCTTCTACCTCTGTCAGCAAAGTCAGCCAAGTCAACAGGCACCAGGTTGATCAGTGGGACTCCCAGTGTAGATAATCTGAAACACAAGGTAGAAAACAGCTTTTGGTTCCAAATGCTTTTCATTCCTTAGGCTAGAAAACTATGTTATATGCTTCTAAAAAGGACCTTCGTGGGAAAGCACATGGAGACTCAGAGTGTGTCTATCATTTTATTCTTGGCAGACCGGAAATATCTGAGGTCTGTTCAATGCCTTTGAATCTAAAAGAACAAAGTATACATGATATATTTAAGTCACTTCCTTAATTAAATTTGCATACAACTGGCTGTCTAGCTGCATAGCAATTACTTTTTTGTGTGAGGAATGAAGTTGTGTAATATCAATAAATTTTGAAGAATTGTTTCCCATAGAAAACTTAAAAATATAGGGCAGGGTATTTGATTGGATCACTCAGAATCCTTCTCATGCTTGTGATATCATCTGCCTTCTGTATTTCAATCACTGGTTTATTAATGTTTATGGTTTGCCTTGTCAAGATATTGAAGGCCTGGTGTAAACATTATCTTTGCACATGCTTGTAGATTTGCAGCCCTGAACTTCTGCACAGCGTTAATGGATTCATTATTCAGACATGCACTATCTTGTGGACTGAATCATCTTTGTGAATTGACCATGGGTTTGTTGGCGCTTATCACTGAAAGCATTTAATGATGCAAATGACCAGCTCATTTCTGAAATACCAGAGCATCCACTGATGGTGAAGATTCACTTGCCTTGACCTGCAAAAGCATGCTGTTAGGTTGGAAGTAGTTCTTCCTAAGGCAGGCAAGATACACATGAGCTCTCAGCCCAGGTACAAAGTTACTGTCTTCCATTTGGAATAATCATAAGCAATGGCTGATTGCGTGTTTTGTTCATATTCTGTCATTTTACTGAAAGATAAAGATAAAATTAGTTTTCCATTCCTTCAAGACTTTACATGGTTCTTTTTTTTTCTTTGAGCTCTGCTTTTAGATTTTTTGTTTTATTAATTCATTCACTTGGTGAATATTCAATCAGTACTCTCTTTCTCTCCTGACAAGGTGTTATGCTAGGCACTGTGTCATGCAAGGTATGACATCTACCTTCTATTAGGTTTCAGTATGATACAGACTCTGTACTCCAGAAATCTGAACTAGAAGGGATTCTGGCTACAGTCAGAATAATTTCTGTGACTCAAGTGTAGACCTAATTTTGATAAAGATTAGAAGGCAATGCTGGGCTAAGCTAGTATAGCAGAAGCTACCACATGGAGGGTAGCATAGTAGTCTATGTTGAGAAAACAGTCCAAAAAAGTTGCCTTAGAATTCAGTCTTGAGAAGTTGCAGGGCTGAGGCTGAGAGATTAGTTGAGAGCCAGATTGTCCAGCTTGGTCTTAATCCCTATTAAGGGGAGACACCCTCAGAGATTCTGGAAGGATTTTTGGCGACTTCTCTGCTTTAAGAAAATGAAGGTGGAGGGCGATCTTCAAGATGAACCAGAGGAGGGAGGAGCAGAAGAGGGAGAAAGGTCAGTTGGGAAGTTATTTCAACACTCAAGGTGTGGCGCGATAAGAGGTGGGAGCAGGATGAATCAAAGGGAGAGAAGATACGTAATGTGGGAGTGTCATGTTTTATTTCCCCAGAGAATTGAGTTCACCTTCATTAAAGAACCAATAAAACAAATCATGGTTTGGCTAAGCCTTCCAAAAATGTAGCGACTTATTTTGCAAGAATTGTGCTCAAGAATTACATATGAATGTTATGAAATGAACTCAGTTAGTGACTTGAAAGACATGTGTAACAGGACAATCATATCACAATTTTGTCCAACATGCCTTTCCAAGCCCTCCACTGCGCATGATCTACAAGTGCAGAGCATTATGGACATTACCTGTTCTACTCTCGTTAATTCCTCCGAGACTGATGAAGCCTTTCTGCTTTGATAATGGGGAAAATGCAACACAGAAAGCATCAATAGCAATGAAGTAATACAAAAGCAATATTACCATTGCGCCAATTTTCTTTAGCAAGAGAAAAGTCAGCATAGCCTTGGTAGAAGTTACTTAAGAGTAAAGTGGTTGAACCAGGGAAAACTTGTGCGGAACAGACTAATGAGGGATAGTAAAGGCTAAGCATCTGTGGAGGACAGGTCTGCCACTAAAAAAGAGATGGTCCTTAATTGCTGAAGTTGGCGTGGACAATTTAGGAAATTTAGGACAATGACAGTGAATTTTTGTCATGAATTTTCTGGAATACTATTTATCTTCTTGTCCAAATTAAGAAAAAATAAAGTTTAGCTTATTCTTTAGCTCATGTCAAGTGTGACCCAATTGATTTGCTGCCTGTAAAGGGCTTTCAATTTAATAACGATCATCACCAACTCATGTTGGGAAGAGAAAGTCAAAACATTGGATAAAATGTGGAATTCAGCTAAATACAAGTTTTGACAACATTACTGAATATTTACCCCAATAGATGACACAGAAAGCAATGGTTAAATTGAAATGATTATTATGACTGTTCATTGGTTATGTATCATATACTTCCATGTTTATTTGGGAATACAGAACTTCATATTTTCATATGTATATAATGAGAGAGGAACAAGGAAATTGAGAGAAAATAAGAGAATTTACCTAGGAGCTGAATATTCTGAGTACTTATGTTTAAATCATTTTCCTTAAATTACGTAAAGTCTCCCTCTTTAAGCCTTTGAAGTGGAAATCATTGTTTTAGGATTCTATTTTATCCCTCATTTTGTTTGTACAGAGCTGCACGAGAAGGCTGCATGGAAATACGACATGATTTACTATTCTGTAACGAGCAACAGAAGAACTGCAAGACTTTGAAAACTGACATGGGGAGGGAGAGAGGGAAAAAAGGAAATGTTTATACCTCCTCATTTTGACATGGCTCCTTCAGAAATCTGATACTCAATATCTGCCTGCATCTGGAGGAGGGAAGAAAGAGACCATACAGCCATTCTGTACTTAATGTTGAAATAAAACCCTCTATTGTCCACCAAGACAATAGAACCAGTCTATAATAATGTAGTACAAGTAGAGCATAAATGACATAAGCCAGCAATGCAGTCTTTGTTCTAGTGTAATCTTCCATATCAACCATCTCCACTCCCCAGAGGTAAGAGAAAGGCCTTTCTTCCATTTCCCATAACTTGCCCCTGCTCTCTCTCCTTACTCTATAGAAATCCCTGTTATAAGGCTCCCCTCTGGGATGGCTAATCATGTTTGACAACATAGGAACTGTCCTAAATCATGGCCAAAATCTCACACTAAGCCCAAACTGTTTGTATGCATAAACAAAATTGTTAGTTTCATTATCTATTTAAAATTTGCAGGAGATGTTTACTTTGGTGGGAAGAGATGTGGGAATACTGAGAAGATGGAGCTGCCCACAGCAAAAAGCACTTCTTGGGAACATGTCAGTTCAACTTCAATGGAGAAAGCATCTTTTATGGGCAAAAGAAATAAGTAAACAATATATTACTTCAAAGCAAATTATCAGTGATAGGTATAGGACAGAAGCCCTGATTGAGAACACTGAAGCCTACAACATATTCACCACTACCTGGTACTGTGTAGGACAGCGGATGTCGGGGTGGGGCGGTTATTATTCCAGCCAAAGGCTATGATTTCAGGTTATATGCAGAAGTCAGAGAAGAAAATTAATCAGCAAAGCACATTTATGGTTTTTGCAACCATAAAATCAACCTCAACCTAACAGATTGAGAAAACTCAACCTGTTAAAAATATTTTATGAATGAAATTAACCTATAAAGAAAAGACCATTAAGAATTGCAAAAAGTAATCAAAATAGGACAATTGTATATTTTTTAAAAATGAAGAGCTTTGGAACAGAAAAGCTTATTCTGTTATCTTTGCTTTGCTTGAGAACAGAAAGAAAAGGTTCTCAATGTTTGTAGCCCCTTGACTCCCTGCCTTTCTCACACTGGAAAAGACTTATTCCATATCTTTCTGGCACATCTTTAATTTTGGTAAGGGCTCAGTCAATCATAGAAGAATATTTAATATTTATTGAATGAATAAATGTTCACCTGTAATTGTTGTGGGGGATACAATAATGAACAAAAACCAAGAACCTTAGTTTAATCCATTAGTATCCCCAGAACCAAACAGTGCTTGGCATATAGTAAGTGATACAACGTTCATTGAAAATACAGAACTCTTCTATTTTTATCTGAACCATGCACTTGGAGAGTTTATCATATGTTACCTTCTTTTAGAATGCTTCATGTGTGTCAATACTATCTCTTTGGCATGACCATAAAGGTCTTAAGAGGAAAAAAAAAATCATGTCTTCTTTTTTAACTCTATTTTCCCACAAAACTTTTGCACGGCTAAGCAAGTGATAGATTCCCATACTTTATAATCTAGAGTGGGACACACACAATGGGACCAAACATACTTGAGGGAAAGACTATTAAGGGGAAAAAAAGAAAGCAAGGTAAATGGAGGAAGTTATGGACTTGGTGAGTTCTAGAGTAGCTTTTTCACATGGAGATGTCATGAAGGCCTCTTTGGTCACAGGGCAGTTAGTAGAAACTGGAAAGATGTGAGAGAACATGTTATGCAGCTGAGAGCAAGAGTTCTGTGCAGAAAGAACAGCAAGTCCAAGGCTACAGATGCCAGTGTGCCAGGGAGCAGGGCTGGGTAAGTGGGAGGAGAGGCCATCAGAGAGGTGAGAAGAGGGTGAGAGGCGAGTGGGTCTTTCAGGCAACACCAAGGAGTTTGAACTAATTCCCCTGGAGATGGGTAGTTTATTCAGAGTCAGAAATAAAGCTGCAAAGAGGACATGGTATTTTTTTTTTTTTTTTGAACCAGGGATTGAACTCAGGGACACTTGGCCACTGAGCCACATCCCCAGCCCTATTTTGTATTTTAGAGACAGGGTCTCACTGAGTTGCTTAGGACCTCGCTAAGTTGCTGAGGCTGGCTTTGAACTCGCGATCCTCCTGACTCAGCCTCCCAAGTCGCTTGGATTACAGGTGTGTGCCATCATGCCCCGCTATGAGGACATGGTATTTTGAAAGTGATCTTGAACAAAAGGAAGATAGGCTAAGCTTCACCAAGAAAATTTTTGTTAGATGTACCAAATAATGTTTGCATTTGTAAGGCATTTAATCACTGGAAAAGTTTATTAAAGTGTAATAATAAATTTCATTCCTTAGAGCTACTTAGAAATGACCATGTTTGTTTGATATAAAGTACCACCTGATTAAAAAAAGATCAATGTGTTTTTTCCTCCAACAACTTAAACTAATCCACAGTCAGTATAATTGATTGTACAACCACACTGATTTAGTAATTCAGATTACTAGGAAAACTGGAGTATATTCATCTCTTCCATTTATTGTTTTTCATCAGTAAGTACCACTGAAGGAAAAAATCTATTTGCTGTCTCTAAGACAACTGTTTTACTATATTTGGCTCCTGAGCAACTTCAGTTCTTCAGTTATTTATTCTAGGGGAAAAAAAAAATTTTTTTTTTTTTGTGGTCCTGGTGCTAGGATTAATCCAGAGACCTCATGCATAGTAGGCAAGTGCTCTACAACTAAGCTATATCCCCCATCCCCTAGAAATACCCCCCCTTTTTTTTTATCTTGAAAGAACATCACCAAAGGCAGACTAGGACATGAAGGCAATTTGGGATGATGCATGATTTGATATTCTTTCAAAGTGACATTCAGAAAACATTAGCCCAATACTCATCTTAGTTAATATTATATACAGACTAGCCTCTTACTAATTCCTTTTCAGTGTCCAGTAAGAACAGTCTTCTGGAAAAAAATGTGACAAAATTTTTCCTATTTTTCTGTGTTTTTTCTTTGCTTTGATGCTTTTCTTTTGCCATTTTCCAAAGCCTTGATTTGTTGAAACTTTCAAACTTCAGATAATAAAATAAAGCATGTCTATAAGGGATACTGTGTTGAAACCCTTTTTATTGTCAGAAGTCACTATCTGTGATCATGGCTTTCAGTTGATGACCACCACCATTTCCAAAAATACTCAACTGCAATAGGTTTGCCCTAGTGAGGAATGTTTTCTTTCTTCCTCTCAAGGGCACTGGGAATGGGATCAATACACATTGATTCCTGTGACATTTTGGTGACCTGTATTAGATTAGTGACAATTAGTTGTCGAGCTGATTTGCCTCACCCATAATGTGACTCTGTAGACCAAATGAATATGTTGCAAATAATGCTATGTAGGACTTCCCCAGGACTATGTTAGGGACTTTGCAGGCCTGCTGAGACTTAGGACAGGGTGGCCAGGGACAGTTTGAAGAAGTGTGGCCCCAGATTCCTGCTTTACCTCTTTTCAAGACTATGTTGTAGCTCTCTCCCCTTTCGTGTGAATCATTGCTCAAGAGGTTTATTGAATTCCCTAGCAAAGCACAATGCCTGCAGAAATAAGGGATTAGTACTTGTTTGTTGGTTTTGGTTTCTGTTTGTTTTAAATAATGATGATGGCTGCTCTGGCTGCTTTTAGAAACTGAATTAAGGAGTTAAATGATGTTCCAGCTTGCCAACCAAGACATTAAAAAAACTAGATGTTTTAGTTACCAGAATGGTAACCTTTTCCACTGGACCTGGTGAGAAGAGCCTCATAGTCCACTCACCCTTCTATTCCCTTTTCCTCCCAGGATCCTCTGACAGCCTATTAAGATGAGGGCCACTAACATACATTCCTGTCAATAGCAAACCTAAGTTCTGTGTTTGCAAAATGTGAACTGCATCCTGAAAAGGAAGGTGAAGGATGTTTCTATTCCACTCCCAGGAATTTCTGGCAAATTCATAAGCTAGATGAGACAAAGAACAGACAGAAATCCCCTGTTGCTGTAGAAATCTGGAATGCTAATGTACTTCCAAACTATCCATTACTGGTTCTAACAGTCTACTCTACCTATTTCAGCTCTTCCCTGCATCACCTTCCCCACTTCTCAGTCCAAGAACCTGCCATTACATACTCAGTATACATGTCATCCAGTGCCTAATGGCATTTATGTTATTCATGCATCTTATCAGTGCTGTCTGAGAAGTTCTGGATGAGATCAGGCCGAAGAGTGGTGCCAAGGCATAATATCAGTGATTATAGCATCAAGGACTTTAAAAACACACTGTTGCATAATATCAGTGATAATGGGTCTAATAATAATAACAAAATTTTGTGGTGGCAGAGATATAGTATAGACATATCTGGCATGTGAAGGAGAATTGCAAAAAGGGATGGAGAGAGGACAGTATACATCTGTAGTTGGGACACACTGGACGGAGAATATTACACACGTGCAATTAAAAATAGGGTTGCTGGCTTCACACTTGGAACTTGTATGTGGTGAGTGACCCTCTCATGATCTGCCTTCAGGGCAGCCTTGAAGCTGGTAAGCACACTGGTCTCCAAGTTGCCCCGTGTTCGGCATCTAGCTATTCACCTTTGGAGAGAAATAAGAGGGCTCTGTTAGATGGCCTCTGTTGTCCTTTCAAAGCCTTTAATTGCCTTTGCTCATCACTGCTTCCCAGAAAAGCTGCATCTCCCATCCTTTCCCCAGACTCTATTTCCTGACTGTTTCTTGCCACATCCTGTGGCAGATGTGGACGGTGATATGGGACAGTAGAAAGGAAAAGAAGAGAAGGAGCCCCAAGTGATGATTTCTGAAACCATTTGCCCTGAAAATTTTATTCAAAAACCAGTATCTGTAATGAAAGCAACTAGATTTACTGGTTGGGAGAGAAGGAGGCAGCTTCGAGCCTCCTGCATAGAATCCACTTCAAGTGTACTTGTTGAGCTTCAAGACTACAATGGAGAGGGAGGGACAGGCTCCTCTGAAAAGCACGTTTCCTGGTCACAGAAGCTTGCTTATATTGAATGACTATCAGGAGTGATCTAATTTCATCTGCATAATAGATCTATGATGTACTATTATTAGCTCTTGTTTTCTGTATTAAGAAACTGAGATGCGGAATGCTTAAACAGTTTCCCTAAGGTCACATAGTGAGGGAAAGAACGAGTATTCAAAAGGAGAGTTCTTTATGTTCAAAGTCCATGTTCTTTCCACTACATCAGCTGCATCTTGGCTCCTATTTCTTTGGGGTAAATGGTACAATAATTCAACAGCCCAGTGATTCCAAGCTCCAAGGCACAGAATGTAATCTCTGCACAATACACACAATTCGGATGTTATTGCTGTGGGTAGGCCTGTTTGTAGTTAAAAAAAAAAAAAAGTGTTGACTCATTCCGCCTCTATGCTGGCCCATCCCACCCATGCCCTTCTGGTGTCATGAAGAGGAGGCTGGTGTTGGTAACTGTTAGGACATGATTACCTCCATAGTAAAGGCAGATGTTAGATTGGCTGAGTGGGGATGGCTCTGGGATTCAGTCCTTACTCATAATATAAATGCTGCTCAAATGGCTTTAGGGGTGATAGTACAACCCAAGCCTGGAATCCCACCTGCCGGAGAGTCCTGGGAAGCTGATAAGCAGGGCAGATATTCTGCACCAACAGCAAAAGCTGCACAATGAGAAAAATAACCATTCTCTGTAAGCAGATGAAACTTGAGCCTTCCATTTCATGATACTAATCACCAAGTAAACAGGCTCTTTTAAGCCAACATCTGTGTGAGGGCTGCTTGCCTCACCAGCCTCCTTCCTGCCCATTCTCACTGAAATACCAGCAACAGCACAGGTCCATCTTAGCCTTGGAGGGGCCCCTGCGTTGTCCTAGGACCTACACCACATTCCACAGGGGCTTTACCTTGGAGCCTCTGTTTCCTCTCAGGGGTGAGTGCTGACTCCTCTGGTGTAGGAGACGTGAGCTGTCGCAGCAGCCAGAGAGACCTGCTCAGTGATCTCCACAGCATTTGCCTACACTCTGCAGCTTTGTACCCCTGAATGCCTGGTTGCTTTGCTGGGAGAACTCATTGTTTGAGAATAACTTTTGATTTTCTCTAAGTTTCTTATTTGCCTGATATTGGCCAGATCATGAAGCAATTCACATACACTAGTGCCAGATTTATAAAGTGTGAATTCAATTCTGTCTTTGGCCTTCTCTGTCCAACTCCCACCATTTCCTTCTGTAGCATCTCTTAAAACAGCCACATTTCCCTTCTAAAACCCCTAATAAATCCTGGAAGATTAACGAATGGGGGGAAATGACAATTTCTTATACTTTTTCATATGTAGGCTATAAACAGTTCCTGTTCCCTGAGATCCTCCTTACAGTGTTCCTATGAGACCAGGGTAGTTATCTTGCTCCAGATTTTACAAGAGGAAAAACAGAGACCATTCCTTTTCTTTTCTGCTGCCAAAGGCGAGGGGAGCCCTCTGAAATTAAGTGGATTGAAAATGAAGTCAAAGAAGCAGAGGCCTCTGTCTTAAACTCAGCACTTTGTGATTTGCTTGATTACACTTTCCTCAGCCCCTCCCTCAAATTTCATAGGCACAGACTCATTACCCCATTAGGATTTGGCTGGGGAGGTCTAAAGGACAATGGGAACATAGAAGAATCTGGCTGGTGTGCCAGAGTTAACAACCGCTCATGTGCAATAAAACCAGACAGCATTTTTGATGGACAACATTCTCATTGCATTCAAAGAGCCTTGGAAAGCTTCCATGGCTGCTGATTTCAAATAAGAAAACATTCCAAAGGGAATCAAGGCAAGGATGTATCTCTTCCAGGCTTGCTCCTAATGTTTTGCTCGGCCTAGGGCAAGAGTACCAATGGAGACTCATAAGCCATCTATCTAAATGTTTAAAAATGATGATGCAAGCTTGAAAACCCTTAAATTAAGCAAAATATGTTCTACTCTCCCTTCATGACAAATATATTTTTATTAATAATCTAGAGGCTAGGTTCACATTTAAAATTCTCTGACTCCTTTTGAGTTTTATTCTGGAATTCATTGGCCAGGGAGATCTGATCTTTCCCTACTTAGCTCATTACCCTTGGTCTTAGATCTACACTGTTCTCTTCACAACCTGGCTCCATTCTACAATGTATGGGACCTCACACTCATGAGGGGCACTCTATCACAAGTGTCCAAGTTCCTTAACACACCTACCAACAACTATTCCTGGTCCATTGCTTGGCCTAGAAGTGTATCCAGTTTGCATTCAGAAAGTTATCTCAGAAGGTGCTGGAAGCTGTCCTTATCTGGTCAAGAAGGCAATTACAGAGTCCTAAGAATCTAAAATATGGTTAAGAGTGAAGGTGTGGGTAGCTCTACGACTATTTCTGTGAAGAGAGGCATTGCTGAAAGAAGACCAGGGTGAGACTTTTAAGAGGTGATCACAGAGCTGTGGCCTCTTTTGCTTGGATGTATGACTGGTACATATAATGTCAGTCTTTTATAAGATAATGTTTCATATAGAAAGTGGACACTTTCTACAGTATCTGCAGATGGAGGTACAACATGTCAAGGTGCTTTCTTCCATAACTAAATGAGATGATTCTCGTTACCTCATTGTGTGTGAGATGATTATGTGGTAACTCTTCCTTCTGGATGCCCTGTGACTTCACTTAGGGAAGATTTCCATGACCCCACATGTGTGGATTCTGATATAATTGGTTTAGAATGGGGACAAGGTACATGCATTCTTAAAAAGCTCTCCTGACAATTCTGTATTTAGTCAGGACTGAGAACCACTGGGTTCAGCCTAATGACTTTGCTTGCCATAAAACCTTGGCATTAAACCTTTTTGCTCTCCCAAGAATCCAAGCCATTATGATCCAGGAGAGATTCATTTCCAGAATGACTGATGCCCCTTTATTGTAGTTAACAATTAAATCTCTGCTTGGGGCAGTGAGTAAGATTTGTCTGCTCAGGTTAAAATAGTGGTAGGCAGGACTCTTACCTGGCTTCTCCACTGTATTCCATGAAAGGTGAGTTTAAAAATATTTAACAACAATTGCATCAATCAATCTAAATGAACTCCAGCTATAGAATACTGATCTATTTTACCATTGATGAATCTAATTGTACCTCTCAGAAATCCTTCAGAATGGACATTAGTGTGTGTATTTATCAGTTGATTTGCAAGAGGGTAGCAGATCTGGGACCCACAGCTAGGTCTTTTGACTCCAAATCCTGAATTCTGTCAACTATATCAAGCAGCTCTTGATAGCACTCGTGGTTGGCATGAATTCTTTAGTCTGTAAAATCGTCTCCTTCCAGCAAACTGGTAGGGAGATCCATTACAAATCTCACAGAAAACCCCACCTACACAATGAATCACTTTGTCCAAATCTATAAACATAAGTGAGAAACAACATTTCAGAGTTTCATTTTCAATGACATTTATTTCTGGGACTAGTAAGTGGCTCCTTAATTCTGAAGTTTACACATAAATCCTAAAGACTGTTCGGAAATGTGCTTACCCTTCATAATCAATCATGCTCAAGTTCCACAAATGTGGAATTCATGATTTTAAGCTTGTGTCTTGGGCAGGTAGAACATTTGAAATCACAATTATAAGACAGAATGGGATCTTTAATGGCCATCTATTCAGCATCTGTTTCCGGGCAAGTTTGTACATAAGCTATCCCAGAGACAAAACTCCCCCAGTTAGAATACAATTTCTCCCCTCAGCAGGAGAGGCTTCTATTCAAAGTCCAGGTCAAGACAAACCCTGACCTGGCAAAGTGATTTATTGAAAATCTCTCCCCAGCAGAGCAGATTCAGGTTCTGGGGAATAGAACTTTATACAATTGGAGTGTTCTCTTTATGGTAACAGATAAGAATTTTGGTACAAAAGTTAATATTGATTTAGAATGAGAAAGTAAATCGCAATGAATTACTGGAGACTTGGAGGTTTCAAATCCCTCTCCCTAAGGTCCTTTTAGGCACTTTTCCAGGCACTCAGGCCAGACAAGCTGACCTAGAATGCTTCCTTGTTGTAGCTTGGTAATCCTGTCCTACCTTGGAGTCAACACAAGGCCCAGCAGATCTGAACATGCTCAAGGCCCAGCAAATCTGCTTCTGCTCTTCAGCAAATACATATGGGCATTCTTTATTTACTGGTTTATCTATTCACATGCCTCATCATTCCAAGAGAATAATGCATCATTGAAGGAGAGAATCTTGCTCTTTACACTCCGGCAAAGTAGCACAAATTGATTTTACAGAAGCAGTGTGTTCCTCACCTCTGCTGTTTCTCACCTCCCTTGCTTCATCTGCTTTTGTGACCTGGTAAAAGTCTACTTGCGCTTTAATTCATTACTGGAACCCTTTAGACCAAATGTTCTCAACTTGGGTGATTTTGTCCCCCACAGAATATTTGGTAATTATCTGTATACATTTTTGAAAGCACAACATGTGTGGGTGTGAGGGTTGCTAACTAGCATCTAGCGGGCAAAGAAAAGGGATGCTGCTGAGCATCCTACAATACTCAGAACAGACTCTCACGACAGTTGTAGTTTCCAAATGTTAGTGGTGGTAGGCTGAGGAACCCTGCTCTTGTCCACTGTGGATGTCCTTCCTCCATGCCCAGAGCCACACACAGGTTATGGACTGGCTCTTGACCTATTGAGTATAATCACCCATATACACGCCTGTTTCACTAATTGAACAGTGAGTCCCACGAAGAACACTTTTGTGCTTTAGTTCCTTTTGTGTCTCCAGACACTAACAGTGCTTGGCGTACATTAGGTGATCTACAATAGTCATTGAAAATATGAAACTCTTCTACTTTTATCTGGCCTTTATAGTAAGTTTATCATATATAATCTTGTCTTAAAATACTTCACAAATATAAATATTGTCTCTTTGGCAAGACTGTAAACTTCCTGAGGGAAAAGATCACATCTTTCTTACACTCTCTGTCTTCCCACAGTACTTTTGTAGTGCTAAGCATATGACAGATGCCCAGAAATTATTTATTTTTAGATTGATTATGTACCAATTTCTTCCAAATGTCGATAAGGTTTAAAGTAATAGCTAGATCAAAGTAGGATGGACTTAGTAACAGAAAGTTTCTGATGGGAGTGTACTCAAAATTAATTTTGAGGAAAAAAAACAGTATTTGATTGGAAAGGAGGGATTCCATATGAGGGTAGTGGAAAATTAGAGATAGGTGTGTAATAATGCTTTCTAATTTGTTCAGAGAAATCTGAATCTATGATGAAAATCTTAAGTGAAATTTAATTCACTAAAAATATATTTTTCTTTTTTTCCTTCTACTTCTTGCAGTGATGGGGATTGAACCTAGGGTCTAGCACATACCAGGCAAACTCTCTACCACTGAGTTATGTCCCCCAGCTTTTTAATTATGTTTGAGACAGGGTCTCTTACTAAGTTGCCCAGACTGTCTTTGAACTTGGAGTCCTCCTACGTCAACCTTCTAAATACCTGGGATTAAAGGTGTGCTCCACCAGGCAGAACTAAGTACGGGGATATCTTGAGGTTTATTGAACAAACTATTTCTGGTAGGAGTTTCAAAATCAACAATGTGGTTTTTAAAAAATGTATAAAGTGATATCAGATTGCCAGTGGGCCACTCTCCCAAGTGTTTCAGTCTGTAGAGCAAAACACCTGATGGAGAAAAGATTACTATGAATCAAAAATTACAGAAATGCTTGAAGGCCCTGAGAACTCTCCAGAATATGGTGCTCCAAGGAATGGCAGCTCTTATTTGATCAGGTCTTTTTTGTGCATATTAGAATCATTTATGGGCTTGTCCATGAAGAAGAGGTTTTGAATTTTCACATCCATGTTTCCCTTTCATTTCTCTTGCTTGTTGAGAAGGAGGATGCTAAAATTTCATAAAGTGGGAACAAGCTCCCCTTATGTAGTATATTTCACCCAGATGCTTAATAGGTGAAAAATCACAAGGGTATGGAGGCTTCAGACAGCTCCTGACAGTTTTAAAAATCACATGAGCACTGAAACATCTGTTCAAGACTAGTGGAAGAAACAAGTGTAGCATTTTCCAAATTCTTGCCAATCCCATTTAGGCCCAGATTCCAGATACCACGACTCCAACAGGGTTGCTGGGTAGTAGGGAAGGAGAGACATCCCTAAGGCCCAAGACATCCATCATTTAGACATTGGCTAACTCACTGACTTACCACTTTCTCATTGCAGAATACTAGCAGATTTAAAAAATATATATATTTCTCAGTTTACCCTCCAGGTTACATGGTAAGTAATTAGAGGATGTTGCCTCTATCATCTGACAACAAGAATCTCATGATTTTCTCTCCTAGTGCATAAAGTGTGTGCAATGTGGATCACATGACAGAAACTAAGTAAATGTGGGTTGATTGACTTATTTTAATTTTTTAAAAGACTTCGTCTCAATAACATTGGACCTCTTCTATGTCTCTTCATCATGGCCCCCTCCAGCTTGTTCAGGACTTCACATTGTGTAAGTGCAAGATAAAATTTCAATTGAAGAATATTTTCATATTATTCTGTTTCATGGTTTTGAATTTTCATTAGTTTAGATAATTAAAGAAGCCCTGATTTAACTTGAGTCACATTTCATTCCAAACATGGTAAGTAAAGGCTTGTGTGAATTATAGGTAGCTACTGTTTTTATCCAAGTGTGGCAGTTTTCTCATCTTTCTCATTGTGTAATAGACATTGTACCTTCAATCACAGAATAGCCGAACAAGAAGTGGTCAAATGTTCTCCTGGCTTTGGAGTTTGGGCATACTAGCCAAGCAGGGATAGTCAGAATCTTTCCCTGGTTTTGTTACATGAGAACAAGGAGAAAAGAGAGACTTATTTCTGTGGAGCAAACAACAGAGTGGCTACAAATCTGGACCATCCCTCAGCCATTTCCTGAGCTGCTCAGGGGAACTTTCACCATGGTGGAGGATAATGAGCTCTCCTACAAAAATAAGGCCAAGAGGTTGAGGGAGTGAAGAAAGGAAGAGTTGATACTAATGTTGGACACTGGTCACTTACTGGCCTCCAGATTAGTTATACTTAAAGCTAGTGTCCTTGGATTTTTCAGTTTCAAGAGTCCATAACTATTCTCCCTCCATCCATTTTCTTGTTTTTGCATTTGAGTTGATCATTTGCCACTAACAGCCAAAGGAATTCTGATTAACACCATCTGTGCAATATCTGATGGATTATTCAAATCAACATGGTTAATTTCAGAGAGGACATTTCACTAGAGTTTCCTTCCCTGAAAGAACTTTCATATTGAAGTCCTCCTCAAATTAAAGAAGTGGTCCACTTTTGTTCCTATGATTGTTTGGATTATTAAATAAATCAATCATATAAAGCTCTTAGCACATGGCTCTAATTATTTGCTAGCTATCTTGATCATTATCATCATCATCATGTTAGGCATTAACTAAAATTACAGATGGGGACAAGGTTGAGAAATTCCTGGAAGCTGGAAAGTGGTAGGTGCATATGCTGTGCGAAAATATTTTACAGGTAGTACTTTTCCCATAGTCTATATGACTATTGTATATGCAGCATAATGTTCTTCATGAGATTTTTGTTGTTCTAGTTGTTTAAAGAAATCTCTGGTACTATTTTCAGAGTCTTTTAAAATCAGTTACAATTTGGAGGGTGGTGTTGGCAGGAAATACTGTTGTATTAAAAAACAATATAGTATCAATTTGATCACATACATAAGAGAAGACAAGAGGTTCCTTCTTGATATGAGTTAAGACAGCACCAAAAAGCAAACGCATGAGCTGGAGTCCAGCTACTACGCTTATGAGTACTAAATAGAAATTTCTATCACTTCTGGACGAAAGCAAAAATTTTTAAGAAATCTAAAAACTATTTTTAAGGAAATGTGAGAACTGATCATTGAAATTAACCTCCAATTAAACAGGAGCTATTGACACAATGCACTGAGAAGCATGCATGTCTATCCTCTGACTCACGAGGCAATTAAAATCAATTCTGGTGAATAAGGTTGGTTGTAACAGGGGACCTCAGTGGCCATAGTCTGGGGAAGACTCAGTAAAAAGACAGAAATCAAGAAAATTCTAACTCTTTAAGATCAACCTTTTTTTTTTCTTTTTTTCTTTTTTTTGCCCCAGAGGATGCAAGTTGAAAACGTCTTTGTTTTTACACTCACAATTTTATTTCTGTTCTCACACCCCACCCTCCTTACATGAATATTAAGGACTAAGGCTTTAGCAACAGGCTTTTGGTTGTGGGGGAGGCAGGGGTAAAGGGAAAAGTGTTGTGTATGGCTTTTCATATGTTAATAAGTCGATTCCATGACAACCATTGAAAAAAGCAAGGCTGGGAACAAAAGCTGCAGCCGGAGAGAGGATCAGGGCCCTTTCAGGGGCGCTGTAAGAATAACAGCCAAGACTCCCTCCTCTGAAAGGTATCTGATGGCTGCTCCTCAAAGGACTTTGTTTTAATAGTGCAGAGTCAGTATGTAATTAATGCAGAGTTTTATGAGCCCAAATTTCACCCTCAACGATGCTTCCCTTTTAAAAGATAGTGAATAAGAATCTGAAACCAAGAGGATATGTCAAATCACTGCTCCCATTAGGGATCTGGAAAGGAGTCCATCCAGGGGACATGCTAGACTATCAGTTCCAAGGATCTCACACTTCAGTTTTAAGTAACAAGGTCAAGGGCTTTTATCTTTGGAGTATTAAGAAGGTGTTTAGAGCTGGTTGACCAGAGAAACGGCAGTGGGAATAGCTGCTCTCCTCCCCAGTAGCCTTTGAACATAGTACAACATGTTATCCTGAGTGACATGCTGAGATTGAACAGGACAGACTAGAGCAGGCCACAGGACACCGATGGCATTCCTGAGCTTCCCTGACCAATGAAAAGAAATCCTGTTTGGCTATTTATCCTTCCAGAAACACAAGGTGACACCCTGAAGCCAGGTTTCCTAATGTCTAGTACAGCTGAGTTTGTGCTTGAACTTCAGTAGTCAGACATATGAATCGGCTGTTGTATCATGCTAACACAATGCATTCCTTCTAGCCAGTTCTGAAGCACTGCAAAGGATTGCATTCAGTAATAATGCTGACTTTACCACTTTTCTCTCCAGCCTTGTTTTTCTCTCATGTGTATTAATTACCCAGTCTTTGATTGAATTATATTAAATTCCTTTTTTTTATCCCTTTAAGTATTTGCCAGAAACTTGCCATGAGTAACTTGTGATACAGTGTTTTCTCTGTTTGGATGGACACAAGGGCTTTCATCACAATGGAATGCTTATGGAATTACATATTTCAAAGGACACTAACATGAAAATACAACTTCATTCAGAGTCAGGTTACAATGATGAATAGTAATGCCACAATGATTACTAAAAGAATTTACAATTTGCTTTCAAAGTATTGGCTTTAGTCTTCACTTCAATGATTACAAAATGTAATTCTTGCTTTTGTTTCTCATAAACTTCATGAACTTACATGAATCTCACTTTCATGCTATTCATGACTAGCGTTGGGTTGTTTGATGAAAAGCTATATTGTATCTATGATGGATCAGAATTTGAGATCTGACAATATTGTTACCAAGATTATATCATAAATATGCTGCTTTCCTTGAAATGATCTTATGTGCAAATGAATATTTCACTCACTATTCACAGCATGAAATTTATCATCGTCTGATATTTTGTTAAAATCATTGAACCATTGGTTCATTCAGCAAACTTTCAATATGAGCTAATCATGCACTAGAAGTAGGCTAAACTTGATAGGTGCAAAGATGATGATGTGTCTGCTTTTCTTAAAAAATGCACAGTTAAGTGAATAGATAATTATGTGAGTAGATAATTACAGCTTTTGCCATTTTAAATCTCATTTCTCCTGAAATTAAAATTTGATGTGGTTTAAATAGATTGGCAAAGAGATAAAAATAAGGGAAATAAAGATGCTTTGGGGAAATATAATCAAAATGGGAAAAGTCAATGAAAGTCAGGATAGGATGAGAGGCATGTGCAGAACATAAAATCTCATCTGGTTGTCAGGGTGAAACATAAATCTAACCCTGATAGACTCCAGAGAGTATTATTCACAATGTTTGTGATGTACTTGAGAACAAAATTAAACAGAAGGTACAATAAGCAAAGTTTTTGCTTGTTGAGATATGAGAGAAAAATTTTTTCAGATACCTGTGAAAAAAGTAAAGAAGTGAGATACAGAAGTGACAAGTTCTCAATAATGTTGCTAAAATAAATTCAATATCGTCTTTTATAAGTATTTTGTATACTATTCCTCAGTGAAAAAGAGGACAGCTTCATTATTAAATGGGCTGCAATGGTCACAGATCTCTCAGAAAAGAAAGTGGTCTTAGTGAGCCTGCTCACAGATTGCTGCTGTCTGTGCCATGACACTTCTCTTCTAACACACACACACACACACACACACACACACGCACACACGCACACACACAATTACAAACACTATGGCCTATGGCCACAGCTAATTGGCCTAGGGAGAGGAGGGACACTTGACTCAAGAGAAACTGATGTTTACAGACTGGCTAGTAGCTTACAAGGCCATCTGATAAAGAAAAAGCTTTGCTTAGAAAGGATGACTGAAGTTGAGAGGAAACAATTGGATGTTTTCTTTGAGGGCATTTAGAGATAAGAGGTACACAGAGGGAGGCAATTATTTGGAAGTGTGAGCAGAAACTGAAGGGCACACAGACAGAAGTTTAGGTTGCAAAGGCCAAGAGGCAGCTGAGACAATAAATAGGCACAAAGGGAAGAGGACATGGAGCAAAGGCTGAAGTGATGATTTCGTAAAGAGAGAAAGGGTGTAAATCAATAAGCTCCTGCTGCTGAGCTGGGGCTTCAGAGAGCCGACCATGGGAGCTGTGCTGCTTTCTGAATGGCACTGTGGTTTCCTGGGAGCCTGGTTGTACTGTGATTCTGCTCTTCCTGCAAGACATAGGCTTCTGGTTATTACTTGAACTAACTTGAGAGAATGACTGATTTTTGTCATTGTCAGAACAAAGCAAACGACTGATGACATAACCCAAAGTGTGGCTCAGTAAGAAAAATCCCACCAGGGTGCAAACAATGTGGTACAAATATGTAACCTCTGAAGGTCTGGCTTGATCCAAAATAGAATTTACAATAGATAGGCAATAACAGAGCTACATGTCTCTCAAAAACCAATCCAAAGCGTTATTGCTATGATTTGAAAAATAAGTCATAAGAATTAAATAGCAGAGATCTGAGGTTACACTCTAGAAAGAATATGGAGTGCAGATGTCTCCGGTAGCTGATCAAAAGTTGGTTTGACTAATTTGCCAACCAACCAGCCTAGAAGATAGGGATCCTGGGGGGATGTGCATGTGTGTGAGTGTATCTGGGGATTGATACCAGAGTTTCACTGTTGCCTGGCAAGTGCTCTACCACTGAACTACATCCCCAGCTCTTTTTATTTACTTTGTATTTTATTTTTTATTTTTTTATACATGTATATAGGGTAATAATGTCTCTCATTCTACTGTCCTTCCCATCCCCACCACTCTGCCCCTCTCCTCACTCCCCTCTGCATAATCCGAAGTTCCTTCATTCTTCCCTACCCACCATCCCCACCACCCGCCCCCTCACTATGGATCAGCACCTGCTTATCAGAGAAGACATTTGGCCTTTGATTTTTGGGGATTGGCTTATTTCACTTAGCATGATAGTCTCTAGTTCCATCCATTTACCTGGAAATGCCATCATTTCATTCTTCTTTAAGACTGAGTAATATTCCACTGTGTATATGTACTACATTTTCTTTATCTATTCATCTGCTGAAGGGCATCTAGGTTGGTTCCATAGTTTAGTTATTGTGAACTGACGTAGCTCTTTTTAAATTTCCATTTAGACAGAGTTTCCCCAGGTTGCTGAGACTGGCTTTTAAATTCGTGATGATCCTTGTGCTTCAACCTCCTGAATAGCTAGAATTACAACCTCCTGAATAGCTAGAATAGCTTTTTACCAACAAGTCTGGCATGATCATGTCTTTTTGTGGAAATGTTAAAAGTGTGGGTTCTTTTTCTCCGTTTGCAGGAGAACTGATCAACAGTTCTAGGGAAATATTTTCTAACAACAAAATAAAATAAACTCCCAATTCTACTCTCCTCAGACATAGATAAATGGGAGTCCAGAAACCTAAAACTATGAGCCATAAGGCAGAACTACAATGATGTATTTCTATAAACATTTCAAGGCATAATGGGCAATGATTGTCCCCCATGGCCAAACAAAATTTCCATCAGATCTTCATAGAACATCTTGTATGGTATGGCATTATGAGGCGGAATCAACACAGTTTTAGAGTTAACTTGCTCAAAACAATGGTTTTAACTTTAGTAATAATATAAGTATCTTTTAGTTACTGGAGAAGTTCCTGGTTATCAGAATGAGATGAGGAATGGAACAACAATCAGAATGGGACAGGAATGGAAAATTTTCAAAACATGTGTCCAGGCCCTATCTTTGAGGAATCAAACTGTAAGACCAAGTAAATCTGGGCCAGTATAATTGGGTACTTTTTTTCAAATCATTCTGATCTCTTCCTCTGATTAAGGATTACAACCAATTCCTGATGATTGAACTCCTAGATCCTAGATATAAATGTTGAACTATGTTAGGGTTTTATCTCTGTTAGTTGGATTTTACCCTTGCTTATTTTAGCTGTTTAGGTAGTTGTACATTTCAAAGTGCAATATTCTTGATTTTTTTTCCTTTTATTGGTGCATTTCAGTTGGGTTTATTTTGACATAATCATACATGCATGGAGTTTAATTTACTCCATTTCAGTTCCTGGTACCCCTGCCTTTTCCTCCTCTCCTTCCTCCCCCTATTCCTTTTCCTCCACTTTAAGGGTCTTCCTTTCACTCATTTATTTATTTATTTTAATTGCTGTTTTATAGATGCACAGGAAGGTAGACTTCATTATGGTATATTTATACATGCCCACAGCATAATTTTGTCATATTCATTCTGCATTTCCTCCTCTTTCAGGGTTCTCTTGCCCTTTTTTTCAGTCCCATCTTCCCTACATCTGTATGATATCCCTTTTTTTTCTTATTTTGTTCTAGCTTCTGCATATGAGAGAGAACATTCGACCCTTGACTTTCTGAGTCTGACTTATTTTACTTTGCATTATATTCTTTAGTTTGATCCACTTACTGGCAAATGCCATAATTTCATTCTTCTTTAGGGCTGAGTAAAACTCCATTCTGTGTGTGTGCGCGCGCTCGCGAATCACATTTTCTTAATCCTCATTTATGAATGGGCACCTGGTCTTGTTCCATATTTTGGTTACTATAAATTGCACTGTTATACACATTATTGTAGCTGTATTACTATAGAATGCTGAATTTAGTTCTTTTGGATAAATACCTAGAGTTGGGATAGCTGGGTCATATGGTGGTTCCATTCCTAGTTTTTTGAGGAATCTTCATACTGCTTTCCAGAGTGGTTGTACTAATTTGCTGTTCCACCAACAAGGTATGATGAGAAAGCACAGTATTCTTTTTTAAGAAAATCTTATCCTCAGAAAGAATATCTCTCTCTCAGGAGAATCTAAGACCTCCACTAGATGCCTAAAACCTCAGATCATACTGAACTCTCTATATGCTTTGTTTTTTCCTATATTGCACGTATGTACCTATGATAAAGTTTAGTTTGTAAATTGGGTGCAGGAAGAGACTAATACAATGACTAGTAATAAAACAGAACAGTCATAATAATATATGGAATAGTGATTACGAAACTTCAATGAAGTCATTGTTTTAACCAGAAACTCAGTGGATTTGGTTTTGGTTGTTATACAATGATCTAGCCCTTGAAAAGATTTCTCCACACTAAGAAGTTTCATGTTTTGAATAAAATGTGGGACTGCATGTTTATATTTCAACTATGGTCTTTCCTTTCACTTTGGGTCGTCTCTGTAGACAGAAAGTGAATGGGGAAAATGAGACAGCTGCTGAAATAATTCCAGCCAAACAAGATAGAGACAATAATTGTGCAGATTATTGTCAGTGAAAGTGGTCCATAGATTAAACAATCTAGATGATTGCCTCAATTCTTGTTTTACTTTGTATACAAATAACATAACCTTAGAATTGGAGAAAAATGAAGGAGAGTATTGTAGCCAAATTTTAATTTCAAATTATTCTTTCATGAGTTTCCTTGGTTTATCAACTTCTTTCTCTTTCTACCATTTGCTTGTTCCCTGTTGGAGAAGAAGGTATTATAATCCACACAATAAATTTTATACTGAGTGTCAAAACAAAAGGTGACTAGTCCTTTAAAAATATTTCCTAGGGGTCCAATTTATCTACATTTCTCTGAGGAGTTGAGAATACTCTAGGAGATGAGAGGATTTTGAGATCTTGACCTGTTTCATGAATCTCAGCATAGTACTGTAAACGTAAAAAGTCAGTTATAATGTTTATAGTCAATATACAGAAAATAGAAACCTATTTGGATTTTTTCTTCAAATGAAAACACTTAAGCTTATCTATATAATAGCTGAAATTTTGGGGTGAAAAAAATGAAACACTATCAAATATTTGGATCTTTTATCAATGGAATATTAAAAGAGGTATTTTTAAAAATTCAAGAATTCAGAACTATTCTAGTCAGAAGCACCAAAATATTAAATTGAACTTCCATGTTTGTTTTTTAGGCAATATCAGAAAAAAATGAAGATATCTTAGGAAGTCAGGTTTGGTAAAGGAGGCTATTATACATGTTGAATAGTTTTTGTGCACATCTAACATAAAAAAGCAACTGGATATATGGAGAAAATGTTCATTTGTTGGTAGAAGCTTTATGTTATGGTTCATGAAACCTCTGGTTCTCCACTAGTGAGTGTGTAAGATTTAGATAAGATTCTTCTCTCACTTCTCAGAATCCTCATTTGGGGTGTTGTGGCTACATGACAGGGCTCTGTAATCAGGCTGGAGCCAAACTGCCTGGGTTAGAATCCCGGTTCTTCATCCTACTAGTTGCCTAACTTTCAAAATTTGCCTGAACACCATGCATTTCAGATTCTTCATCTGTGAAATGTAATAACAATAACAATGGCACCAACTCCACAGATTTGTTATGGTATATATATATATATATATATATATATATATACACATACACACACATGTACATATTATATGTATATATCATTTCACGGGTGACTGATCTATAGGAATGATGCTGTTAGTGTGACAATGGGCAGACCAGCACCTTTTATAAAGAATTAAGGAATCTACTGAAAAAATTATCATTTAATTTTGATGACTTATAACTGAGAAATTTTTCCCAATATAAATTAATGTGAGAAAATCAGGCACATGAGGAAAGAGGGCCAGGGTAGAGAGGCAAGGCCATGCATAATTGTCAGCACATGGGAAGTGGTGCCTGTGCCTCCCTCAACATTGCATGATAAGATACAACTTCCTCTTTTAGTTCATTTACTTAAAAAGATTTGTTGGAGCTGAGGACCATGAGTCCAGAATATGGGTAAAAGTCATGAAAAATCAACAAGAAAAAATGAAAACAGCAGCCAAGTATATCACATCTATAGAAATATGGGTATAAAGATGAGTTTACACACACATTTTTATACCTTCACAAAAAATGAAAGCTAAAGGAAAAGCTGAAGACTAGGACAGCATAAAAGATGAGAATGAAGGGTGGAAAAGTGGACAAAAGGAAAGAAAGAAATAACCCTCCATTTATCATTTTCTTTTTCAAAATGGACAATGCAAGGTGAGAAAATCAGAGTGAAGAGAAAGAGTAGGGAAATCCCTGCATTTTCTGAACAGGGACATGAAAGGAAAAGATGCTTAAAGGCATATTCCAAAATGGTGCTTCAAAAAATTGAATTCTGTTCCACATATTTTAAAGTGATATTGGTGACTGTACTGATTAGCATAGAATAAACCAGTATAACCAATAAAAATCAAAGGTTCAATCACAATTGAGTTATGATTCACACTATCCAAAATGGTGTTCCTGTTTTCTGGGTCAGGAAGAAGGAGAACTCTATTCATGTAGCATTTCAGTGACCCAGCATGAAGGCAATGTTATCGTTTTCAACTTGTGCCTTATGTGGATGCTTTGGTTATCAGGATCTCAGGCAGGGGAAGAAGAAAATTGCACATCAGATTTTGCATTGTAGGCCTGGAATCAATCATCTCTGCCTACTTGCCATTTGTTGGAACCTTGTCATCTGACTCCAGCTAAAAACAGAGGAGATTGGGAAATAGCTATGTGCTCAAGGAGAGGAGAATGTATCTTGATAGATGGTTAGCAGTATGTGCCACCATTACTGACATTTAAAACCACTAGATTTCATACACATGTGCACACTCACATTCCAGCTAAAACAAGGAAATATCTGACTGTGTTTCTATAAGGCCATAATTTGCCGGGGTCAAGTAGTAGCTGCCATTTTGGAAGGAGCATGCTATTTCTGACTTGATATCATTCCCACCATTTCTATTTTTGTCCTAACCCTGTTCTCACTTTAGTTTTTATAAGAATAAACTACTTGTGTTTGAAGAGGATATAGCTAGGAACCCTCTTAACCAAAGTCATTGGAACCAATATTACTTTAATTCATTAAAAAGATAAACATAGGCAAAGCAGTTGTTAAAACAATCCTTCACATGTTGCATACTATCCTAAAGCATATTAATTTGTTTTATTTGCTAAGCTTATCATCTTAGGTCAAAGTCTTTTCTTTAAATATTTGGATACTGACTGCGATTAAGAATTATCTTTCTTTTATACATCACATATATAATCTCATCCTGACAGTTTTCAATTTTTTACATAAAGGGAGAATTTATAGCTATTTGTTAAACATTTTGAGGGAAGAATTCTTCATATTTTGATGATTTCTTGTCTCTTACATCATTCTCAGCTATCTTATTTACACCTAATTTTTAGTGACTTGGCTTTACTGAATTGTTCCAAAGCATTTAATTTACACAGAAACAAAATCTTCCCTTTATATGGTACTTATATTTCACTAGGTTAAACAATATTTTAAAAACTGATGCAACAAATATATAACACAGATAAAATTGGGGACAAACCCAATTGATTCTTAGAGACTTATAGGCTAAGTTGCTGTGAAAAAGTTCAACACAGAAGACCATTAACATGTTTAATTTCACATAAAAGTCCAAAATTAGATGGGTAGTATAGGACCAGTAAAGAAAAACCTTCTAAGTACTTTCTTTTCCTGTAAAGTTAAAAGTGAGTTGTATCATACTTGCATTTCTGTCCAAGAAATTAGGAACAGGTGAAAAGGAGAGGTCAATGCAATCAGAATTATATTTAAAGAGATGAACTTTAAAGTTGTGCTCATCATTACCATTCGCATACTCTTTGCCAAAATCTAGTCATATATAGCCTTACAGAGCTGCAAAATGGCTGGAAAAATACAGACCACAGCTGACCATTAACCTGGATAAAGGTGTAACTTCTGCAACTTAAAGGAAGGGGAGAAAAAATTCTAGGCACCAGCAGTCTATAATCCACAATGAAAGTAATTGGTAACAATAGAAAAGCATCCCGTGTTACATGCTATCAGTTAGTTTGTGCTGCATAACAAACCATACCATTTAGTGGCTTAAAATAACAAGCTTATGCTACTTTTCATAATTTTCTGAGTTAGTTGAGAAGTTCCTGTTTGCAGACTTTACTGTGACTGTGTAATATAGGAATCCCCATGAAGATGCCTCATTTTGATCCACATGGTCTCTGGTATTTTAATAGGCTAGTTCAGGCTTCTTTTCAAGGTTGCTCAGGATAGTCTGAAAATTTAGTCAATGGAGCTTCCATCTATTATTATGAGATTTGCTCCTTGAAGGTAATCTAGCTGCTTACCTTTACCCCCTAGATAAGAAGAATTTCTTTCCAAGAATTTCTTGGAAAGTGTGAACCACAATTAAAATGTTGATAAATTGAATACTTGGAGATTAAAACTATTTCACTAGAAGAGGATTGAATAAATAACATGATGTTTATGCAGCACTTATATTTAAAAAAATGTTTGAAGAGTTTGGTATTCAGAATATCAGAATATATGTACATACAGACATACATACATGTATATACATTTGGCATTGCTTTATAGAGTTAAAATTGTGTATATCCCACAACTTTTATAGAGTTAAAAGTGTGCATATGCACACAAGTGTATATATCACTACTAGATAAAAACTACAGAGTAATTTTTATGCATGTGCACCTGGAAACCTATATAATATGTTCGTGGCAGCAGAGTATGTAAAAGCAAATGTCTCTGGAAGCAACCTAAATGTTCACTGACATGAGAACGCATAGCTTTATAAAAGTTCTTTTCCCACTATGTCAATTATACAGCTCAATTAACAAGAACTACAAGTCTCAATATGCATGAAAAAAGGGAATTACCAGTAGAATAAATGTAATAATGCCTTTATTAAAAATTTTCAACTGGGTTCAATTCTCAGCACTGCAAAAAAAAAAAAAAAAAAAGAAAAAAATTTCAGATATGCAACCCATATAAAAATAGTGACACATACATATGTTGTGAAAAGATCAAACAAAACATATGATAGTGGAGTGGGGCCTGGAGTGTAAATGGTAAAAAAAACACAAAACATTTCACTGTATTGTTATTCTTTATACCTTTCTTATCTGTTATATCTTATTTATTATATATGTACATTTTATAATTTTAAGAAAGGAAATGTTCCTATATAGGCTTGTGTCAGTTGCAGTTTTTAACCAGGGAATTCTTAAAATATTCCACTATGTATCCAGTACTCCTGAGAGTCTGGGTATAGTCAAAGATTCTTGTTCTAAGCACAGATTGTCTTGGAATTCTCCAGTGACGTACAAACATTTAATACTAATTTTGTACTCTACTCCATTTTTTTCCCAGTGATTATTTTGACATTAAAATAAAGCCAATACTCTAAATATCTGGTGGAAGTGAAGTTCTAGAAAGATGAATCATGTAATCCTAAGGCTTCGAAGTCTCCCCAGTAAACCATAAAGTACTTAAAGATAAACATCAACCTACTGTGACAGGAGGCGGTGTTTACAGTTTTTAAATTCTGAGGTGGTTATAACACAACCAGAACAAAACTAAGTGGAGAACCTTAAAAAGGAAAGGGAAAAACCTGCGGTAATCTTGCACCTTGCAGATACCATTACCAAGTCATATATTACACTACAATGCAATAACTGTTTCATTGACTGTGTGCCCTCCTGGAATGCAAGTTCCTCTTTATCCTTGTCCAAGTTGTTACTTTTTTCTATCTCTTCACAACATTATGCATGCCTGTAATCCCAGCAGCTGGGGAGGCTGAAACAGGAGAATGGTGAGTTTGAAGCCAGTCTCAGCAAAAGCAAGGAGCTAAGCAACTCAGTGACTCTGTCTCTAAATAAAATACAAAATAGGGCTGGGGATGTGGCTCAGTGGTCTAGTGTCCCTCGGTTCAATCCCCGGTACCCAAAACAACAACAACATTACAATAAGTAGCACACAGAAAGCTTTATAGGACACTCTCCCTGGCTCTTTTAAATAACAGCTAGTTATCAAGCTTGGTGGTAGTGGACCTATGATCTCCCCATCACAGTAGTCATTTCCATGTTGGCTTCAGGGGGCGCTGTGCTCTCCACACTTTCTGAGGCAAGAGGGTACCCAGGCTTTTCCCTCAAAACCACACAACATGACTAAAACCAGGCAGCAACCTTTATCAAAACTTTCTAAAGTCTGGTGGCTAACAACAGAGAATAACTATTACCCAGAAATTAATATTCTGACGTGTTACTCTCTCACCTGTCCAAACTGATGCTTACTGCTTAGTGTATCTCTCTGACAGCAATATGGCAGCCATCCTCTTTTCCCTACCACCCTGTAATTAATACTCTGCAGAATATCTAGACTCTAGGTTTAAGAGAACATGGTTTCAGGAGGAGAAAGGAATCCAGTTTATTCACTGTCTAAATTCTGCCTTTGAAGTGATAATTTTCAATTGTATGATCTATACCATCTCGGTGTTAGCGAATATCTGGAGACAAAAACGTTTAACAGGGGGAGCAGAGATGGACAAGTCTGAAGGATATGGGGCTGGGATGCAATTTGGGTAGTGGGAGTGAGGGGGACTTTCCTTAGAGGTAACTCAATGAAAGTTATTGAATAAATGAATTAAGGGTCAGGGTGAATTCTTGGGAGTCTGCTGTGATGGGCAGAGATGCAAAAGAAAACATTGAAAACATAGGAAATAGAAAAGTAATCAAGATAATTTTTGTAAAACAGTAAGATTGATCAAATAGTTTTTGCTGTCGACTTTTTTGAACATCATTGAAGTGTAATTCCACTAATGAGGTACGCCAGGTTTCTGATGGGGCCCATTTCATGACCTAACGAAGCAACATTGCAAATGGAAAGGCAGCCTATGCTGTTTGTCAAAGGAGAGAATAATTCTAGGCACATCAATCTGAATGTTTTCAGGTTTGATATGTATGTTGGTTTTAGAAGTCCAAACACATGAGCAATTAAGAGAGCACTCCTTAGCCTAATGATATCAAATGAGCAGTGAAAAGGATACATGACTTTAAAGATTAGAAGGTCTTTTTTTGTTTTTTTAAAATTTTTTGGACAGAGAAACCATAAAGACTGAATGGAAGAATCGTTCATTCATCCAATCAACATTATTGTATATTTCTGTAGAAATATTCTGCAGACTGTAGGAATAAAAGAAATATTTATACAAATACCCGAGTTCTTAGTAGCTTCACTTCTAATGTAGGCTAGTGTAGAGATAAAGGATTTAAGAAGAATTAGAAAACAGTACAAACAAATGAAAACCACATGGTAAAATCTATCAAATCTGATAAGTAATTATGAAAGAAATTGATGGATTTTAAGGTAATGGTACTATAATGATTAGTAATTGACTGTTACAGATCTAAGAATTAGTATTAAACATGTCAGCAGATTAGCCTATCTAACAATTCCTGACTGAAACTAAGTAGAATTCTATGGTTGTACTGACAAGTATCTCCCTAGAGAAGAGAATGTGGATGAAGGATCATAACAGACTTGATTTTCTCAATGTGCTTTATTGAAATAGGATCCAGAGAATCAAAATAATTGAAGATAGAGGAGAAACAATGAGTAGCATGCAGTTAACAAGAAAAGAGTTCATGATATTGGGGTAATGGTTTCCTAGAAAAACAGCAAAGTATGAGAATATATATGTTTGGAAGAATCAAGAAAAGAACTGGTAAAAAGAAAGAAAAAGCAAGTGTGAACTCAAATGTCGGTGGGCATGCTGTTTTCCTTGTTAGAGGAATGATTATACCTATTTATGATTAGTAAGTAAATAAATACCTTTTACAATTTAACCTTTGGAAGTTTAAATTGGAATGTGGCAGAAAGTACTTTGGGCTAAATGTTATTTGCATGTAAGGGATTATGATTATATCCTTTTCATAGAAGTTTTTTTCTCCCCATTCTGAACTAGACAAAAATAAACCCCAAATTAATCTTTTGAAAAGTGATGAAAATACTTGTTCATTCATTCTATAAACATTTGTTAAATGCTTGTTATACACATATAAAGCATTGCTGAGGACTAGAAACTACCTAATATTACTTTATTTCTTAGACATTGTTCTTACTAGAACTAACACTTTTTGTGAAAACAAGAATGTACAACTTTACAACTTATTAGTAACATTATCTAAGAGATCTGTTTTATTCCCAGTGAAACTCTACCCAATTACATTAAATAATGTCATTCAAAAACTCTAACCTTCCATGTGTATATGATTATCATACTTTCTGATACTTTAAAACTTTTTGGGTCAGAGAGTGGTAGTAGTTCAAACTGGTTTCTTCTTTTTCAGCCATCTTCTTTTTTTTCTTATTGAGAGAACCCTTGTGAAACCAGAGAAACCATGTTTCCAGTTTTAAAATACTACTGTCTTAGACTCCTCTGAAATTAGGCTTGGTCATAAAACCCAGTGTTTATCCTTGAGGTGTAAGAAGAGCTATGGAGATAGAAAGGATTGACTCCTGCTGCCTTTCACTGTTTGCTCATCCACTGCCTTATCTGGGAATGTGGCCATGAAGAATCTGGCCTCTTGTAACCACAGGACACGATGGCATTCAAGCCTTGGCACAGGGAGAGATATCAGTGTAGATCTCTGATGGCATTTTGGGACCACCATAGTAGCTGTAGCCCTCCCACCTCCAACACTTCTTTGTTACATGAGAATAAACCCCTTTTTGGCTTGACCACTCTGATCAGATTTCTGTTTCAAGGTTTCTAAGAGAGGGATAAAACAATAATCAGAGGAGAAGAGAATCTAAGATTAAAAAAAAACCGGATATATCAAAATGCATGTCAATAGAAAATGATCTTTTCATATTTTAAAAGTGTTTTCAGCATTTATGAACTAGCAAAGTAGTTCTACTTAATGGGATATAGCTCATGAAGTAAGTACACATTTCATTGATTCTGAGATGTACATTTTTTCATGGATCTAGATCTCTAAAATTAGTTGTTTTACAATTTCTATTGATTAGGTGGTACCATATTGTGAGTGCTATTGTTTTTTCATGTGCCGAAGAAATTGCAGAATTCTATCAGCGCCTTGGAAGACAATTCTGGGTTCAGTAATTGAGCTCTTATGTAAGACATTTTGCATTACTAGTGCTCCTGATGGGGCAAATGCTGTTGCTGCATGGAAAAACATAGACAGCAACAATGCTCACATGTAACATGATTTAGTGGAGTTGATCTGGAAATATGAAAAAGCTTTTCAAATGCTGTAACATTTCTTTTGCTTATGTTTTCTTTTTTATATATGCATAAGAATGATATATAATCCCAAATAAATCTAAATGGGCTCTCTTAGTAGGTATGCAATTAAAATTCTAAGAGATAAAAAGATATGCCATAATTTAATTGGCAGTTTTTAAATCTTTCTTAGTGGTATGTAAAATAATGATGTGTTTTATAAGAACTGATATCCCAGATTTGATGAAATAACACCAAGTTTCTCTCTGCCAGGAATAAAAGGCAGTCTTCTTTTTCATAGCATGCTGTTTTAATAGAATACAGGTCTTGGAGAAAGAGACCAAGGAATCTACCCTAAAGTAATATTTTTTTGATTCTATGCAAAATGCCTAGTGGAGAGCCAGGCAGTCATATTGTCTTGGGGATACATCAGGGGAATTGAATTGTTCCCAGAGGCAGCTCTGGACTCTGATCTGAATCAGAATGGTAGGCCTGATCACACTCTTGACAAATACATAAGACACACATTTGGGGAATGAATTTATTTCTAAAAAAATTTAATTAACTTCATCTATCAGGCAGGTTGGACTGGTATTTTAAATTTTTCTTCCACGATAATGTTTACCTGTAATTCATTTACGCTTTTGCTGTCCAGAACTTTGTTTTTCAAATACAAGTCAGGAAAAGTGTTAATTTCTTTCACATAGAGGCAGATTTTTATATGCCTATTTTAAATGTACAGATCTATCATTTCATGAGATTAGAAGAATTGCTTACTGTCACAGAACTGCTAAGTAATATAATTAGGATTAGAAAGCACATTTGCATATTTCAAAAGTTTATTTTCTTTATTGTATAGGAATATCTGTCTATATCTATATCTATGTCTATGTTTATATACATATGAAATGTCTCACTCGTACTTCCAATAAGATACTGAAAATATAGAATAAGTTGCTAATGGAAAGGTCAAATATTACAACAAAAGTGTAGAAAATTCAACTATAAAAATGTAAAAAACTGGTTTCTATCAAAGTGGCATTCTTTAAGAAAAAGAACAAAGGAGGAGGCAATGAGATAGTCTTTTACACATGAACAAAGAATCAAGAGGTAATGGTTACGAATAACAAAATATCCTATTCTCATTTAAAAAAACATTTTGACAAAGATAAAAAATGGTTATTTGATGGTTAAGAAGACTGACCTTCATGAAAGAATTCAATAGTGCAAAACATGTTTGGAACACTTATGAAATTTCTTCATTAAAAGTCCAATTTCCCATGTGCTGTCAATTTAAATGTGAAGATGTAAAATCATTGACCGTATCTATACTTGCAACAGAACTGGGCATGACAAAGATTTATTTAATGTGGTTGGCTAGAATGTATTAAGATGATACGTGTGATTTATGATGTGTGATAGTTACAGCTAAATGCCTGAGTTTTGGAAACTGGTTTCATTAGAGACTCAAAGTTTTATTTGCTACGTATTACATGTGCAACCCCCTCACGAACAAGAAATTCACTCCTAGAGTCTTGGAAATAAACATAAGAGCATGCTATAAAATCACTAGAACATCCTACCATGCTCCTGAGCCTGGTACAAGCCATTACTTTGGAAAAAAAATGTGTGAGAAGTAGGAGAAAAAAATTAGAAAAATATTAAAATATGCATAGTTGCATTTTAAAATTAAATTTGTCTTTTAGTATTTTGAGTTAAACCTAACAACAATGAATATTGTTTATTAATTATGATTTTAAAACTTCTAACAGATCTTAAAGAAAAATTGGCCTATTTGATTTCTTGATATTTAACCCATAAAACTATTGGTTAATGAAAATTACCTGACTTATTGAAAGTCAAATAAACATTTTTGAATACTTTGATGTGGAAAATAGCCTATTTCCCATAGCAAAGAAAATTAACCCCAAAGGCTATGGTCCATTCCTGTAAAGATACATACTTTGATTCTTAAGAATTTTCTGTCAGCACTGTATTTTTTTTAAATTTTTAATTATTTTATTTTATTTTATTGGTACTGGGGATTGAACTCAGGGGCACTGCATCACCGAGCCACATCCCAAGACCTATTTTGTATTTTATTTAGAGACAGGGTCTCACTGAGTTGCTTAGGGCCTCGCTAAGTTGTTGAGGCTGGCTTTGAACTCGAGATCCTCCTGCCTCAGCCTCCCAAGTGCTGGGATTACAGGCGTGTGCCACCACTCCTGGCAGCACTGTATTATTTTAAGCAAAGAACATTAACTGTCTATAAGTAAGGATGTATCTTGAACTTGGGGAAGCCAACCAAACTCTTCAATCTTGGAAATGAGTAATTATCTGAGAGCTATAATTAGGCATCCTTTGTTTAATTAGAAAGAAATATTTTGCTTATAGTACATTTGAGAAGTTCTTTTCTTTTTTCTTTTTTCTTTTTTTGTTTGGTACCAGGGATTGAATCCAGGGGGGCTTACACTTAATTTCATCCCCAGCCCTTTTTATTTTTATCTTTTGACACAGGGTCTCACTAATTTGCTTAGGTCCTAAGTTGCTGAGTCTGGCTTTGAACTTGCGATTCTCCTGCTTCATCCTCCTGAGTCACTGGGATTACAGGTGTGTGCCCCTGCCCCTAGCAGAAACACATATTTTAAGAAGCTTCTTTCTGAAAAGCTTAGGCTGTCATATGAAATTGCAATACTAAGACTCAAAAACAAACACATTAATAATTTCATATATCTCCGTGTAAAAACATTGAGATAATGACATACGTTAAAGATGTAATGGAATATTGGTCCACACACAAAAAGGAACTTGGATCTAGAATAAAAAAAATAAGTTATCTGTGAGAAGTTCAATATTAAATAAAAGTAACTTTGCAAATGGGTCTCAAAGTAGCTCCCTGGACCAGCAATATAGATATCATTTAGGACCTTGTTAGAGATGCAGATTCTGAAGCACTACCCATACTCTGAATCAGACACTTGCAGGTGGAACTCAGAAATCTGTGTTTTAATAAGCCCTCAAGTGATTTTAATGCATGCTACATTTAAGAATGACTGGACCACGTCTTTTCCAACAAAACCATACATGTCGTCAGTGTCACCAAAAACTGAATTGATTAAATATGAGTTGTTTATAGTAAATCCATATCAACTGATATAGAAAAACACCAGAAGAGTACCATCATTCCACTTTATAACTCTAATAACATTAGAGTTATTTTATCTTTATAGTACTATATTTTATGCTATGCTATGGTGTCATTCTACCTTTTGGAAGATTTTTGGAAGTCTTGGAAATCATTCTTTCTTATTAAGGAAGGAGGTGAGATTTCAAAGAAACATATAAAAACACTTGGTGCATATATATTCCCTAATGTAAAGGAATATATGAAATAAGGACCCAAATTTATGAGAAGATCTTCATCCAATTGGAAAAGTTAAGACAAATGATAGAAGAATTAAAGTGATTTGAATATGACACAATATTTGGGGGAGTTACAGCGAAGGGGACAAATGCAGGAACACTGGGATTATAAGTAGGTCAAGGTTAGCTCTTAAGCTAGACACTCGGATCAGAAGTGCCATTGTCAGACATGGCTGAGGTTACCTCCTCTGATGTAGGACTAGAGGAGAGAAAATGCTTTTCATGTTTGAGATTCATATACCTATTTTGAAGTGAGTAGCAAATGAAAATAATACATAGGAAATTCCATCTAAAAGATGGGCTGGATTAATGTCTGAAAAAGTGAGCTTTAGCAAGATACATTGTTTTTATTATTCTTGACTCCACTATTTTGAGATTAGTTCATTCACTTTTTGTGTAAGTGCCTACTTGAAAGCGTAAGATTTTAGGCTTTTAAAGTGTCACCATGTAATTTGTGCCACTTTAATTCCCAAGAAATACCAGGTATGGTAAAACTATCTGACAAAAACTCATGGCAAGGACCAGCAGTAATGGAGAACTTTTAGATCTAGTCTATTTACAGACACGATGTCCATTTTCAAAAAAAACCCAAAAAACTGATGATATTAGGGAAAATTATAGCTAAAAAAATGATTAAGGAATAAAAGAAAGCAAGTAATCAGATGGTGGAGACAAAAATGTCCTTTGTCTTAGTCAGTTCTTTTGCTTGTTGTGACTGAATGACCCAACCAGCATAATTGGAGAGGAGGAAGAGTTTATTTGAAGGCCCACAGATTCAGAGGTCTTAGTCCATAGAAGACCAGCGTCATTCCTCCTGGCAGAACAGCATGGTGAAAGGGTGTGGCAGAGGGAAGCAGCTTGCATCATCAGGAGGCAGGGAGAGACTCTACTCTCCAGATACAAAATATATACCCCATAGCCTTGCCCCCAGTGAATCACTCCCTCCAGTCACACCCTACCTGCCTCCAGTCACCACTCAGTTAATCCCATCAGGGATTAATCCACTGATTCTCACAACCCAATCATTTCTCCTCTGAACCTTCTTGCAATTGTCTCACATGTGAGCTTTTGGGGTATACCTAGCATTCAAGCCATAGCACCTTTATTTACATATAATAGTTTAAATTAAAGAAGCACAGTTCACTATTAACATAAAAAAATTGAAAGTAAGACATGAATGAATAAAACAACATATTTAATGTTATTACAAATATTTTATATTTTTATAATTTAATCTACACTCAAAGTCAGTCAAATTTTCAGCAGAATTTATGGTAAACTTTAAAAAATAATTCTAAAATTTTTCTAGAAAGATAAAAGTCTAAAATTAGAATATGTTTTTAAAAAGAGCCAAGAGAAGACTTATTCAGAAAGGAATCCAGACATATTACAAAATATTGTTAAAAATATGATACTGGCATAGGAATACACGGATAATGGAGTGGAATAAAGTACAGTGTGTAACTGATAAAATATCTTTAATACAAGGACTAGAAAAATTAGGTTGCCATATGAAGAAAAATAAATTTGGAATTGGTACTTCATAACATATATAAAGAAGAAAAGGAAAACAAAAACAAAAACAAAAATGCTTCAGTGGATTAAAGGCCTAAATTTGCCTTTTGCTTCTTTTTTTGAGACAGGCTCTTGCTATGTTGCCTAGTGTGACCATAAACTCAAGATGTTTCTGCCTCAGTCCCCCAAGGGGCTGGGATTACTGGTACACACCATCATGGACAGTGAAAGGGCCAATTTTGAAAGGAAAAAATCTAAAGTTGCTACAGAAGAAAATATAAGAATTTATCACTGTGATCTTATTTGGGGAACCCCCAACAATATCCCGAAGCATAAATGAGAAGAGGAAGAATTAATGTTTGACAATCTCCAAATATAAACATTCTGTTTCACGAAGGACTGCATAAGCAAAGGCTAGCCATGTGTAGATTGAAAGAAGATGTTTGTAAAATGAAAACCAGCAAATGATAATTGTATTTTATACACATAAGTGCAGATACACAGACACGTACACAGTGTGTATACTGGTACTTGGAATATAAGCAAGTCTGTAAACCCCAGTAAAACATCTATATCTATGGGGGATTAATGCCAAAAATTTTCAAAAGTAGAAGAGAATGATATAGATAGAGGAAAACAGTGTGACTTAAAGTGAGCCAGTGAACTTCTGAAGGTACCTCTGCAGTTACCAAGAAAACATAATGTAGAAACGATAGAGCATAAAATCATAGCGTCATTCTTGTCATTGCATTCATATTGACCAAAATAAAACCCAGTAACAAGAAAAAATAACAGGTGCTGGCTGACTGCATTGATCCAAGTTCAAACATGGACACAGCATGAAGCCTTCCCTTGCTTAGAATCTCTTGAGTGGCAGTTTTCATTCGTATATGACATCTTAATGTCTAATGAGAGCTCTGTATTAATCAGGAGATAATAATGTTTGTGGGAGGGAGGGGAAAACCAACCAGAAATCTCTCTTAGGTTCTTTGAACTGCGCTTTTCACTTCCGGAGTGTGCGATTTAACCAGTTAGCTCATAACGTTTCTCACTAGCGATGGAGACATGTTGCTAATTTGGCTCATCTCGTTCCTTTCCCAGGATCTAAGAGGAGAATCACAACCGGTTTTGCTATTTTTTGTCACATAAATATCTTATGAGAAATCTGCTAGCATACTGGCCCTGCGCGGAGCTGGGTGGGGGACCCGGCCCGGCGGGATTGCCAGCTGGGGAGACCTCCCTGGCTCAGGGCTGGGAAGCTGAGTGCTGTCGTGCGGCAACTCATGTTTGGGCTGCGTGCACAGCGCAGGGCTGCTAAGCGGCACCGACTGCAACGCGACTTGGAAAGTACCGTTCAGCCCACAGTCGACAGATGGTATTTCTTCTGCGTTTGTGTGCAGGGGGTGGGGAGTGGTGGTAACAATAAGCAGCAGTAGCCACTTGACAGGCTCCCTGCTGCCAAGAATTTGCATGACGAACGCTTGCTGCCATCTGGAGAACTTCAGCTCATTGAGGAAGAATCAGTGTCTCAGCTTTGGAGCGCTCTGGGCCCCAGTCAGCACTGTGGTGTCCCTTCCCCAGGGAAGGAGAGAACGAAAGGCAGATCAATCCAATGAACCTGGCCTGGGGGAGGCGGGCTGCACCAGCCCTGGGGGAAAGTCGGGGAGCAGGGATGTGCTGATCTGTGCTCCAGGATTTGCGGATAGGTCTGGCACTTCAGAGTGGATTGGGTCAGTGGAGTCCGTCACCTTTTGAACATGAGTTTGTTTATCTACCAGTAGTTGGTGGAGGAAATGTGGACCTGGGAAGAAGAAAATTCAAACAAGTACCCCCTTTCCCATGACCTCCAGACGAAAGTTCAGTGAGGCCAAAGGCTGACCATACACCCCAGGGACCCTGTTCTCAGACCACAGTGCCGTGCATTATAAACATATGTGCAGGCCGTTTAATTAAACACATAACAGCCCTCCAACTGCTAAAATTTTCATGTTTAAAGCAAAATATATTTTCAAAGTGTAAAAAAATCATTTAAGTCTGATTTTACATTTAAAATACTTTTCTTATCTACCTGAGAACTCTATATCTCTTTCTCTAAAAATATTTGTCTAGAAAATATTTTTTACCTAAAAATATTTGTCTAGAAAATATTTTTTAATCTAAAATTTCTACAATGAATATTTAAGTCTTACTGGGATTAAGTGGTATCTTAAATGAAACAACATTTTATTGGGAGAATATATCGTATAGCTAAAAAAAAATTATGAGCAGCTAAAGAACTCTATTGTATATGCATGACCACAGAGATTTATAAGCTCCCTGTCAAGCCATATTTTCTAATATTAAACAACAAAAAAAGTTCCTCACAGGAGAAAAGAAATGGTCCCATGCATATTAATTTTGAATTTAATCAAGAGTAAAAACACATTTATTGTTGATGCTTTTTGACATAACTAAATTTAAAATTCTCTGAAGGTAGATTTTGAGGGCCTAACTTGGACTGGTGTCAGGTAATCTGTGTGACCAATCAAGAGACAAAGGTGCAGCTGAGTACAGAACTCTTCCGTATCAGAGGCAGTTTTCTGACAAGGGGAAAGACATGTCTACATATAATGTGCAAACAATAATGTGCAATTGTTTGTGCAAGTTATGTGCCACCATCAGGGATGAAGCATTCTGGTTGAACTGCATTATTTCAGAAAATGTATGCTTAATACTCTCTGTGCCCAAAAAACTTTAAAATTGAACTTTAAGTTCAATTGCCTGTCTTTTTAGGTAGAATTATTAAAGTCATTTAGTTTCAGTGTGGTTCAGAATAATAATAATTATATATATGCTATAATACTAATGCATATTAATTATTATACAGTGTTATAATATCTCCCTCAAGAACCACTGAGTGTTATGGGAGGGCAGGTCTGGGACTTGAGAAAGTAGCGGGAGACAGTTAGGGTGTAACAGGGTAGAAGGTACTCAGTCGAACGTGAGAATGAGTTAAAGAGCAAGTATTTCCTTAAATCTACATCCTGGATGCCTCCCTTGCTACCCTCTGCTCTGGGCCCTGATGAGAAGGGCTCAGAGTCCATCTGCATATGACAATGGTTCTGTTTTATTCACCTGGATATTCCTGTTAGTTATCATTTCTCAAGAAACATGTATTTTGCAGGGCACTCATTACAATCATTCTCACTTCCCTGCCCATTCAAACTTATCCAATTTTTTGATTTTCATAACTATGATCTCTAAATAGCCTTTTCCTCCTACTCCATACCCAATCAAGGGCATTTCGGACTTTAGATATTCCATCATGGTACCATTGCTATACACCATCACACATAACAATGAAATGTACATAGACATGGATGTAGATGTATGTAAACAAACTGATTCAAAGTTCATTTTGATGAACACATTTGCTATCAGAGAATGTGTCCTGATTTTTTTTTTCTTCTTCTTATTTTGGTATTGAAACCTGATGCTCCTAACCACTGAACTACATCCCCAGCCCTTTTAATTTTTTTATTTTGAGGCAAGGTATTACTAAATTGCTTAGGGCCTCCCTAGGACTGAGGCAGTCCTAAAACTCGTGACCTTCCTGCTCATAACGTCTGCCTTGGTCTCCTGAGGTGCTGGGATTATAGGCATGTACCACCACACATGGCCTGATTTTTAGATTTAAAAATATGGTTATTACAACCATCATCTAGGAAAAGCTAAAGACTTAAAGAAGAAAACAGACAACCACACTAGTAAAGTTATATACTACTTTTTTAAGTAAAATTCTAAGACAACAAAATTTTTGCTTGAATCCCTTGAGGGTGATGATGTTTCCGGCCTGAGAAAAAAATAGTGCATGATCTCACTGACAGATTCTAAACTTACCTCTAGATTCTGTGTGGCATTGAAGGCCTATTTCTGGGTAGCTGAGGGGATTCCCAGACAAGGGTGAAGGACAGTGACGCAGTAGCAGAACATCATTAACTTGGCCATTGGTATTTTCCTGGCTGTATACTGTCTGATTAATACATGATCAAATTATGTAGTCAAAATAGGTTAACTAATGTAAAATGTCAAAAAGATTTAAACTGATTCTGAGTGTGTAAGGAGATCTAGACACATTGGACAAGAAACCATTAATTTTCAGGGTTTTCTTAGTAGTTTCCAGTTGATATGCATCATGCAGGAGAGCCAGTGGCTTGGCATTTTTAGTTTTTGTTGTATTTCATGATATCTGTTCAACTGTATGAAAAATGAATTTAAAAAAATTAATCAAGTTTTTTGCTTCCAAAGCACCAGGCAATGAGCTAGTTCAATCTGTGAATGGAATTAAAATATTCATGTGTGCTGGTAAGAAATAAAGTGATTTGGACATCTGGTTTGGTTAGATATGCTTGCTTGCTTTTGTATCTTTTATTCTATGTAGTCATTTTTTGGAGGGAGTGTCACAGGTTGAATTGTGTCCTCTAGTAAAGATATGTGGGCATTCCAGCTTCCAGTACTTCAGAACTTATTTGGAGATATGGTCTTCCCAGAAGCAATTTAAAATGAGGTCTTAAGTTGAGTCCTAATCCAATGTGATTGATGTCCTTACTAAAATGGGAAAAGTGGGACATAGACATGCTCATAGGGAGATTGCTATGTGAAGATGAAGGCATAGATAGGGTGATGCTTCTCCAAGCCAAAGAAAGTTAAAGATTGCCAGCAAACCCTCAGAAAACAGGCAAGATGCAGGCAACCAGATTCTTTTTCTGACTTACAGACGGAACCAACCCTGCTGGCATCTTCTTTTAGGACTTCTAGGCTGCAGAACTGGAAGACAGTAGACTTCTCTCGTTTAAGGAACCCTGTTTGTGATTCTTTGTTATAGCAGTCTTAGCAAACTAATACAGGGTATTTATTGAAACAATATCCTTGTTAATTTCAAACCTAGTTTTAGACATACACACATTCAACATGCACATATCTTCCAAACTTCTACACTTTTTTTCTTTTTTGAGTTAAGTATCATAATAAAACAAAAAATGTGCTGAGAGGACCCCAAAGAATTTGTACTTAATGTGCATACTCAGCAGTGGCTTGGAAACCCAATTGCTTTCTAGGCCTAATTTTACTAGCCAAATGGTTACCATTAGAACAATTTTCAGCATCATCAAATATACACATAATGTTAGAAAGTTAGTCAAGGATATTTATGAACCATCACTGGGCAAAAATCTTGTGTGACAGAGTAGTTCTCTTTCCTCATGAAAACGATGGTATTCTACCAATAGTGAATTTATAGAGCATCTATGTCTTTCTTTTATCCTTCAAAATTGTTATTTTCTTCTTTACAATTTCATAACAAAGAAAATTTTATAATGTTCCAAGTTTCTTCTTCCAGCAATTGAGTCCCCTAAAGAAAAATACTTCTTTATGATATCTAGGTAAAAATCCCCATTTTTAGAATTTATGTTGGAACATATTTTATATTCAGTAAGAAATAAAGAGCCTATTACAATAACTACCACATATAATATGCTTTCACACATGAGCAATGAATATGGAAATCAAGGATATAATATTTTTAGTTACTTGTATTTGCTTTCCCAGTTTTAAATTAAGAGTACATGCTTATAGAAATGTTTTTCTTTCTGGTTCACTAGGCTGCACTTTTTTCCTCTCCTTTGATTTACAGAGAGCTGAAGTAGGTCAATTTAAATATATCTTTTGAGCCAAGGAAGCTAGCAAGAAATAATCACAATTTTAAGGAAAAATAAGAAACAGTGACAGTTTTTAAGAAGATTATATTGTGTTTGGATTCTGTTAATTACTGCTACCAGTTCACAAGCTGTGGCAAAGGTCCCCTGGAGATCATTTCCAACTTATTTATGGAATCTTCAGAAGAGAAGTTATGAGAATGTCTTTTTTATGATAATCTCTTTAAACTTTCATTTTCAATAGCTCACAATTAGTTGCCTGGAATGAGGATGTATATTAGGCTAAATATGCAGAGGTCATAATTTTCTGACCTACTTCCTTCTTCATGTCCAAATAATTTGGAAAGAATTCTTTCCAGATTCCATTCATCCGTTTTGTTAATCTACAATGACATCTTTTCAACTGTCTTGGTCTCACAGTGTCCTATAGCTTTAAAGTAACAATTTCCTACTTGAAGGAATCCATTACCATGCCTACAAGAATGTGGGTGGGTTAGAAAAGCTGCTCCACACTTCAATAACTTGGGGAGAAAGTTCAGGTCTGGAAGGAGCAGACTCAAGACGAATTGGGAGAAAATAATACTGAGAATAGGAAGTGGAATGTACAGGGAAGCGGGGATATCATCTTGAAAAATGGGCCTTACTTATTGGAATCATTTCCATGATTTCCTCTTCGGATTCCCATGGAAATTTTTCCTTCCTTATTTGAAAATCAATTGATAATTCCATGTATTTGTAGTTCCCCTTTAAGTAAGACATAATTTGGTTTCATTCACCAGTACAGTAAAATTCTATACCTTCTTCTTTGACACCATATGTCCATCTGAAAACTGAAGGGCTTCCTTAGTTCCCTCAAATGGGCTTTGTGTTTGCCAGAGGGCAGCATGTGACGCTCTCCCATCTGGCATGTAAGTTGCCACTTGGCTGCCACCTGTGCTGCCACCCAGGACCCTTGCTACTCCTCCCCCATCCAGTGCTGTAGACTGCAAGTCCCCCCACAACCTTTTCTTGGCTGCTGTCTCTTCTCCAGTGGCAGACGTTGGGGTGGGAAACACTTTGAGGGCCAAGCATTTGCTATTACTAGTCTGGCATGGACTCAAACCTTTCTCCACTGGCAAAATACAAGAATATTGAATATGCCTGCTGCTAAGTACAATGTACAATCACCTCTCTCCTTCCCCCTCCACTCAGCTCTTTCCATGCTACAAAACTCACCTTGATCTGATCCCTTGCTCTAGCTTGCAGTTATATGATTGGTCTCTGCCATGCCTCCCATCTCCAGTCCTTTCTGAAGAGATCTTTAGTGAGTCTTCCCTCAGATGATGAGGAGGATTGAGTCATGCCGTTTTTAATCGGCTGAGCTTACGTCTCTTCCTCAACTGCTTCTGGTCATTGGATGTGCAAATCCCAGACCATTAAGTGTTTGTAGTCTGAGCAGTATATGTGCCACGGAAGCTACCAGACAAACGGGCTGGAGATGTGAATGGATTTGATCACTTTGATGAGGAAAGAACATCTTTAGGATCATAAACTTGTTATTTTTAGCACTAGAAGTAATCTTAGAATCATTCATTTATCTTAAAAATGGTAGAACTGAAAGTCTTACAGTTTGGTTATGCATTGTTTTTACATTGCCACCGTTCATGTCAATGGATAGTCTATAAAAACATATGCCATGACATTTATTGTTGTAAGTATTTGGAACTCATGCTTACTGTTTATACACATACCCTTTGAATCTGTGACATCTTAGGAACAAAGCATTTCATTTGAATGAGACCATATGGGTGCTAAGATTCCCCTTCGGTCATGGGTTGGGGATATTTTACACACCAAGAAAATGTTTTCCTCCCACTACTTGAAAGTCTATGGCAGTATCTTCAGCCAGAAATATTATTCAGATCCATAGCTATTCACTTATTTAACATGTACTTACTGAATATGTATTGAAAAATGTCAGGCACTAAACTAGGTGCTAGGAATATAATAAGAACTCAAATAAGATTGTAGACATTAAAAATGAGTGGTCTATGTTTTGATTTAATGAGCTTGTGAATATGATCTTAAGAATATAAATCTATTTTTCACTATTTTTGTTTCTGTTTCTTTGGACTTTTTCTTTTTCTCTAGTATAACCACTAAAAAGGGTTTGTTAGGTACCCAAGTATATTCAAATGCATTTGTGTAAAAGAAAAGTCAATTAAATTCAAAGTGGCTTAAATAATAAAGGGAATTTATTGGCTCGGTAACTTAAAAGTCCAGCTGGAGGGTGGGCTTCCAGCATGGTTTAATTAGGGCTCCAGGTCAATTGCTCTGTGATTCTTTAAGCTCTGTCCAATTCCATGCATGTATCGTGTTAGTAGTCCCTGGCTGGCTTCTCTCATGATTGCAAAATGGTTAAGAAAAACAGGGTTTAATGCATCTCACTCATATATGCAGGTGAGGAAAAGACTATTCCTATCATAGAATTCCAACCAAGACTCTTGGGATTACTCTGACTGAATATGATTAGATAGTATGTGTATATACCTCATCCAATTATTGTAGGTAGGGGAAGGAACTGTATAATTTGATTTAAATCAATGCAGAACCTAAAATTGGAAATGGAGGTGGAATTACTTTCCCTTAGTATAGTGTAGTCATTGAATGGGTAGTAGCAGATACTTGAACTAAATCTGAGTGCTATTAAAAAATAGGAAATGGATAATGGATACAAGCTAAGAAATCATTAAATATTTACTGAATGAATTGGGAGGGAGAATTAAATCAGGTAGGTTCTATGATTTTGCTGGTTATTATTCAAGGACAGCTAGTTAACAAGTCCAAAAAAAATTTACATTAAAGGCATTGTTTGAAATTATAAGGAAAAGAAAGTTAACATAAAATATTTAATTTAGGAAAGATTTAAAAAATCACTATAATAAAACAACCAAAGAAAGGCAGATGAAAGATGAAAGGAATTAATAAAAACAAAAGCAGGAAATAATTAGAAAAGAGATTGGAATTTTGTGACCACATTACATTATGTACTTTTAACCAACTTTACATACCAAGAAAACCTAAATAAGCTGAATGGCAGCAGCAACAAAATCTGTCTAAGGCACTGAAGAGCTACAATACTGCAGGACTGAGGAGTCAAGAGCCTGGAGAGGACAGTACCCAAAGATGGACCCTACCCAGGGCACCATGGTGCTTCTTAAGGCACTGGCCAATCAGAAACCTGAGAGAAGGCTGGGGGGCTAAGTATTTTTGCAGAAAGTGCTGGTTGGAGAGGGTGAGATGCTCAGCAGGGTTTGGGTAGTATTATGGAGCTGAGGATGACCCAAACTAGAGTTGAGAGCCCACAAGAGGAATTGCTCTGGTAAATATCCCAGTTTTCAATAAGACTCCAAAGAGTTACACCATGGAAGTGTGGGCTAATTGACCAGCTTTCACAGGGAAAAATAATCTGGTTTTGAGTCAACTCAGTTTTAATTAAATGTATCAAGGTGGTTTACCAGTGCCTTAATTCACTGCTAAAAACAAAATTAATCCTCCCAGGAGAAAGACACTACTTCAAATTATTTTATCATATGTATGATATATATGAGGTACACACACTCCAGCATTTAAAAACAGCTGGTCATTTTAACCATACATTAAGAGAAAAAATTAAAACAGATAAAAAAATTAGACACACGGAAGATCCAGAAAATATCTGTGGTTAATTGATTAAAAGAAAATATAAGGAATTTCAGCAGGGAACTGAAAAATATGGATGTTAAAAGAATATTTGAAAGCAAAAATATCAAATAATTATAAGCTATAACTGGATTGATAGATTTCACTAAGCAATAGCAAACTAGAAGAAAGGTAAGAAAATATCAGATATCCAGTCTAAAGCATCAAGAGGCAAGAAAACAGAAAATACATAAAAAAGCATGAGAGACTCTTGGTACTTGGCGAAAAGATCTCACATATGTGTACTTGCAGTGCTAAAAAAAGAAAGAGGATGAGGCAGAAGTGATGAAGAGATAATATCTTTAAAATTTCCTAAAATCAGCAATAGAAAGAAGATACAAAAGCTATTTTTTTAAAAAAGCTATTTTAAAAATACAAAACAAATCTAATAAGCAATAGCAACAGTGGCAAACCTTTAGTTAATCTAATAAAAAAATAGAAAAAAGTCAGAAATGTGAAAATGAATATAACTATAGATACAAAGAGATTAAAATTATGTCTATACTTCTGTGTTCCAAATTCTTAATGAAATGAACAATTTTACAGAAAAAAATAAATTAAGGAAATTGACTTAAGAAGAAATTGAATTGTAAATAGTCCAATAATTGTGGGGAAAAAAAGACCCAGTAGAAGTTGTTGATAAATCACCTCCAGAAAAGCACAGCTTGCATGATTTCCTAGAGGAGATCTGATAAACTGTTAAGATTCTTATAATTTATAAAACTGTTTCAGAGAAGGGGAACACAATTTAAAATTGTCTAATTCATTTTCAATTTTCATGATGATGACCATATGAAAATATGTTTCCAAATGTGTAGAAATTGACAAAAAGATCTCTTTTATAAATGATATGAAAAGCTTTGCAACTTATATGTATAGAGAAATCTGATAGTATTTTAGTAATACAAGAAAGCTTTCAATATTAGAAATTCTGCCAATGCATTTTTCACCTATAGATAGCCTATGACCAACATATACACAGTGTCACTATTACTGTCTATTATTTAACCTTATTCTGGAAATATTGACTCACATAATAGATAAAAATATTGGAATCATCACTATTTATAACAGCCTAAAAATTTCCATAACTTTAATTGGTATTCTATTGAAAATGAAAACACTTAATTCCTGGGAGAAAATAAATACATAAATAAACAATTAAATTTCTTATGTATCAGTTGCAACCAATTGCATAGATAATATAAGGTATCCAACCACTCTAGTTTTAGCACTAGAAGTCCTATGTCCCAGGAAGCTTCACAGTTCTGGGTAAATTGGGAAAGTTGGTCATTGTAAACTGGGAAATAGTCTCAGTAATAATGAGCATAGCAAGTATGTTGATTAAAGGCATACAGAAACTTTACAGGGAAAACTATATAATTTTACTAAGTACTATAATTTTTAATTAATGGAGCATTCTTTTAATAGCATGAACATAGATGGGAAAAACTTAACATTAAAATATGTAATTTTTCCTGAATTGATGATTTAAGATCATGTCTAATAAAAAGCTAAGTAGATTCAAAAGTTTTCATGAAGAAACCATAATATCTTAGATAATTATAGAACAGAATAATAAAGGGAAGGGAATTTAGGTTATGAACTGTAAAAATATATCAAAAACTGAAAATAATTCCAATTGTGCTATATGTTCAAAAGATTAAACAGGAAATTTGAAGGAGTAAAAATTCTAGAGTAGAAAGTAAAGAAAAAGGCTTATGTATATATAAATGCATATAAAAATAAGATTGCATTTTAGTTCAAGAGGAAGAAACAATTAGTCAAAAACAATGCTGGACTGATTGGCTACAATTTGGAATGGGATAAAGTATTACCTTAAACCAAGCCAGAAGATCAATGGCAGAGCTGTCTCATCTCCCCCAAAAATGAAGCTGAGGAAAATAGAGGTAAATTGAATAAGATCATCTCTTAAAGTAAGAAAACAAAAAAAAATTTGAGAAAAACTAGTATCTATTTTGATTACATATACAAAAGTTAAGAATGTCTGCATACACACGCACATACCATAAGCAAAACCCAAAGACATTGGCAAACTATGTGTTTTGTTCAAATCAACTATGACAATTTTTCTATTTCTGCATTTGTAAATGGAATTCATAAATGTATAAATTTTTCTCATAGCAATATATTGTAGTCAAAGAACACACTGGAAATTCACAAAGCAACAGAGAGCCAAAACACTTAAGAAAACATGTTTCAGCATTGTTGGCCATCAAAGGAATGGGAAATAAAGCATCAGTGAGATGATGTGACCTTTCAGATGTTTGTTTAGGAAAAACTGGTGCTTTTATGCATAAATATACTGACATCACTAAACTTTTTATTGTACTTAATTGAACATGCACTTCATAAAAGAATATTTTAAAATGTGGCAGGCAAGTATTATGAAATTATTTAAATATTTTTACTACATTTTGCTTTTTTAAATTTTATATAAGTGGGTGGAAATGGGAAAATAAGAATTACATATAAAATTTATAAGAAACATACAGAAAATTGAACTGAAAATTGAGACAGTGGAGACAAAGATGGAAATCATTTGACATTTTGTAAACATTTGGTATTTAATCTCAATAAATTACTTGCTGTATTTAAGTCACACTATCCAATTCAGTATACACTTGTGAAGGACATTATTAAGAAAATATATACCATCAAGAGGAAAGCCTAGAAAAGCAAAATCTAATGAGGAATTTGATAGTTTTCACCTTCTTTGAAACCCCTAGTGCACTAGCTTATTATTTAACTTTTTATTGGCAAATGAAAATACATTATGTGTGAATTCACCAAGTCAGTGGATATGAAATAATTTACTCTATCTTAATAAAATTTTAGGCAAACAGGCCCTTTAACACACTGTTGGTACTGAAAACCTGAAATAGTCTTGTTGAAAATAGCATGATAGATTATATCAAAGGTTTTAAAAGTATCAATTCCTCACTCCCAGTCAAGTCCGTTCTAGGTATTCATGTCAAGAAAACATCTGGGGTGTGCAAAATGATTTATGTACCAGGATGTTCTTTTCTTTGTAGCCTTATTATGATAGTGAGTAATTGGAAACCACCTAAAGGTTAACAATAAGAGATTAAGTATTTTATGGTGCAGCTAAACAACTGGATGCTGTACCTTAAAATAATATTTTCATATTTTAATGGCATGAGAAATACTATGTATTTATAAAAAAGAATCAACTCACAACAATCTAAATTCCTCCCAGATATTCATTGTACACATACAGATAGAAGGGATATAAAAATCATAATAGAGATTATTTTTCTGAGTTGTACAAGTTGCAAGTGATTTCATTTTTTTCCTTTGGGCTTTTCTGTAATTCCACATTTTAAAAATTTTCACAGTAAATATTTCCTGTTTTTATAATCAGAGAAATGTTATTTTAGAAATTGTGCCTGAAATAAGAAAGGAAAAAAGTGGAGGTTACTTTTATTCAGGAAAGCTGGAAACTTTTTAATAATATCCAACATTACATCTATGACTGAGAAGTAGCATATTACTTCCTTTTGCCTTCTATTTTAAGATTGTTTGCATGCTATTTTTTCTTCTTAGTGTCTGTTATTCAAAGGTTATTATTATTGGTTAGAATTGTCTCCTGATAATTCTTTATTTTATTTTATTTATATTTATTTATTTATTTACTTATTTATTTTATTTATTTTTACAGACTTCATTTTGATTCATTGTACACAGTAGAATGACCCTTTGAGAATGTCTATCATAAGCAAAACATTTTTGTTTTGGTAGTGGGGATTTAACCCATGGGTGCTATATCCAGAGGCTACATCCCCAGCCTTATTTATTTTTATTTTGAGACAGGTTCTCATTAAACTGCTTAGGGCCTTGTTAAGTTGCTGAGGTTGGCCTCAATCCTGCAATCCTCCTGCCTCAGCCTCCTGAGTTGCTGTGATTATAGGCATGTGCCACTGAACCCCACTGTAAAACTGTTTTTATTCCAAAGTCCAGATAACTATCTCCCTAAAATTTATAAATCATTATTAAACATAGTTGTATACCAACCTCAAAATAATATTTTAATGGTATGAGAATTATAAATGATAGCAATTCAGACTTTTGTCCTCTGATCCTAAATCTATCACATGATACTGAGAGATGAGCAGAGAAGACAAACTAGAAAGCAGAAGGGAAAGTGGCATGCAGTATGTCTAAAGAAGAGGAGGTTTACTTGAGTATGGTTGCAAATTTAGGAATTCTACAGATATGTATTTAATAAGAAAATTTTTAGAGAGTCTGGTGAGATGAGCAAAGTTATTGCATGTGTGAAAGAACAGGATGGAATAAACACTGGCAATCAGAGAATCAGAAATAACTCCTAGATATTGAAAATACGATTACAAAAATTTGCAAAAAGTTTTAGAATATAAGTTTGTGGCTAGAAAGAAGAAGTAAAAACAAAAAGATACATATGAGTGAAATAAATATGATTAATAAGGATATCTCGCTCCATGGTGCCAGAAAGTAAGAAGAAAAAGACATGAGGGTATTTTTAAAGAAATAATGTAATTTAAAAATTCCATAATGAAAGAACTTGAGCCCAAAGGCTAAAATGGCTCATTAGCCATTCCAAAAACTATCACAAAATTGTTCCTCCAAGAATAATGACAATTAGAAGCAAAGAGAGCAAGACAGTGTGCACATGCACAAACAGGAAAGCAATAACAAAATGTGTAAGGAGGAAGGGACATGGAAGGATAATTTTTAAGAGCAGTTAGAAATAGAAGACAATATTGGGAAAATGCTTTTAAAATTCTGAAGGTTTAATCCTAGGCTTTCTCACCTAGTCAGGTTGTTAATCAAGGTGAGGTATGGTAATCCCCTAGTTTCAGTGACTGAAGACAGCTGAAGTGTGCATTTCTCTCTCACATGGTAGTTGCATTCAGGGTAGGGCTGGTGAGGGCTTCAAGCCACTAAGTCATCAAGGGATCAGGCTGATGGAGAGTCCGCACACCACCTGCCTTCATAGGTAAATGTGTGTGTGAGTTTGTGTGTGAGTTTGAGCTTCAAGACAACAAGGAAGGAAAGAAGTGACCCCACCTGCATTCTATAAGCCCCAGAGTGGAGTGTCCACATCAATTCTGCTCATGATATTGTTGTGATGAACCAGTCACATGACCTTACCTGGATGTGGAGAGCCATAGACATAGGCTGGGTGACACCATGTAGGGACAACTTCAAATCATGGAAAGGACACCACGAATTTTGTTGAACAACTAAGTAGTTATCAAAACCCTGTCTTCCTTTCAATCTTTTTGAAGAAGCTACTAAGAAATGTGTACCATTGAAAAAAGGGAGAAGTCAAGGAAAATGAAGATGCAAGATTTTGGAAGCAGGAGAGTCAGTCATCACAGGGAGATGGTGACAAGTTCCAGGGTGACAGTTAGGTAGCTGAAAAGCAGGCTTGGAGTAATGTGTGTGTGTGTGTGTGTGTGTGTGTGTGTGTATGCATGTGTGATAGAGGGGTTAGAGAAAAGTTTCAAGGAAAATATACGTAACTGTGATGCATTTGGTCACGTGGAAAATAGCATTGTGAATATTTTATGTCTCATGTTTAAATTTCAGTGAGAAGTTAGGCATGTGTATATAGAAGTTTAAGCAAATGAAAAATTCAGGCAATTACTAACTTCAAGGAATAGTAAAAGTACCAGAGAAAAGGAAGAATAATCGAATTAAACTACTTGGCTCAGTAACATATGCTAGGATATAACTATAATATATGTTGCAATGAAATATCTCTAAATAGGAGTTTAACCAAAAATTGTTATATAAATACCCTGGAAAGATGGTGGGATTGGAAACTGACTCTTAGTGTATGGAGGTTTTATTTTTTCATTCATTACATAAAAAGTAATAGTCATAATTGGAAGTCAGTAAATGACATGTAGGCATTAATTAGAATATAGAGGCCAATGCAGACAAGATAGCCGATATTGTTTGAAAATATTTGCTTTTGAGATGCAGGACTTGGTGCAGAGGGATAGGACATGGGTGTTGATTTTCATTAATTATGAACTATTTGATTTTGGGAAACCACATGTGTGAAATTACCTTGATAAAATAGAAATTAGCAATTTCTAAGAGAGTTTGTCAGGGCCCTTTAGGATTACAGAAGTAGACTAAGATCATTAACTTCTATTTCCAGGCTTATCTCCAGAATCTAGGAATTAGTGTGCCTCAACTTTCTTTAATATCAATACTCTGGCAATCTCTCTCCTTTGGATTTGGACTTTGGTCTTCAAATTCTGTGAATTTGTCACTTTACTATTTCATCTCAAAAATGTTGTGCACATTGGTTGATGTAAAAGCAGCGTGACTCCAGTCACTCAATTGGATTATTCTGCCCCTCTTGTTAATGAAGACAAGACTCCTGGGATCTCCCAGAACTGTCTTGGTGTTAATCAGGTTGCTCAGTCAATCAGAAAGAAGATGAAGTGTTTTTCTGCCCCTCATGTTTCAAGACTCAGTCTTTGTTCTGGGTGGATGTGGATACTGACTTGGTGGACTATGAACCCTTTAGTTTATGGCTTTCAATCTGGCAAAATGCAAAGAGCCATGGAAAAAATAATTCAAAGTGATTAGGGACCATTGGCACAGAAAATATTAACAAGGATTCAAGGGTAGACTTGGAGAATGCTTATGTGTGGGGTTGGTTTGGAGCATAGGAATGTATGCACTCCTATGAAGTGCATACATTGAAGGCACTGCTGGAGGGGAGACACTGGAGAGAGGACGGGGAGCACAAGCTCTTCAGCTTCTGTTGTTTTTCTTGAGAACCCTACACTTGGTGTGGGGGCTCTTTGGAATGTATTTATACTTATTACAATAGGAACCTTAAAAGAAAGGCAATTTATTGTTTTTTGACTTAGATTCTTATTCACAATAGAGAAAGTGACAGCTGTTTTGCAAATCATGTGTTCTTAACCTAAAAGGCTGCTACAGTTAATGGCTTGGGAGCTAAAACTGAATACTCTGGACCAATTTGCCCAAAGTCCTTTGCACTCTAAGATAGTACTTAGGCTTAGCTTCAGACCCTACTGCAAATGTTTTCTGGATGACTGCTTTGCTGTAGAAACCTACCACTTACTGTGACTCTTTTTCTCTCATCCCCTGGTCAAATTCAGAATAGATTTGCACTTATCTTCATTTCATGCCAGATGAATTACTGAACATTAATGTGTTTCAGAGGCAAAATGATTAGAGAAGTAATCCCCAAACAAATTCTCCCAACTTACCCAGGAAAGATAAAAATGGCAAGTTTTTTTCAAATTTGTTTGTTTGTTTTTTGTTTTTTGCCAAGTTCTACACAGCTGAGCAGTCTAGGTTTCTCTGGTCAGCTACAGGTGGAAATGAGTGATTGCAGACTTGGCTTCTCCTGACCAGTCAGACCTAAGGAAATCAAATAATCATGTGATTTCATTAATTCATGACTATCATAAAAATTTTCCTTGTGATTGAGGTTGCCTCCAGTCCCCATTCCTATTTGACTTTAAAGAGTTAACATTCCAACAGATTCAATTTCTTGCAAACTCTTATTCTCACACACATGACAAGCAAAGAAGGGGATTATTAGTTGGGGAAAAATTAAAGTATTTATACGATTGCAATGTTTTGTTTTTCTCTTGGGTTGGTTGGTGACATAACATTTCTAGAATCTTCTAAAGGTTACTTCAGCAAAGAAGAATCAGTAATATGTTCTAGGCTCCCTTCATTTTCTTCACAGACACAGGCTACTCTGTATCACCATCCAGATCCCTCTGCCCTATGCTTACAGGATTTGTTACCTAATGACCTGTGACATGAGAGCTAAGCTCAGAATCAGCGAGTGAAGGGCACATGTCATGGTTCCTGTGAAAGTAAGTTTTCTTTGTCTTAAATTCATTTTTCCATAGCTGCTAGAATTTCCACATCTGCTTCAAGTTGGTTTCAAAACTATCCTTGTATATTCTTGAATAAGTATGTAAGCTTTAAGGTAACAAATAACTTTTTTTTTCCCATTTACTTTTACTATTCTTTTAAGAAAATTGCCAAAGCTTTGAAGCATATTCCTACACTTTCATGTTTCCTTCACATTTCCATTTCCTTTACTGTGTCTTAGCTAGGTTGTGTGACAAAATGCAGAAGGAGAAGCAGTGTTGACAAGCTCTAGGGTTAAGAAAAGAATTGCAAGTTATCCCTTCTTTTCTCATTAGGGAATGGTCAACCTTTGTTCTTCTGAGGCAAAATCATTTTGGTTTTCCTTAAACAAGGTAAAAAAAGAACGGTTATCCTTTTTGGCTTGCATCTGGTTTCAACTGCTCTTTAGAATGAACAATGTACATTTTCTTCATCAACAAATATAGACAAAGCTCCTACTCCTCCGATTTGCCCAAAAGCAGTGTGGTCTGAGTCTTAGAGCAGTGTTGTAATGGATTTATGTGAATAAGAGCATCCCTGGGTGAGTCACACCACCTCCCACCTCCCACAGAACCACATGGCCAACACACGTAGTTTTAGAGCCCTGGTCATTAGGGAGGGGGTGGACCTGGCCACATCTGTGCTCACTGTGAACCTTGCAAACAACATTAGTGCCTGGGGTTATTTTAAACCTCAGCGTTTTAGTCTCTGACCATTCTTTTTCACTAGTATGAGTAACTTAATGAGGGTTAGTTTTTACAGAGTCTTTTGTATTTATGAATGAGTTATTAAAAATATACTCTATCTTTAAAGCAAGCAATTATCTTTTTTTTAAAAGATAATTTCCAAAGATGGATATTATAATATACATTTTAGCTTTTTTGAACTCTATAATCAGTACAATTTTAGAAATAATACTTATCTCTAAATAATTCTTATTTCTAAAATGGAAAAAAATAATGTGCAAAACAAGAAGTATTATTTCTAAAGTTATTTTTTAAAGTCTTTAAACGATTTTTTTCAATGGGATGCTGAGGATCAAATCTCACATGTGCTAGGCAAGAGTTCTAACACTGAGCCACAACCACAGCTCTCTAAAATTATTTTTGTTTACCCATTACCACCAAGTATTTACATCCTTTATGAATGTAATATTTAAACCCAATTTCAAGATGTGAGATGCCCATAAAATATATATTAGATTTGAGGGACTGTTGACATTTATTTCTAACCACAATTCAATGTTTTCATAAAAAATTACACATCACTATGCTTTTCATAATACAAATTATAACTATGTGTTTGTTCTTTAGTAATTTCTATGTAATTATTTTTGATTTTCTGTTGTATGAAAACCACTGCATTATTCATTTCTATTTCAAAAAGCATCCCTACATAGTTGTATTAGAACAAAATAAACAGGGTTCTAGTCCCTAAAGGCTGATGGTTTAATTTAGTACAGAAATGAAAGCCAATTGTGTTTGGCCTTGAAAAGTGAAATCATCTAGGTAAAATGAGGGAGAGTATTGTGAGAAGTGGTAACAGTGAGTTAAAGCACAGGCAAAAATAGAAGAAATAAGATTGACTTGATGCATAGTTTAAGTTCAGGGTTGTATTGGGTACCTATTGCTGGCTACCAATATTAACACAAACACAGTGGCTTCAAACAACACACATTTATTAGCTCACAGTTTCTGTGGGTCAAGTTTGGGCACAACTTTGCTAATACCTCTGCTTGAGGCAATTTGCAAAGCATCCAGTACTGACCTGGGCTGGAGGTCTCATCTGAGGCTTGGTGGGGAAGGAGCTGATTCAAAGCCAAGGTGGTTGTTGGCAGCACTTTATTCCTTGTACATTGTCAGACTGAGAGCTTCAGTTTCTTGCTGATTGTTGGCCAGCTCTCATTTATTGGCCATGTTGGCGACCTCCCAAACATGGCTACCAGCATCATAAAGCCAAGAAAGAAGGAGTGGTGTGCTACAAGAAGACATTATAATTTCATGTGACACAATTATGTACATCTCCGCACCTTTGCTGTAATCTATTGGTAATATGGGAAGTCAGAGGTCCCACCTATGCTGAAGGCATGAGATTGTACATAGTCGTGAATGCCAGAGGCAATGACCAGGAGGAACACATTTGGAGCGGTTCATCATGAGCATCAAGAAGGAAAAACTCAAGAAATAAAGAAGGGTCATTTTTTCAAGGAAGAAATGGATAGACATAAATGATTATCTTCATTTTTGAGTGAAAAAGCATCCAATTTCTTATCTGTTACTAATTTTAACTTGAACTTTCCACTGTGATATCTGTTAGTATTTCCATTTTATAAGTGCCTACTGTCCCACTCTAACTAGGCAATTTGATAAACAATGCTTCAGGATTTCAGAATCTCCCTTTAAATTGCATGTGGCATGGGCATGGGAATTGGACAGTCCTGTGTGACCTGCATGTTACAGAGGACATGTGGTAAGGTTTTTGAACAGAATCTGGTGACTCGATGGTAATAGGCACATTTGGAAAAGGATTCCCTATACATGAATTCTGAACAGAATTTGATAGACCAGAGAGCCATATTTGGCAAGAGAATGAAGAACAAATGTGGGGAGGAAGGAGTTTGACCCCAGAACTTGGACTCTTGACAATCACCCCTAATGCTACAGAAGTACATGGACTCTTGGTGACAGGATCCTAGAGGTTGTTCAGTCCTACTTCTCTCCTATGGGAAAGCTGAGCTGCCCCAGGGATTAAGTGTCAGCCCCAAATCATGGAGTCATCTGGCACAGTCAGAACCAAAAGTTATGACAAACCTCAAAGTACTGCTTTAAAACATCCTCGTAATTTTTTCCCTTATGATTCTTATTTTGCAGGAGGAGAGCCCTCAGAATAGCACTGATTATCTCTCAGGGTTTCTAGAGAAGAGGCATCCCACATAGTTGAAAGGGACCAAGTTTCTGAAGATCTCCTTCAGGCTTCTGCTGCTCAGGGGATTAGGATATCAAGTAATTCTGTTAAAGCAATGTTTTAATAGCAGCAGTATCATGTCTTGGGAAAGAAGAGATCTATATAAAGCGGATGATTTCTCAATCTTTTTTTTTCTTCATTCCTCTACCTCTTCAGTACAAATCCAATGTGAGGCTTTGAAAGCAACACAGGATGAGAATGAGAGAGAAGCTTAAACAAATCTAATCAAGTATTCTTGTCTGCTAACTTCAAAGGGTAGCCAAGCTTTGACGACATTTGTGGAGATTCAGCAGGCAGGAGGCTTAAGATTTCTTATGACAGCCTGAGTGTGTAGCACTTTTAAGTGTTAGGAGCATTTAATGAAGCCAGAAGCATCCCTGGGAGAAAAATAGGTACTTCCTAAACCTAATCACTAAAAAGGCTCGGGGATGTTAGTAATAATCAAATCAGGTTGATAGGTTGTCTGGAAACAGTGAAGTTTTTGCTATTTGTAACAATGATCTGATTATGTCTTCCTGGGTTTGAACCAATCAATCATTGTCTTCTTAATGTCCATTTCTAATGGATTAGTAGGTTGAGAGGTTCTGTGGTAAAGACCAGTCACAGAACAGAAGATGAAAAGCTCATGGAGAGAAGACACATTTGAATGCAATAGAGGCATTCGCTATTTAATCTTCCTTTCAGTATAAATCAGTTCATATCTACCTCTCTACAGAAGCTTTAACCATTGAAACCAATGGCCTTATGAGTCTTTATGTGTGTATAATCAGAAGTCCAGGAAGGTAAAGTGAGTCACCTTTGCACAAGCTTGGGCAGCTGCAAAGCCAAGGATTGGGCCCAGGTCCCTAATAGCATGCCCACTGTGTCAAGGCTCTTAGCTCCCAACCCAATTCATGTACCATTGACTTCACATAGAAAACAAGTCAAGATGAGGCAAAACACACATCTAAGAAGAATAACGAACTTCAGTGAACTATATTTCATTCACATTGAAACATTACTTTCTAACCTTAAATTTCTGGAACTTCTCTAAAATTTAGGAGGTTGACTTGGCACCATAAAACTTAATTATTGACTAAAACATACTTAGAAATCTTTAGATGAAAGATTTGCTGCATAAAATTATCTTTATTAAAGAGTAGTTGCATGGAACTGGTGTGAATTCAGATTGGACGTATGTCACCTGGCATCCAAGTTATTTGAAAAGATTATAAGTATACTTGTGGCAAAAGTAGAGACAAAGAAAGTGCTGGCTCTGGCACTAAATTTTAGAACAAACCCAGGGGTTAGCCCAACTCTAACCTCTTCTCTCTTTAATTGTCAATTTTACTTTTTCTTTGCCGTTCGTTAAATATCTTTTTGTTTCAAGGTGATAACATCTTATTAGGTGAGAGTTCTTTATAGTTGACAAAATGCTTCTGTAGATGATCTCTTTTGAGAGTTCTGAGGTCTGGGAGGTAGGCAGGTAGGTATCACCAATCCTCGTTTTATGCATAAACATGGCCAAGTATTTTAAGTACATGCCAGCAAATGAAGTTTCTTACTAGAATAAGGTTGCTTCCTCACCCAAGGTTTCAAAAGCTCTGAGCAGAGGTGACGCTGATGTCAGCCTTCAGGACATGCTGGGGCATCACCGCTGAGTGGGAGGTTGGCAGTCATGGGAGGATTACTGAAAGAGATTCAGGTTATCCTGGTTATAAGTGCCAGGAAGTCAGATCTCTCCCTGTGGTTTTATCATCACATATTATGCAGTTTTATGGAAGACTTGCTTCACTCTTCTGGGCCTCAGGTTCTTGTCTTACCTCATCAGTGTTTGCTATGCACTAGAGCCCAGGTATAACTTCCCCGGGCAGTTGGGTATGGCTATGCAGGCTGTGCATTTCACAACTCTAGGAGCACCATTCAAATCAAAGATATTCTAGACATTCACATTTCTTATGGTATTGTTCCAACAGATTGAACCAAAGAGTTGTGGAAGATGTGCTTTTTCTAACTTGCACAAAAGCTCAAGGTAAGTATTAGCTCCAAATCAGGAAAAATTTATGAAAAAAAAATTAAAAAGGTAAGAAGTAAACCAAAATGAAGGATGATTAGCTTTCTTTATTTCATGATCAGTTTATCTAGATGGCAATTCATGGAAACATAATCCAGTTTATATTTAAAACTAAAAGACAGCAAATTCTGCCACATTATGTATGTACTGACAGACAACACTGTGAAATTTCAAGTGTCAGAACTAAACTTCAAAACCTTTAGAATTAATTAGAAAATAAGTCAACAGGTTCAAGCAATTTAGGAAAGTGGAATTTTTCCCACCTAAATTGCATAGGTTACTGAAGTTCCTAGTAATAAACTTGGGTCATTGGAATAGTTAGCCCAAAAGATAAATCCATTTTTCCCACCTCCTTAATATCACTAAGAAGGACTTTTCTTATACCCAGTACTTCCCCAAATTATGTCACAGTGAGAGGAGAATCTGTTCCTAATGGAATAATTGTTTAAAGTATTTTAGTTAGCTTTAGTGAGATTTGATTGAACGAAAGCTTGGCTAATAGAATATGGAGTAAAAATTGAGTCTATAGTTGCAAATTAGTAAACCAATGACAGCTCAGTTACCAAGAGTGAGAGTGTCAACAATAGTGAAATGAAATGAGTTTTTGCAGGTTGAAAGCAATAATTTAAAAATACAACCAAAGATCACTCACCAAGTGTGTTTCTCCAAAGTTCTATAAAATGTCTATTTTTCCAATTATATTTCCAATTAGTTCGTGGCATGATGTGCAGAGGGTTACAGGTATTTCTCAGAGCACTGCAATACCTCCCGCTTTTCATCTTTACAAAAAAAATTGATCTGTGGATTCAATTGCTGTTTATCATTTCCCTGAGTCCCTGTAACTGAGCTTTCATGTTTAATGAAATATCTTAGTGATGTGTCCCAAGACAAATCTATCTTCTTTTCTTCTCAGACTTGACACTGTTCTAACACCACTGATGAGCTTCTCATCACAGCCTCTCTTGACTTCACACAGTTAGCATGCTCTTTTAGGGATCTTTACAACTCTCTTATTTTGCCTTTACACTTTTCTGGATTCTTCCAAGTTCCTGCATCATATTCTATCTCCACATCCATTTTTTTCACATGTTCTGAGCATCTTCATCTTTGTTGATATTTTTCCAGATTTCTCCTTTGAACTCTTTCCCCACCCCTCCACTGTTGGTCACATCATTGTATTGCTTGACTTGATTGACCAGCAATCCATTTATCTTCCATCCTCTATTTTTCTCCTTCAGGTATTTCCCAAGTCAACTCTTGGAAACTTTTCCTTCTACAGTTATAGAACTCAGACATTGCTGCCTCGAGGAACTTCCTCACCAATTTTCCTGCCTTTATTCTCTCTTCAGTTGATCGCCTGCATTCATACAACACATCATTTTCTTCATCTCATATGATCTCTTTTGTAGTAGTTTCTAATAACCTGTCACATCACCTTTTCAGAGACCCTGGTCTTTCCATTGCCCTTTTCCTTCTTATCTGATTATCCTTCTTTGTAAGATCAGTATATATCTCTGTCAATGCAAGACAGTCCTGGTTGAAGCATATTGCCTCAAAACAATGATTAACTGTGCTCCTCTTATTCTCAATAATCCTGTTTGGATAATAGACTATAGGGTTATCATCTGGAGCTTTGGTCATGGCTGGGTCTGCTCTACAAGTTGATTTTGCAATTCTCCGTACTTGCGAAGTTAGTATTTGTATACACTGTGCATCCTATGAAGTTTTTTTTTTTTTTCTCTCTCTCAAGGTCTTCATACCATGACTCACTTATCTGTCAAAGCGTGCTCAAAATCACATGTTCTAAGGCATTTTCACTCTCTCTTTTGGTCACTAGATTTTCTTCAGAAACCTCAGTACATTTTATCTTCTATGAACCAATTCATCAAGGCTGCACTTCACAGTCATGGGGGCCTCAAAGTCCTACTTTCTGATCTTATTAATATGGTCATGTAGAATCAGGGCACAGTTTTTAAATTGAGGCTTTTTATGACTCAAAATTGTCATATGCCGGGTGCGGTGGCGCACTCCTGTAATCCCAGCACTTGGGAGGCTGAGGCAGGAGGATCACGAGTTCAAAGCCAGCCTCAGCAACTTAGCGAGGCCCTAAGCAACTCAGTGAGACCCTGTCTCCAAAAAAAAAAATACAAAATAGGGCTGGGGATGTGGCTCAGTGGTGGAGTGCCCCTGAGTTCAATCCCCAGTACCAAAAAAAAAAAAAAAATAATCTTATATTTTGTATATTTATTACGCACCATCAAATCATTAATTATAAAATCTTTAACAAATAAAAATTTTCAACTGAAATAATTTGAAAACAAAACAAAAATATATAAGATTTTGATGTTATTTAGTCTACTTTTGATTTAATGAAACAAATATTCAGTACCCATTTTGATCCATGCCTAAATGAATTTGTAATGTTACTGGTGTAATTCTGTGATATCATGTAGATCTGAGTTTTTTTGTTTCATTTCCTCTGGAAAAAGAGTGTGGTAACTTCTATAGCTGAATAGTATCCCAGCTACAAAGGATTATAAAACAAAACTACATTTTGCCATTTGTAATAAACAAAGGAAGCTGAACTTTTCCCTATACAAAAACTCAGGATTTTAGCACTTTTAGTTTTTGCACATTGGTTTGAAGGTCAAACAGGATCTGGAAATGCCCGTTTTCCTCTTGGGTCCTTGCATTTATGAAATAGCAAGGTTGCCAAGTATTCAGTAGACTTCTATAGATTTATCATTACCTACGAAGTGCTTCAGTGGAATTCAGGACAAATGTTATTTGGTGTTAGGGAGGGACAGATGACTGAAGGCAATAATTTCTGTCTCTTTTCTTATTCCTAGAGGAATTCTGCTGGGTCTTATCAGAGTGGCTGGAAGAAACAGCTGAAGATTGAGCACAGTGAACTAATTTCCTCACATCCTTTAATAAGCAGTAGTTTGTGAAAGAGAATGGAAACATTCTTATAGTAAAAGGAGTTCAAAAAGAAGCCCTAAGTCCTTAAAATTAATAAACTCATAAACCAAAACATAAAACTGCACAGCTATTTTCATGGCTGATAAGAAGGAAAGGAATTTCAGATATTTTTTTGAAGAAAGGAACAATAAAACAAGCATATTTAAAAATAAAACCACATTAAATGCTATGTAATAGAAAAAATATAGAAGGCACCACTAAGAGAAAGTAAACAGCTTTTATTGACAGAGAATGCCTGCAAGGGTGAGGTGTTAACTTCCTTTCCTGGTCCATCGTCCAGAACTTTAGCCCCCACCCCCAACCCTTTTTTAAGCTTCTCTTGTACCCTTCATCCTTGGCTGCTCGTCAGGGCATTTCAGGAAGTTTCCTCTTCTGGCTACTTATTTCCCACGTGCTGCAGCTGTGGTTCCATGTTTCTCGGTCATTAGCTCTTGGACTGAACTCCCAGCAGCACACTTTTGGTTTTTTATATACAGCCATTCATTTTATGAAGATGATACTACTGGTTAGCCATCGTAATTAGGTTGTTTACTGAAAAGGATGATGGATGTATTTGCCAACTGATATTCTCAACATGATTCCCTGGCAGCTATAGATGTTAATTTAGGTGAGATTTAGGGGGGATAGGGGAAAAGTCTAGAATGACGAAATAGAGCAGTGGCTCTTAAATTTTAGTGCATATCAGAATCATCTGGGGAGCTTTAAAAAAATCTTGATATCTAGGTCATAACACTTACCAATTATCCGAACATGAGATTTATTGTTGTTTTTAAGTCTGTATTTATGGGGAATATATGTTCACAGTTTTGTTTTCTTGTAATTTTTCTGAAACCAGCTTTATTGAGGTATAGTCAACATATAGTAAGTTTTGACATATTACACCTGTGGAACTGTCATCACAATCAAGGTAATGAAAATATATATTTTTTATGCCTCTTTCAACCATCCCCAGGCAACCATCCAATTCCCTCTTCCTTTATTTACCTTCTTTCCCTCCTTCTCTTTCTCTTTCTTTCTTCTGTTGGAAATCAAACCAAGGACTTTGTTAGGTATGTGCTCTACCACTGAGCTCATACTCATTTACTTACTGTCATAATAGATTAATCTGCATTTTCTAGAATTGTATATAATAAAATAATGTAGTAAGGACTCTGCATGATCTAACTTCTTTCACCAAAAAAAAGTTGCATGTATCAATAGCACACTTAAAAATAATTTCTGAGTACTATTTCATTGTATTAAAAAAAACATGTTTATTAATTCATTTACTGTGGCCACTTGAGTTGTAGCTATTGCAAATTAAATTGCCACGAACATTTATGTTCAAATCTTGGTGGAGACATGCTTTAATTGTTCTTTCCAAAATATCTAGGAGTAGAATGGCTGATCAAATGAAAGAGTATGTTTAAGTTTAATGATCTAACAAAGGGTCTGTAATATACATCCTTGCCATCACTTGGTATGATCATTCCTTTAATTTTTGCTATTCTTAAGAGATACATGGTGATATCCTATTTAATTTATATTTGCCTAATGGCTAATTACTTTGAGCAAATTTTCATGTGCTTATTTGGTAACCAACTATATTATTTGGTGAAATGTCCTCCTTTTAAAATAATTGAATCATTTTCCCACTTATTATTTAATAGTAAGCTTATTTTAAAGTCATTCTAGATAGAAGTCCATGACAATATATGTTTTGCAAATTTTTCAACTACTCTGACTTGCCCTTTCATTTTCCATTTAATAGTATCTTTTGAAAAGAAAAATTATGAATTTTGAGGGAGTCCAATTTATTGACATTTCCTTTTGTGGTTTGTGCTTTCAACCAATTCAAAGCTATAAAATTTTCTTCTATTTTTTTAAAAAACAGAAGTTATATAGTGTGTTACTCAGCTTTGCACCACTATGACCAGAATACCTCACAATAACAAGTTTGAAGAGGAAAGATTTATTTTGGCTCACAATTTCAGAGGGGCAGTCCATGGTTGACTGGCTCCAAGGCAGAAACATCATAGCAGAAAGGCATAGTGGAGGAAAGCTGCTGAGATCATGGCAGCCGGCAAGGAGAGGGGGTTGTGGGGTGGGGAGAAAGAGCCAGAGCAAGGGCAGACACACTTCCTTCCAGGGCACAGCACCAGTGACCTATCTACTTCCTTCAACTAGGTCCCTCCTCCCAGTATGCTTTTGGCCATCAGTGGACTAATTTACCAATGAGGTCAGAGCCCTCATAATTTAATCATTATTTCTGAAAAGCCTCACCTCTGACCGTTACCTCATTGGGAACCATGCATTCAACAAAGGAGCCTTTTGGGGGACATCCAGATCTAAGAGTAACTCACAGTTTTAGCTCTTATGTTTTGATCTGCAATTCATTTTGAGTTAATTGCAAGAAGTCAATTTTTTTTATACAAATGTCTAAAAATCCCAGAACAATTTACTAAAAGTATTACCCCCTCCTTCACTGAATTATCCCCACAACTTTGTTGAAAAAAATGGATTACGTGCATGTGAATTAATTTCTGAACTTTATATTGTTGAATTGATTTGCTTGTCTATTTTTATACCAATATCACACTGTCTTAATTTCTGTAGTTTTACAATAAGCCTTGAAATCTGGCAGTGTAAAGCCTCCAGCTTCAGTTTTCTTTTCCAAATAATTTTAGCCTTCCTGGATTCTTTTAATTTCAACATAAATTTTAGTTTCAGTTCATCAGATTCTATTTTTAAAATAAGAACTGCTGGACAGCTGGCAATTGACTGCTCTGGCTGTTGTTGACCTGGCACTGCCCACATAGCATGGGGCCTCCCGTGGGTGCAGCAGCTGGAGGGACAGCCACTGGTTCTTCTCTGTTGCTTTCCAAAGAGAATCTATAAGTTGAGGAGTGTTGTTGGCTTCAGGGAAAGCAGAGTTCAGCTCTTCTGCCTAGCAGTTCTTCTAGGTTTATGTGTGTTTTCTCTGAACTGCTTACACCTGAGCTTTCTGAAGGGTGGCCTACCTTCAAATACACTGTAGACAACACTCTGAGGCGGTGGCTGGGGCCTTGGTAGAAAGTGTAGAGTTAGTCTTGCATGTTTCAGAGGATTTGTCTCTTTTCCCTGCTCCCCATTCATCTGAAGAATGGAAAACCTACGGATAATCTTATTTTAGTTTCCAGGATTAGATAAAGTGTAGTTAGCTGGAATGGGAGGAGGAGTGGCATCTCCAGGGGGTCCTGATGCACTTCAGTCAGGGTGGAATGTCCCATAGTGGTGCAGCAGGCAACTCCTTGGGCAGGGTGGCACTGTGGGTTCTGGTGCAGAGTAGTGGGCAGTACAATAGACTAGTTGGACCAGATCTGAGACTGTGCTCCTGGCAGGGACGCTGTGATGGCCTCTCAAAGAAGAGGCTCCAACGAGGTTCATGAGCTGTGACTGAATAGGAAACTGTCTCTTTTCATTTTTAAAATGATTTTTAAATACTGTTTCTTATACTGTTCTCCTGGTACTTTGGTAAAGTTTAAGTCAGAATTGTCTTCCACGTTAAGGCATTCCTCACCTCTGCTTGGAACTTACATGTCAATACAAAGGAATGGTCCATCCATCCTGAGCTAGTTCAACTAGCTGTAAGTTCATAATATTTTAATTTTTTATGCAATCTAATGAGTAGATGAACTCAAATTTAAAATTCTTAAAGCGTGTATAATATTGTATCAAGAATTGTTGGGTATAAATACTGTACTTTTCAGTAAAAGTGCAAAAAAAGGACTGCTGGAATTTTGATTGGCATTGTGTTGAACATATAGGTTAAGCTGGAAAAACTGATAACACTATTCAGTCTTCCAATCTATCTATGCATGTGGTATGAGTGTTCAATTATTTATACTTTAAAATTTTTTTCTTAGTAATATTTTGTCATTTTCAATGTTCAGGTCTCACACATCATTCATCAAATTTATTCTGTTAAGAGAAAAATGTAGACCAATTAACTTTAACAATTTATTTGAGCAAAGACAAGAAGAGGTTCTGTGATATCTGCCCAGAAGCATGAACACTGAGTTTTTATAGACTGAATATGGAAGCAAAGAAGAGAAATGACCTGATTGGTTAACAGCTAGGAAGTTTTCTTATTTGGCACGGTACGATCAGTTGACTGTCTGTGATTAACTGACTACACCTGCTACAAAAAATAAACTCACAAGTAAGGTTTCAGTTTATTTATGGACCAAGTTAGGTTGCAATTTATTATGTAGGAACTGAAAGGTGTGGAGACAACCTCTGGTCAATGGTTTCATGTTAACTTAACAGTCCCAAAGTCTTCCACATTTGTAATGTGATTATAAATGATATTTTTACTAAATTTCAATTTCTGATTATTTATTGTTCATATGTACAAATTAAAATTGACATTTGTATACTGACCTTTTAGAATGTAACTCTACTAAAGTCATTTATTAGTTTTAGTATTTTTTTTTTGTAGATTTGTATGATTTCTTCATAGAAAATATATTGTCTTTGAATAAAGACAGGTTTCCCATTTTTGTCTCTTTCTCTTGCCCTTTTGTCTGGCAAAATCTTCAGTACAGTACCAAAAAGGAATGATAAGAGTGAAAGTTCTTATTTCTGATCTTAAAGGAAAAGCTTTCTGCTTTTAACATTTAAATACACTAACTTATTTTTTTGAGATGAACTTTATCAGGCTGAGAAACTTTCTTCCTGGACCTGGTTTGCTAAGAAATTTTTTCAGTAGTAGATGTTGAATTTTATCAAGAGCTTTTCCATATGTGTTGAGATGATAACAGAGTTCTTTTATTATTATTATTATTATTTTATTTTTACAGACTTCATTTTGATTCATTGTACACATATGAGGTACAAATTCTCATTTCTATGGTTGTGCATGATGTGCATTCATACCACTCTTGTTAATCATACATGTGCATAGGGTAATGATATCTGTCTCATTCCACCATAGAGTTAACAATGTGGTGAATTAGTTGACTGATTTTTCAAATGTTAAACCAACCTTGCATTCCTGAGGTAATCCTTAGTTGGATGTATTGCATTACATTTTCTATGTATTATTGGATTTTATTTGCTAAAAATTTTAAAGACAATTTGTATTCATGTTCATGGCAGATATTGGTACTTAGTTTTATTTTTTTCTAGTTTCCTTTTCTGTAAGGAGTTTCCTACGGGGTGGCAGAGAATATATTTTGTATGGTTTGATTTCTTTTGAATGTATTGAAATTTGTTTTATGGATCACAATGTAATTTGCCTTGATAAATGGTCCAAAGGCACTTAAAAATAAAGTTTACATGTCCTATGTTCACTTTAAAGAATCTGAGAGTAAGGGTGCTAAGAATCAGTTCCCCCTCCCCACTTTCAATGCTCCTCAGGTCATTTTAATGAGTAGTCAGATTTGAGAATAAATGGACTTGATCAGTGTGGTTCTCAAAGTCATTATCAACGGATGGGATTGCTGAGTGCCACTCCCATGTGCCACTCTTGATTCATAGTTCCAAGATTGGGCCCAAGAATCTACACTTTTTTTTCTATTAAATTTATTTTAACCAGTAAATAAAAAAAAATCATGCACATTAATGGGATAATATGATGTTTCAATACATTATATATGTAGTATAATGTTTAAATTGGGTTAAACATATCTATCTCCTAAATTTTCTTATATTAAAAATCTTTCAAAATCCTTTCCAGTTTTTGTAAATGAACAATAAATTATTGCTATATACATTTGCCCTATTGTACATCTCCTTACATGCAGTTTCGTAGTTTTTCATGTGGCAAAAAGAATATGTTTAATTAATTAATTAATTTTTAAATTTATTTATTCACACAATTCATATAATCTTACATATACATAGGGTAATACTGTCTGTCTCAGTCTAGTATTTTTCCTTCCCCCATCCCCTCCTGTCCCATTTTCCTCTACATCATCTATACTTCCTCCAAGGAATTTACACTTTTAATAAATTCTCTGGTGCTGCAATTCTGGGACAGCAGTTTGATAATGTCTGGATTAAATTATTGATACTCAAGGTTCAGGGACAGCAACCTGAGTTCCTAAGCACCTGTTAGGAACGTAGAATATCTAATCCTGATCCCTACATACTAATCAAACTCTATATTTTTGAGAGCTCTTCTGATTATTTTTATGTACATTAAAAGCTGTGAGTCTCTGGATTAAAGCACTGATTTTAATTGTGATCTAGTTGGTTTAGGGTTGGACCTGAGATTTTTCATTCTAACAGCATCTGAGTGATGCTAGTCCTGTTGGTCCGTGATCCACACTGCGAAGCAAGGGAATAGAACATCTATTAAATGCAGTGCAGCAAAGAGTATATAAGCAAGAGTAATGATACAAAATTCCTCCAAATAAGGAATTTAAAATTTTATGGAATTTTGATATGCTAGGGAAGGTAACATGGACATGATTAACCAAGAGATTTAATTGAGTAGGAAGCTAGTAAGTACCAAAAAGAAGTGATGTGATATGTTTGAGGTGGAGCTATTGTAGTATATGAATTCATGCTGAAATCTAAGCTTATTTGAGTAGGTATGAAGAAGCAGTCTAAGTACAGAGTTGTAAGTTTGGGGTGAGACTCCAAAATTTCAAGGTGTAAATATTTTGAGTTATAATTTTTAGGTAACTGGGCAAATTTACCTATGGTAGAAGAGAAATGCCTTCAGTTGGAATTAAGGAATTTATAGATTTGGGAATAAGTCTTATCAGTGACATATATTGAAAGAAACAAGGTCATTTTTTTAGCAGACAAAATAAGGAAAGCATAGTGATTCATAGCGCTAGGTTCCAAGACAACCTAGTGATGGTTTACAATTCTGAGGAAATTAGAATTCCCTGAGAGCTGGAAAGTTTGAGTCATATGTCTATTATTAAGAATTTTGTATCAATATTCATTTCTTGGTTTTGGTAAGTGCACAACAGTTTTGTGATCTACTGCCATTAGGGGAAGCAAGATGAAGGGCATGCAGACAATGTTCATTTCTGTAACTTATCTGAAGGTTTAAGTTTATTTCAAAATACAAAGTTGTTTTAGAATTTGGATGTCTGAGCAATTAAATTAGATTTTATGAGCGTGGACCTTGAAATTTTTTAACATGTGCAGGATGGAGAACTATTGATTTACATTACCAAAATAGTCCTTGGAAGAGTTGGAAATCCACATAATATTCACATTGTTGTTGATAAGAAATATATACTCATACATTTTTTAAGACCCCAGAAAAAATGTGTTTACAAAGGAAAATAAAGGTTGAAATTATTAGTGTTTGTTATATTGTTTAAAAGCATGATAATACGACAGGAGTGGCATTCCTTTTGTCATATGAGTTTATAATTTAGTAAGACAAAGAAAGAAGTAAATAAATTTACAATGGTTTTATATTTGACCCACATAAAGGAGTATCCTGATATTGTATATACCTAAAAAGAACAAATAACAATGTGAAGAAAAAAAAGGATAAGATGGTGTGAGACTTCTTCTGGGAGGAAGTGAGTTTTTGAAAGTCTCAATTCCTATAAATTCCACAGAAAAGATCAAGTATAGTCTTATAAATCATTTCTTGCCATATATGGGAGATTGGTTCCAGAACCCCATATCTCTGGAAGCTCAGTCCTTTTTATAAAATATTTGCATAATAATTGCCACACATCTTTCTATAATCATCCTTGATTACTTATAATACTGAATAAAATAAATGCTATGCAAAGTGTACTGCATTGTTTAGTGAATAATTGCAAGAAAAAAGCTCTACATGTTCAGTCTACATGCAATTTTGCTTATTTCAAATATTTTAGATCTGTTGTTGGTTGAATCCAAGGATGTGGCACCCACAGATACGAAGGAATTGACTATGTTCACCCTACTAAGAATTAGTCAAGTGCCTGGTCTGCCTGGGAAAAAAAGCTCTAATTAGCTCTCTCCTCAGTCCCCACTATCACAATGACATTTAAATACTTTATATATCGTAAAAGAGATAGAGATACCTTTAAATAATCTTTGCATCGTCAGGAGCCTAGAAAGTCATTATTGTGCAGTTAATAGAAAGAGGTTCCTTTTGGAAAATTTGTTTAATTGTAGTGTCGAAATGCTAATCAGATCATGGCTTAGAACCAAATTCATCAGTTGAATTATTCATGGAGTCTCCTCAGTATCAGTGAAACAATGTTCAATCCAATAAAAAAAATTTAAAATTCTATTTATACCATCCAGGTGAAAATATTAAAAATATTCTTGGACTTTTTTCCCTCCTGAGAACCAAAACTATTTGCTTTAAACTAAATAACTAAATCTTGTAAATCTCTATATCAAACACTGCACTTCAGCCAAGATTTTTAGAAGTAATGAAATTTTGGAAATTTTCTTTGCCATGGGGTAATTTAGTGTCCTGGAAGGAAGAGGAATTTTCATTATAAGAAATGAACTTCAGAATGGCAGTTTTAAAACATTTTCAAATTCTTTACTATTTCTTTCACTGAGAGGTAAGGTTTATGTCCTACCCTACCTGGGTCAACTTTAATAACTTTTAAACAGCAGAATGCAGGGACAGGTACATTGGTGATTTTCGAGGGAGTTCATAAAAGACCTTGCAATTTCCTCCACCTTTTGGGGGGAGGAAACACCCACCATGTAAACCTCCAGTGAGACTTCCATGCTGGAGTCACCATGTACAGCTGCTCTGGTCAGCCTCAACTGAAGGCCCAGCAACAGTCAGCTCCCACTGGAAGCCTGAAAGGAGGCCATATTGAATGGCCAGTCCAGTGGAGCCTCCTGTTAATATCTGCCACAGCCCACATCTCACGGTGACCTCCTGAGAGATCCCAGGTGAGAACTGCCCAGTAAAGCTCTTTGCCCACTGTTGCACTTGTGGGTCCTGGGGGCTTTCACGATGGGGGGTAAGGATGTGGAGTCACGAGCCAGACACCAGGAGTCAGGTAAGCACGACCAGGAGGGTGTGGCCAAGGATTTGTTTATTGCCGAAGCTGCATAAGCCTTTTATTTGTTTAAGAGTCAATGAAATCCCCGCACCACCTTGCACCACCCCAGCAGGACCAATCATAGTTCTCACCGGGGACCCACGTTTCCACCAATCAACACAAGTCTCCATTTCTCCTGTCAAGTTTCCAGCTCCTCTAATCCACAGTCCACTTCTAATCCACAAAATACTGCACAAAATTAAACAAGTCATTTGCAGGCACTAAGTTTTGTTTCAATTTGTAGCGTGGCAAGCATAACTAGACAAGTATCAGAAAATTGACATGAAACTATTTCTTTCGGAAGCAATTCGTAGGTTGGAAAGTCTTCACCAAACAGGCTCATCTACATCCACAAAAATTGATTTAGTGACCAATTTTTGTCTAAATGTAATTGTGTCTTCTAGTTTTTACATGCGTTTATCTAAAAGCAGTCACTTTGATGAATTGTTAGTAGGGAGGATTCACAGTTTAAATCCATGCAGAAGGGCAGCTGCTGCCTGGGAGGAAATGTCTTTGAATGAACTAGAGACTTAGGCCCAGTTTTTCTGTCTCCAGCCACCTGTTTCAAATGAGCTAAAATAGAATGTGTGCAGAGATTTTTGCAAGAAGTCATTAGGAAAGAAAACAAACTACACTCATTTTGAAAATTTGACTTTAAGGAGAGGAAAAAAAGGCAAAGGTCTAATTTAGTGTATAGTTATAGAGGCAATTTGCAAATGATTTAGGATTTCTTGTTGAGAATTTTATATTCAAATGGGAAAACATTTGGCACCACTGGTTGTAGCAAGAAAATGAGGCCATGTTGAGATATAAGCTTAGGGAGGGCTGATTCATGAAACTGCATTGTTGAAAGGGAGGTAGTCTAAGTCACTGTGCATTTGTGGCATGCAAACTCTTCACAAGGACTGTGTCCTCCTCCAAGAAAGGCATGGGCTGTTGTGCTGGAGATGAAAGCAAACAAATTCATTAGGTCTGAGAACGTCTCCATGACTGTTGTTATAACCTCGACATGCTAAGAATTTAGAAATTGCTTTAATTTCCTGAAACTTTGCTCCTCTTTGTCCTTTTATTCTAGTTAAACTAATCAGAGAAAAGTAAATTTCGAATGGAGAGTCTGGGAAAGGTGAAGGAAAAAGGCGTGAGGGGGAAGATCAACCATTTATCTGATCAAGGGAAAGTGAAGGCATTGGATGACATCAATTTAGTTTTTAATTAAAATAACTTACAATACCTAAATTTTAATTTTAAATACCTTAAACACTTATTTAAAATGAGTGTTTGGAGAAGAATGCAGATATTTTAGATTACTGGTACCCCAGTGTCATTTACTTTTTTGGTGATATTTCAATTGCTTGTTGTATCTTCCGTCTTGAATTAAAATTCTTAAAGTTTGTACATGATTTATTAAATAGGTTGCACCTGAGAAGATTCAAATCAGGAAATCTGTTATTTCCCTACCACCTTCTGGATTTCCCTTCCCAGGACCCAGAGATTCTGTTACTTTTTGTGGTTATTTATAGGTGTCATAACAGTCTCCCTCCCCCCTTTTGCTACAAAAAGTTTAAAATAAAAATATTAAGCTGTCACTCAATTCGAAGGCATATACATACCTTCTCTCCACTCAGTCCTGGACCAAGCATGGCTTTTGCCCTACAAACATAAGAGGAAAAGGAGCGAAAGTCTCTCCATGATTGTTGTGCCCTGGCTTCTGGCAGTGCCCTCTCTGGGGTGGAAGCCCAGTATTTGCTCTTTTTCCAGGTGTATAGGTGGGCTCTCTGGAGAGGCCCTTCTGGGGATGTCCACACTGCAGTCCCTCTCACAGGTGAGGCTTCTTGTTGTTTACCTGTCTGAAATTTCTTTCCCTCCTGTTATAGAAATACTCCTCCAGGGTTTCCTCTACTCAGTGGGAAGCTCTCTCCATGGAGATACTTTCAAAATGGCTAGAACCTAGCTACTTTCTGCACTCTGGCTTAATTTTTAGTAATACCCTGGAAGTGCAGGTCACCCCCATTGCAGTCCCCTTCTTTCCCTATCTGAGATAATTTCCTCCAGCCAGCCTCCCATTCTTAGACTTCTCTGAGGAGAGGCAGCCATCACTGTCTACCTTCATGTACAGCCCCAAACTCTTGCAGACACCAGGTCAACATGACAGATTCTCCCTAGGCTTCTTCTAAAGGGCAGGCCTCTAGAGCCAACAGTTCAGTGCATATTCAGCTGGTGACTAGGTACCAGCTTCACCATGTAGAAAACAACCCCAATCTCTCTGAGATCTTTCTTCAGGGTACTCTTTTCTTGGCTTGAGGGATGTCTGTGGGAGAGGAAACACCCCATGAAGAGGTGAGAGAAAACACCAAAGTGTGCTCCATTCTTACCAGCAGCTTTCAAGGACAATCTCCTCTCTCACATCTTCAGTTCCTCTAGGTTTGTGCTGGCTGATAGACTTGGTAGTAGAACCAGTTTTGGCCACCTCTTAATAAGTTCTATAGGGATGTGTCCCTAATCTTTTGTTTGTTTGTTTGTTTGTTTGTTTTTTAGAATGGGGAAAGGGATTGGAAGGGGATGGATTTGAATCTTTCACTAAGTTTCCGAGATAATAGGAAAAACTTCATATTTGACTGCATTTAGACTTGGGCATAGTTAAATACCAACAGATAATGACATGTAATTGGATATCAGTCCTTAGATTTTAGCTTTGAAATAATAATGATAATAAGTATTATTGATAATAATTGTTAGTAATAATGATAATAATAATTATTATTGGTACTGGGGTGCTTTATTACTGAGCCACATTCCCAGACCTTTTTATGTTTTATTTTGAGACAGGGTCTTGCCCCGACTGGCCTTGAATTTGTGATCCTCCTGAATCAGCTTCCCAAATCACTGGGATTACAGGCATACGCCACCATACACTGCTTGAAATTATTTTTATATGAATTCCAGCCTATAGTAAATATTCTACTTCATTTTTCTATGGGTTTCTCACTTGTATTCTGCGAGATTCTCATTCAGGTTTCTTACTACAGAATAAGGCCCTTCTCCTCCATGTATTCTTTTCCTTCCAAATTTTCTTTCTTCCTTCTCTCCTTCCTTCTCCCAATCTGTGTCCCATTTCTACCTTCTCCAATCTCTCTTTACCTGACATTATCTTTTAATAGCAACAGATATTTTTATAACATCTAACTTAAATTGTAAATTGGTGAGAAAAGAGAAAACAATCTAAAGAAGAGTATAGCATGGAGTTAAGAACAAAAAATAATATATAAAAACCTTCTGTAAAAACCTATGGAGTTGGACTGTGAGTTTGTACTAATTGGCATCCTAGCAGCCAAAAAAGATGGAGAAAGCTGCTTGATCACTTAGGTAGCTTATAGCATCTATGACATTAACAAGAAAAAAAAAAGACTAATTGGACAGGAAAAACTTAATTATCACTTCTAATAAGGGCAGACGGGAATTTCTCCTAAGGGTGTAACATTATGAACAACAAATCCAGAAACTACCTCTTAGTAGATATGAGAGTGGGTTCCATGAGGCTGTTTCATAGAGCAAAACGACGTAAGCAGATCTTGTTTTGCACTGGCTTAGCTCAATAGCAACAATATGATAAAAGCCAGTTCTTACCCTGCCTTTATTTACTCAGCAAGATAGCAAGAAAACCTTCTATATAGACAAGAAAGTGACTGGAAAAAGCTCAGGAGAAGAAATGAAGGCAAACAATTTTGGCTTCCTAGTTAGAACACAGGCAGACACTTCGATTGACACACTCAGAGCTTATATTAATGTAAGCTAAGAGCCCTATCCCATTGAGAGAGGAAGTGAATGTACTCCATAAAATTAACTCAGTTCCAGAGAAAATAAATTATGGTAGTGTGCGCTCAGTACAGTCTTTAATCGATACCATCAAACCAGGACAGTAAACAATTCCCTGAATGCAGTTAGTTAGGCCTGCAGGAGGTATGGGACGGACAGGTCTGGCCTTGAGCAGACCACTTGCTAATGTGTAATTCTGCAGAGGAAATATAAAACTAGTGTTGCCCTACAGTATAGTCCAGAGTACATTTTTAATTTAATAACATCAAGAGACTTTTCCAAGAAAATCTTTTCTGTAGCAGCTGTTTGTTATGTAAGAGAGTTCCTGAAATGTTTTAAAAATTTTATTTTGTAAATCTCTTTAGGAGATCTCATGTCCCAACACCACCCCCCCATGCCTGCCACTTCCCAACTAGGGCATCTTAATCTGACATTTCTGTTGTATCTCTGTCTCTGATACCTTGTGCTTGATGCATTTTTGACTCTTGGTTGCAAAAGAGATTCTGAATCTTGGATGATACTTTCCAAAATACCTGTGTCAAGAACCCCAATATTTTTCCTTCTTCTACCTGTTATGAACACATATTTCTTTAAACCCAACAAAAATTAATGACTAGAAGTCAGATCCTAGGCCCACATTGTGAAGATTTGGGCCCACTTTTTCTTCCAGTAGCCACAAGGTCTCTGTTCTAGTGCCTAAGTTTAGATTCTCTTTGAGTTGAGTTTCTTGCAGGGTAAGAGATAAAGGTATAATTTCATTTTGTACATGTGGCTTTTCATTTTCCCCAGCACCATTTGCTAAATAGGCTTTCATTTCTCCAGTGAATGTTTTTGGCACCTTTGTCTAGTATGAGATAACTGTATTTATGTCGGTTTGTCTTTGTACCATAGGTCTACCTGTCTATTTTGGTGCCAGTACCAAGCTGCTTTTATGACTATAGCTCTGTAGTATAGTTTGAGGTCTATACTAAACCCTAATCCCTAAAGCACACAAATTAAATCAAGAATCAACAAATGGGATGGATTTGAACTAAAAAGCTTCTTCTCAGCAAAAGAAACAATCAATAATCTGAAGAGAGAGTCTACAGATTGGAAGAAAATCTTTACCTCAGATAAAGCATTAATCTCTAGAATATATAAAGAACTCAAAAAACTTAACACCAAAAAAACAAATGACCTAATCAATAAATGGGCTAAGGAACTGAGTAGACACTTCACAGAAGAAGATATACAATTGATCAACAAACATATGAAAAAATGTTCAATGTCTCTAACAATTAGAGAAATGCAAATCAAAACTACTCTAAGATTTCATCTCATTTCAATCAGAATGGCAATTATCAAGAATACATGCAATAAATGTTGGCGAGGATGTGGGGAAAAAGCACACTCATACATTGCTGGTGGGAATGCAAAATGGTGCAACCATTATGGAAAGCAGTATGGAGATTGCTCAGAAAACTTGGAATGGAACCACCATTTGACCCAGTTATCCAAATCCTTGGTTTATACCCAAAGGACTTAAAATCAGCATACTACAGTGATACAACCACATCAATGTTTATAGCAGTTCAACTCACAATAGCTAAACTATGGAACCAACCTAGGTGCCCTCCAACAGATGAATGGATAAAGAAAATGTGAT
>JAJEJO010052321.1:87567-226306 GCA_020662805.1 Glaucomys volans
CTTATAAAAGAGGCCTGATGGAACCTGATTTGTCCCTTCAACCATGAGAACAAGTCTCACACATTGATCTTGGATTTCTCAATTTCCATAACTCTGAACAATACATTTCTGTTGTTTATAAATAATCTATTCTAGTGTGTTTTTTTGTTATGGCAGTCCAAAGGGACTAAGATATCTATGTTCTTATTTTTTGTATTTTTTTTTCCCTTTATGATTAGCCTTGAAATTCTTTTAGGCTTGATTTCTCCTATGTAAACTCCTGGTGGGATGGTTTGTTGGAGTGGTCATTGCTTTGGGGCCTATTCTACTGTCATTATTCTTCTGATATAAGCTTAAAAAGGAGGCTTTAGTCTTTATGAGATTTAGTTCATAACAAATGCTTGTTAAATGAACACATGATGTCCCTTACCTGGACACCTACCCATGTTTTCAACCCACTCCATGAAAACCAGTCTCTAAGATGTCTATAATGATCCTTGCCTTATGATATTCAGACCCTTCTATAATCTCCTATTTCCAAGTGTGGGCTGGACTTAGTGCTGTCCTTTTAGTAAGTAGACTAAAGCAAAAGTGATGGTGTGTGACCTGGAGGTTAGTACATAAAAGACAGTAGCATCTCTCTCACTGTCCTTGAGGGAAACCTTATTGACAGCTTGTCCTCAAAGAGGTTTAGATGGCAAAAAACTAAATCCACCTGTCAATAACCATGTGAGTTTGAAAGTGGATTTGCCAACCCCAGTAGTCCTCAGAGATTTCAGTTCCAACGACAATTAATTTAGGGAACTTGACTACATAAGTTTCTAGGGATGTTCCCAGTTTAGATTAAAATCCTGTTTCCTGGGAAACTCCTGTGTCATGGGCAAACTTGGATGGTTGGTTTCCCTAGGTAGATCGCAATTGCATGAGACCTTATGAGCCAGAACCACGCAGTTAAGTGCCTCCATATCTTTGACTTTGCAGATAATGTGTGAGATAATAAGTTTGGGATAATTTGGGTGTAATTTGAAATTCAGCAATGAATAGCTAATATATATACCATATCATACGGCACCAAAAAGTCACATCCTGTCTCTTCCAAAAGGGTGCTGAAGATGAAAAATTTGAAGAAATAGTTGTATCAATGGAATCACTACCTGTGAACCACCCAAAGTAACAAAGTAATGCCTAAAATAAATAAGATATAAAATGTTGAAGACTTTTTACCTTTAACTCCCACTTCAGTATACCCTTGGAGAAGAGTCTGGAATAATGTTTTGTACTAGCCCTAGTCCACTCTAGGTATCAGTGTTATGTTATATTCTTCAGAATTTACAAGTTTGTTTATAATTTAGACACACAAACAATTAGTTTTTTAATAAGCAGACAAATTTAGGAATTCATAATGTAATAAATTTGACTTCTGAATTTCATGCTTTTTAATTTTTTCCTGGTAGGCCTAAAACATTTGGAATTATACACTGCTTTATATGGAGCTTTGGAATAGTTTGGGTGATACTCAACCTCAAAAACATTGTCTAAATATTCTGAATATATAACTTTTTGTATTAGTGTTCCATGTGCATTGTGTTACTACAAAATATTAATCAAGCCTTATATAACTGACTTTTCAAGTTCAGAACAAATACATTTTGATTTAATCTGAAGTCACATGTATATATTTTCTATTATTTCATTTTACTAAGAGAAACAAAGCTATGCTCTCTATCTACAATTGTCTACATTTAGGAATTTTATTCCATTAGGACTCTATTCCTTGAGAAGCTATTGTTTAAGATGGTGCTCTTGGTGGGTGAACTGGGAATTCAGTGCTTTGGGAGCAAAGGCAAAGGAAATAAAGAGCAAGGAAAAGTCCTTTCAGCATTGAAGGGACAGCTGCACCTGGAGAGTTTGGAGGTTGGCTTTCGTGAAGGTGCTTTGAATGGAGGATCCTTACCAGATAAGAGTGGATTACAAATTTCCAAATGTCAGGAGCAATCTAGAAAAGAAACTGGTACAGATGGAACCATCTAAAGAGAGGTCAGATATTTAAGAGCTTTCATTGGAAAATTCTGTTTTTAGAGCCTAAATGAAAATTACAAATATTAATCATAAGGTTCAGTGAAACCTTAGGTGCTTAAAATTCAATACATTCTGTTGTCTGTAAAGCTGGTGTATTTTCTGACAAAATGGACTCTTCTTTCCCCTTCTAGCATTTCCCCACCATCTCCCAGGCTAAGCATGTTAGAGCTGGTCATTCACGGACATGGCTATATTTCTTCTGTTATTTCTGAGTCCAAAGCTCAGCCTCCCATTTATTCCTTTTTTATCATTGTTATACAGTGGGTGGTTATTATTTGACTTATTTTGTTTTTATCTCTTGAAGTCTGAGGTTTATTTATTTATTTTTTTCAGATCTCTTCCTATAGTTCTTCCATTGTCTCTGCTTCTTTACTCTTGTGTTAAAAAGTCTTCACATCCCATTCCCTGTAACTTCCAGTTTCCGCAACTTAATCACTCCCTATGAAGCATGCCTATTGTAACCCTTCTTGCCCTGGCCTGCAGCATCCCAGATGCTTCCTGTGAGACAAATCCCAGCCGCTGACTTGTGAGTTACAGGAAGCATTGTTCTTTTTTTTTTTTTCTAGAACTTAAAAAGCTAAAATAGTGTGAAATCCTCTCTTTATTTTGGAATAGTGGTTCTCATTCTTTTAGATTTTCCTTTTTAGTGACCAACTTTCTACCAATTTACACCTCTTGTTACCTTTCTGCCAGAGAACAGACTAGACACCCAGGTGAAACTTGGTCCTATTTGATGGTGTCTCCAGTGGCAAATTTGGAATGGGAACGAGATGAAAACCATAGGTAACCTTTGATTGTATCCTCTATGGGAGGAAACTTGTCACAATTTTCCACAATGGGAGCTATTTTAGTATTATGACTTTTGAAATGTAATCTGACAGTCACATTTAGATCTAAATGTGTTTGTTATCCTGTAAATCTGCATTTCAAACAAAATCATGAGGCAGAACTGTTAAAAGGCAACTCGGTAGGAAATGGTGATAAAATGATTTGTCACACTCTCCAGCTCAATGGAAATAAACGACATCATATCTCAGACTGCTACACCGCTGAGAGCCTAGTCAGCAGGAAGCCAACCTGTTATTCCATAGCCATTCACTCAGCAAATATTCATGGGAGCCAACTCTGTCAGCCTGTGTGTTGAAGGCTGAGGATGAGTTTGCAGGAAAGAGATTATGCAAGGCTGTTGTGAGCTCATGGAGGAGAGATAATCAACTCAGCCTGGGGGAGAGGGGTGTCACATGTTAAAAAGTTCCAGGAGATTATATTTAGCTCATTCTCAAAGAATGAGTAGGAGTGAGGCAGGTAAAGGGTGTTGGCAGAGGGAGGGAGAGATAAGAGATAGGAAGCCAGACAGCTTGAGCAAAGTACGAGAAATCAAATGCTATCTAGGTAACTACAGCTATCTTAAGGGTTTTAGAATTATGAAGCATGAGACTGGTGAAAATTAAGAGGTGTGAGACAGCGTGGAAAGAAATAAGGGCAGAGAGGTGGGCACAGTGCTGTCCTTCATGTCAAAGAGCTTCTCTCTGTGAAGATAGGGAGTCATTAAAGAGATAGACTCTTCAGATACCACGTTAATAATGGCTAGTGGAAGATGAAATGAATATAAATGAGATTATGGGGGAGGTTGCCACAGTATGTAAGGAGAGTCAGGAGACTTGGCCATGGAAGTTGTAGTTGGAATAATAAAAATAATAGATTTTAGAATTACTTAGAAGTAAAATTATTCACACTTTGTGATTTTGTTGATTATATACCAGGATTGGCAAAATCAACAAAGGCATCCAGATTTATAGTTGAAATATTTGTTTGAATGGCAGGTTAATAAACTAGAGAATAGAGACATAGGAACAAATTTAAAGGAAAATTGATGATTTCAGCTTTTGATGTGTTGAATTAAAACTGTTTTGTTGTCTGATCTGTACATTTATCTAGCCTATAGTTTAGCATATGAATCAAAATCTCCAGTGCGGAATTGGACCAAGGACTTGAACTTGGAGAACCTTGGCAAGTCTGCTGTTTATGAACTACAGCTGTAGATGAAGCCACACAGGGAGAGAACACAGATGGAGAATGGTGAAATAAAACCATTTGCCTAGGTAATATTAAATTGCTGTGTGGGGGAAATAGGCAAAAGGAAGATTCAGAGATGCAGGGACAACCAGGAAGATATGACATCAGGGAGACCACATCAGAAGACGTTGAAGATGCTAGGAATGATCAACAGTATGGAAGTCAAGTGTCTTCCACAAGTAAAGATTGGAAAGTGTTCTTTGGATGTGGAAACTCAGAAGTTGCTTGTGCCCTTAGAAGTTAAGTATGAGAGCAATTTCAGCTGAGTAATAGACCAGATGTTAAATTTCACTGAATTCTAAAGCAAATAAGAGTGTAGGCCATAGTTCTAAGAAATTTGGAAAAGGGGCTAAGAAATTTAACTAGAAGAGTCAGATCAAAGGAGTTTTAGTTTTGTTTCGTTTTTAGATATTTATTGAGAAAGTCTTATGTATGTTAAAGATTATTGGGAAGAGAAGGCATAAAGGGAGGAGATAGAAACTACCTCATTCTTTCAGTATTTCCAATATAATGTTTGATCCTGTGGAATTTACTGAGGACAGAAATTCAGAAATCTGGACTTCGGCAGAACAGAATCTGGTCTATCCAGTTTTGCCAACCACAGACACTCACTAATGAAATATGCTGTCTTTCTAGTTAGCACATTGCTTGGGGGTGAGTTGGGTAATTAAGTGAATTAGTTGAAGAGGTGTGATCTAACTCCTTCCTGTCTATAGACTACATGCTGAGGTCTTAGGAAATAAAGATCAGATGGAGATTTAGGTAGGAAAATAGGAGAAGGTATTAATAAAAAAAGAGAAGTAATGGTTATCATGAATGAATTAATTCAAAAATTGTGCTAACATAAAAAGTTTTTGAATTAAGCGAATTATTTTTATCTTGTATTAACATGGATAATTGTTGGTTGCCTGTTTCAACTCCATAATTTCACCTGATTTTCAAAATAAATGTTCAACCTATGACTCCTTCTAGGCATTAGTTACTTTCCATATATAAAAAAAGAGATTTGTATTTTTTTAAAAAAGTAATCATTCTGAACTCAGATTTCAATCCCAAGCAAGTAGGACCCTATGTTCTGTATCCCACTTGTATAGAGTCTTATCAGTCTTATCCAAATGTATCCCATTTGGATTGTGTCTTATCAGTGTTTTTAAAAAATGAAGTCATTTTCTTCTTGGTAAACAAGACTAATATTTGGCATTTTTCGTTATGTTATATAGATGGGCCTTGCTTATAAGGATGTTATTCTGTGCTATTTTTGTGCAGGAATATTATACTTTTCCTATGGTTAAAATGTTTCTGAAATTTGGTAAATAAAATCTTATTCAAATCAGTAAAAGAGTGATTCAGAAAGTTAGATCAAATCCTTTAGTAAACAAATCCAAGGGACATTTTAAATGCATCTGTTTAAGAAGCAGACATTTTTGTGAACCTGGCCTTGTCAGGTGGGAGTGGGAACATATCCTCAGTAGACAAAGGCCTACCATAGAAGAAATCGTAGAAAGATAATCAGAGTCACCTCACTTTCGCTTCAGTGGGTCAAACCCTGATAAGCAGTGGTAAGTCCTTAAGATCACACTGAGGTCCCTTTCCTTCCAATGGATCTCCACAAAGTTATTGGAGGGGAACATGCCTGCAGGGCGTTTGTGAGCAAACCGAACTGGACAAACACAGCCCAGAGTACAGAGGAGCCTCAGATGTAATGGCCTCAGGGAGAGAGTAAACTCCTGCAGCACATAGGCCAATCTGAAGCACTGTCAAGGAAAGGGCTCTGGGGACAAAGGGTCAAGGTAATTTCAAAGCACAGGAGACTAAGTGGCAAATAAAGACAGATTCTAGAAGTATCTGGAAGACTTGAAAGGAGAATTGATATGGTTCTTTGATTTCTATAGTCTTTTTTTTTTTTTTTTTTTTTCCCTGTGGTGCTGGGGATTGAAGCCAGGGCCTTGTGCTTCCAAGGCAAATACTCTACCAATAGCTGAGCTATATCCCCAGCCCCTGATTTCTATAGTCTTTAAATGTCACTTTTAATGTCTATTTTACTAAAGTTACAAATTGTTTTACTACTGCATTTTGTTATCATGATTGCTTTTTATTTATCTGTTATTGACTCCCTTAGCTCCTTTTTTCCCTCAGTCTTTCTATCTGCCTTTCTTTCTCTCTATTTTTTATCCTTAGCATTAGTATTACCTCCTGTCAGTACATTTTCTTTGAGATGTGACTTATCTTATTGGCCCCCTGATGTTAAAGAGAAAAAACTCCTTGAGAAGAAAACAACACATCTTATTTGTACAGTCAAGGGTAGACTTCTAGTGAAATGCTGATGTAGGCACTCCTGTTGGTTTTTCTGCTTTTAAAGAATAACAAATAATATATAATCCATGCCTTAACATTAGCAGAGGACTTCTCACTTACTTATTCATTTTCAAAACTATTCCAAGAGAAATTCTGTAAGTTTTGTTTTTCAATGGTGGAAACTGATGTTCTAGAAGGTCACACATCTCTGAGGTGCTCAATCAATAATCTATATCTAGCCAACATTCTTTTAGAGAATCATACAGAACAAACCCTTAAGTAAATCAAAAAAATTTTCATAGTTAAGTTTAGATAACCAGAAAGACTTGGAAAACATGTGACTAAAGGAAGAAGAATAGTAATACTAGCAGAATTAGTAGTAACGTCTTGAGTTGCTAGTCAGATTCCTGGGCAAATGCTTGTTGACCACAAAGTATTGTAGAACCCAGCCCCCAACCATTTCCTAGTTTTCAGAGTCCTACAAGAACAATGGATATTTTGAGTCTATTTAGACTTGTGAAGGGGAAATATGGTTTGACATAACATTTAGCAGCACTAAGTCTCCTGACTTAATTAATTATGAGCCTTGAAATCATGCATGCACACACACATTTGCAAACACACAACACTTTATATAAATATGTATATAGATAAGGAAGTCAATTTAATGAAAATAAAAATTAGAGATGATGTCGGATGTTTTTAATAATTATCTGATAACTATTTACTTATACCCAATTCTCTTCTTTTAAGAAATTAAAAATATATTATTATAACAATGGATTTTTCCAGGGAAATGTTAGTTAAGCCATGCATTAATCAATCTTGATGCAACCAATATAAAAGGGACAGAGCAAAAGAAAAACTAGGATGTAATTTCTGGTATATGAAGATTTCTGATGGAAAAGTGGCATCTGCTTAATTAATTGTGAAACTGATTCTCAAGAAATTATTCTTCTTAAGTCCCATCACCTTGTATCTGTTGGTTTTGGCCCCAGCCGAACCAGTTATGAAACACCTGATGGTGTCTAGGCCAGAAGTAAATAGCTCATGGCAGCAAAGAGCTCATTAGTCAGCACCGATGCATATTTGAGATGTGTGGAGGGGCAGAGGGAGCTCAAGTGATTACATCTCCAGGTGTGGAATCTCTTTAATTCTAATTCTAGGACTGATCTGGAACATAGTTTCAGTTTAGGCAAAACTGTGAACTTCATGTCTAGGCATCTCCTTTGGGGAAACCTCATTAACGTGGCTGCTAATTTTGCTCAGCATCCATTGCCAGGCAGGATGATAACACTTTTATCTCCCTAAATTACAAAGGCTACAAGTACCCTTCAAGGGTGAGGGAGTCTGCAAATGAGCAATCAAATAATAAAAACATCAAGCGAAAATTAATGACTGGTCCTTCAAACAAGCACAACAGTAGCAACCTATTTAGAGAAATTCCTTTTGTGTGAAAGATTTCAGGCTTATTATCTGAAAGGAAAATCTATCTTAAAATTTTAGTGCCTAAAAACCTATAGGCATGTAAGAATCATCATTGCTTAACTTGAGCACACAAACTATGTTAAGATTGCCATAGTACTAGACTAGATGGGCTAACAGATTTTGGAGTACTCATAGGAAAGATACTGGAATATCACTGCACACCTCCTGAATGTGGAGCAACTGATATTCACATTGTTTGTTGGTGGAAATGTAAAATGGTGCACAGTCTTGTGACCCTATTTGAGAATTTCTAATAAAAAGATATTTACCCTATGGCTAATCCATTCCACCTGTGAAAAGACTTTTATGAGATCAATCATAGCAACTTTATTCATAATGGAAGCAACCCAAATGTCCATCAAATGAAGAATGAATAAACTAACTGGGGTATATTCATACACATGCACACGTACACACACATATGCACATTATTGCTAGTAAGGGCAGGATGAACAGAAAGAAAGATAGCTGATGCATATTGATGCAGAACCCTGCTTTCACCAGAGATGATGTGAACAAAACTCTATTTCACCATCTTGAAAACAAAATAATTTCCATACATCAAGAGATGGGATCTTTAGCAAGGCAGTGTTGTCCAGTAGTGAAAGTGATGTTGACACAGAGGATGCTTGTGAGCATGGTGGCTGTCCAATATGAGCCTTTGAAAAGTTATGGTATACTTTTCAGTGTGTTAGGATTTGTTCCAGAATATACATGAGACCTTTGAAACCTCTAGTCATCTTTGGGGCAGGAATGTTTATTCATTTATTTTTAGAAAAATAGATGGTTAAAATTACATATTAAAAAGTGACAGGATGAGTTAGAGAAATTGGGTATAAAAACTGTTGTGACTTCAGCTGTTCTCAAAATTAGCAAGTTTAAGAGCACTGAGTTACACTGAAAACAGATTGTATGCATCCCGACATATTTGTGTGCCTTTGGCCCCCAGAGTCAAACATATTGAGTTTGATTAAGTTTGTCTATCAATTTCACTGCTATAACATGTAAGCAGTTAGGAACTGACTTTCAGTTTCCAGATTTTCAAAATAGTAGAGGTGAGCTTGCCCAGGAATGAATCTTCATGGCAGTGAATGGGAATGGAACCTCAAATAGAGGGAGACTTTCTTTCAGAAAGGCTTTCTGATATTCTCTAAGCCATCTAGAGTGCTCAGAAGGAGAGGTTCCCAATCCACAAAGTGGTTTAATAGCATGTCACCAAGATGAGAGCAGAAGCTACAACAAAGCCTCTTTGCCTAACACAGAGGTGTTTTTCAGATAGAGGAAATGTGCATCCACGGGTTCAGTTAAACTTTCTAAGATGAAGGAGCAGGGAATTTGCCCACATTTGCAGAACAGGTAATAAAGCTACCCCAACATCTATAAGTTTAGCTTGGTGTGAGTGGCAATTTCTAGTATGTTCAATTCAAAACCTTAAAATTACTGCAGGTGTAATAGAAGACATAGGAGTCATAGGGAAGAAAAGTACTGTTTATTTCAATTTTACATTTAGAAAACATTCCTTGTCCACAAAAGCTATTGTGCTGTGCATTCTTTCTCAGCACAAAAATAAATTGCATCAAAACAATTTAAAACTGAAGAGAAGATAGTGTTATGCAGTGGATGGATACTGGAGCCAAACAGAATTGGAAATGAATTTTGCCCTTATCAGGTCCTAGTCACTCTAAATCAACATACGGTAGGTTAAGATGTGCAACTATCAGGGTTATTTCTCACTCATGTCTCAGGTCTCATTTGGTTGACTCTGTTTCTGCTCCAAGGTTTCTTTATCCCAAAATGCAAAGAAGCAATCGCTCATCTTTTGTGGTGGAGGTCATTGTTGGCCTTTTGGGAAAGGGACAGTGTATAATTCTGGGTACAGACTTTGATGAAGGGAGGGGCCCATTAGAAATGGCAGAGGGTATTTGGAATATCATCTCTTTCCATGAATAAAGAGGCTGCTTTTTCAAATTTCAATACCCTTCAACTGTAAAACAAGGCTACTACTCCTTGACTTATAGAGCAGTTCTCAGTAAACAGATGTAAATTATCTGGCTTTGAATACACTGTGAGCAAATCTAGCACTTGTTTTCTTCTTTTCTAATATTGGTGAATGTGGATAAGGTCTGATTTACATTGCTGTGAATTTCAGCATTCAGAAATTAATTACTTACATAATCTTGACAAATCACAGTTTCCTGACCACTAGTCTTACTGTGTGCTCTGAAAGTCTTTACTTTGAAGGAATTTTATTTAAAATTTTACCAACCTATAGGGGAAACCAATATTAATTATTGAATACAAAGTACAAAGTTTCCATTAAGCTTCACATGTGAAAATATGGGAGTGGAGAAGAGTAATATTATTGACATTTTATAATTAAATAATTAGTTCCATAAAAATTATTTAAAGAATTCATTAATTCATTCACTAACAGAGTTTTAAGACTCCTTTGTTCTGATTAGTGAGTTGCAGTATGCGTACATTACAGAAAATAATCATGAATAATCTCACTCCAAGAAAACCTATGGATATTAATACACGCACACCCACACACACATATACACCCATACATATGTATAATATTTCACCCAACTGGGATCATAATGCATATAGTTTTTTTCATATTTGGTTTCTTTAATTAATAACATTTTTTACTTTCCTGTCTCTTAATCACCACTTTTTCAAAGATGTTTAGTTACCCTTCTATTACATATCATCATTGATCTATCATTAGTCCATGAATTACTCAGTCTTTTCTTCTTGATAATTATGCTATTATATTATGAAATTTTTGTTTTGGTTTGTTTTGCAATTAATGCAACAGTGGATTGATCATCTTTGTGTATATATATTTGTTTGCATCTAAAATTATTTAGAATAAGATTCTTAAAAAATATTACGATTCTAAAAGAATAATGAGGTCAAAGAAAATGTTTCTTTTTAAAATACTTGCTACTTGTTACTAGTTTGCTTTTCAGAAAGTTTCAACAAAATTTTAGCAAACATTTTTGATTTCTTGCCATGTGCATAGTATGGGAGGGGTCAGGATTGGGAGGAGGTGAGGATGAGAAGTTGGAAGATGTAATATAGACATGAATGAGACCTTAAGAAAAGATCTGGTCTAGGGAGAGAAAAAGGATTATATACAATGATAAGGAATAAGCTGGGAAGACCTGAGTGTGGGCTAAAGCACAGAGCAGTCAAGGTCAAGTGACTGAATAGGAATGGTGGTATTTCCAGATCCTAGAGGTGCAGTTACAGTTTTATGTTGTAGTTGGTTTGGTGGGCAGGGAGCAGGCTAATCAGTGGGGCTTGGTATGTGTGGGCTTTCCCCAATGTCCTAGAACTAGTTAATGACCTGTGACCTGGGCCTTCTGATCCCATAGTCAGTGCTCCTTGTACCATGCCATGCCTCCTCTCAAGACAAGGCATGTGCATATACTGTGAAGAGTCAAATTACAACACCAACCATGGTGCAACTGAGTGACGGAATATATGACATGGACATGTGCTTCCTGAAGTGGTGGTTCTCCACCCAGGGACTCCGTTAGACCAGGTAGATTTCAAAACAATTACTGTAAATGTGCTCATTCTCAGCTCCCATGACCTCCTGCACTCTGATTCACTATCATCTGCTGACTCTGCCTTCAACTGAATCTTCCATGTGGGGATTCTAGCAGGCCATTGCAATGACAAAGCTATTCTCCTTGATGTTCTCTTCCCTTTGTTCTCTGACAAGTATTTTGGATGTCCCTTTTCATGTTCTTGCTAATTTTAATAGTGATTTGGCCCTACTCTACACCAGCACTTCTAGCTCCTGCAGGTAGAGCTATGAACTTAAGGACTTTCTTCACAGGATGTTTACAGTTTCATGAGAGACAAGCAAAAATGAAGTTAATGAGCATAGTAATACCAGAGACAGACATATGTTATAATAGGGTGAAACAGGAGGATAGGAAAGTGAGGGAGATGGACCATGCGTAGGTTGATGAGCAGGGAAGGGCTCTTGAAGAAGATGTCTTTAAACTAAGAATGGAACAGCAGGAAGGCCTAACCTTATGAAGACTGAGGTAGAGTATTCTGCACAGAAGAAACACGAAGTGCAAAGATTCTGAATATGGAACAAGATTTGGGTGTTCAAAAAGTAGCGAGAAGGTCTCTGTGGCTGGAAGTAGTGAGTGAGGGAAGAAAGGTTAAAAGATGATCTTAGAAACACAGAGGCCAGATGCCGTGGGATCAAATAGGCTATGGTTAGGAGTTTCAATGTTACATGCAGTTCAATAAGAAGATATTAGAATGCTCGAGATCACAATGAATATGTTGTTTGAAAACTAAGGATGATATAGCAGTAATAGCAATCATTCATAGATAATGAAAAGAGTTTCAGGTCTTCATTCCTTAGTTCTCTCTCCTCCAAGACTGATGAGATATTGATCAAGGAGATCTGAGTGCCAGAGGACAATAACAGTATTGAAGAAGGAAGGAAGAACAGTATTGTACAGGATTCTGAGGCACTGGCAGAGTGTGGCCAGGTGGTTGGCAAGGAGCTAGTGTAACAATCACCTAAAGAGGGAGCTTGCAGAAGGAGTAGGCTTCTCAGTGAGTTTTTGGAGAAGATGGATTCATTTTGCACATTTAAGAGTGGATTACCTCTTGAGCATCTGGACAGATTTTTCAGCAGATCTTTGTAGGACAGTCTGAAACTATTATGAAGGTCTTTGACATAGAAATACAGAATTAAGGGCCCTAAACATGCAGTGTTCTGCATATATAATTTTTATGGGAAAATATGGTTAAAATAATAAATAGTGTATTTATTGAAGAAGTAAAGTCTGCATGGGACAATATTTTAGAAGTCATTTATTATCTGAACTGCAGTGACCAATAGATTTCATAGTAACTACCACGACTTGGGAACTGTGATTTCTTACTAGGTAGACATGGGGCTTTGAGGCTGGTTATGGGAAAATGGCCTTTCTCTCAGTATAAACTCAAATTTCAAATCACATTTTTGGAAGCCAGAATTTTGTCTTTTAAAAATGAGTGAATAATTGTGAATTTAGGTATAGGACTTTAGGAAAGAAAACATTACAGGATAGAGAGAAGGAAAATGATAGTGATAGTGAAGGGCAGGGGTCAACCAGCAAGAAAAAAAAAAATAAGCTCACTTATGGAGATGAGCCTTTTGATATTGACAGTTAGCTGGACCATTTAAAAGGTGAAGTGGTAAAGAGGAAAAATTGCTCAGCACGAAGCAGACGATGTGTTGTCTTTGTTCTAATATTTGAAATAAAGGGCAGCACAGTTTTGATAGCAGACAGCAATATGATAAAGACAATAGGATTAAGAATGCTTTAAATCCTTTTGAATAATGTCCCTTATTTTACAATAATGCTATCTTTCTAAGCCCCCAAATCTTAACTCACTCCAACATCAACTCTAAAGTCTAAAGTCCAAGTCTCATCTAAATATCATCTCAATCAAATACTGCTAAGGCTTGAGAACAATTCTGAGGCAAAATTTCTTTTCAGTGAAACAGACAACTTACATGCTTCTGATGTTCAGTGGTGGGGTGGGCATACGGAAAGATAACCCCTTTCTAAAAGGTAGGTACAGGAAAGAAGGAAGGGATGGTAGATCCCAGGCAGGCCTAAAATCTAGCAAGGCAAATTTCATGAATTCTTAAGGCTCAAGAATAATCTGGTTTGGCTTTGGTCCTCTCTTTCAGGCTTCCTGAGTGATATCAACATGCCCAATTCTTTGTGGAGTGTCCCTGACATCCTCTCTGTGAGAACTCTGCCCTCTGAAGTGAAATGTATAACACTCAATGTTGAACTGTTTATTAGCAGGATGGTGAAATAAGTAAGCATATTTCTTCAATAGCCTTTTTACTTCTATGATTAACTCAGTACCATCTTCTTTGGAAACTGCTTGGAACCCTGACATTGGCAAGTCCTGAGGCTTCTGTGAAGCAGCTTCCACTTTGACTTGTCCTGCTCCTTCCCAGATGGCCGCACTCCAGCTAAGACCCTTGGTATTTGCCAGTAGGATCTCATTCCTTCGCAATCAGCTGACAAGAAAGGTGTCATTTAGAACCGACTCAAGAGATCTTTTAGCATTTTAGAGTAGTGCATTTTACTTATCAGCTCTGGATACAAGGCCTTTACCTTCCTCCCTTCACCCAAGGAAGAAATTGCAGCAGTGGGGCCTTCAAGATGCTCCGGAACCCTAAGCTGACTCAGATTACTTCCCAGAGAAAATTGGTGAGGCAGGAAGAAGGCTTCAACTTCCTGTTCCCTACCCCAAAATGCATTTGTATTTTTGTCCACCCAGGGCTTTTCCCTTCCCATCTACTTAAGGCCAAACCCTTCCCTTATGTCCTTTTAACCCACTCTATTCTGTCTTCTAGGAGACCCTGCTCCATTGATTACTTTCTCTCCTTTATAGCTTTCCATCTTTATTTCAATGTTTCTTTCCTCTCAGCAGATACACAGCCTCTATCTCAAAAAATACAGTAAAATCACCTTTGCTGAGCCTCTTCTGCTTTTGGTAGCCTCTATTTTCTCTCCTTCCCCCACTTCATGGTTTAGCTTCATTGTCCATCTTCTCTGCCCGCCATTCCTACTTCACTATTGTAGATCCTAAACTGGCTGCTGACCATACAGTCCTGGAACTTTATCTTACTGCAGTCACTAATAAACTCCTAGCTGCTCTTTTGAGTAAGCACAGTTTGGTCCTAATGCCTCCCTCAAATTTTCCCAGTTAAATCTCTTTTGTTGGTGGTTTAAATTTGTCTTCCATTAAATGTTGACTTTCATCAGAATTGTTACCAGGCAGCCTCCTGTCTCACAAGACAACTTTCCAGATGGATCTCATCTTCTCTCACATCTTCAAATGCTACCTGATATGGAAGGTCCCCAGGTCAGTCTCCCCAGCGCTTAGCTCTCTTCTCAGTCTAGATTCACACCTCGTCTCACCCAGGGGCACTTCTCCAGAGGTTTCACAAGCACCTCAAACAGTATTACAAAAATTAAACTCAGCATCTTCCCCTTCTCCACATCCCTCTTGCATTTGCTTCTTCTGGTTATATTTAGCAAAGATGCCGCCATCCATGAAGCTACTACAACTGAAAACCTGCCAATCATCCCCTGATTCTCTTGCATCTCTACTTTATTTTCCTCAAATCTCAAACTCATTTCCCCTCTTTTTCTACATGCATACCCCTTTTGTAGGTGCTTATTTTGTCTCTCTAGGATAAAGATAGTCTTCTAACCCATTTCCTTAGCTTCAAATTTCCTCATCTCAATTCACTCCCATATTGATGGTAGAGGGAATTTTTAAAATACAGCCTGAACAGCCAAAGCAGCTATCTTCAGGTAATATTCAAGGACATCTTTCCAAACCAAATAAAACCCCTCTTAATTTGGGCCAGCCTGTTTTCTTACCATATTCCTTTCTTCCTTTGCTATGTCTTCCTTTTTATTCCCCTTCTTCATACTTATTTTTTCTTAGGTCACCCTGAACTGACTATACTGTGTGTGTGTATGTGTGTGTGTGTGTGTGTGTATGTGAATGCTTCCCTCTGCCATGCACATATGGTCTTTCTTCCTTCCTCTTCATGTGCCTTTTAATTCCGCCACTGCCATGAGAGATGGTGCTAGATGGCATCTATGACACCCTGCACTCTGCATTTGAAACAATTGTAGTTTCTGTTGCACGCTTAGGATTCCTTATGTGTCCATCTCCCTCACCAGTGTGGGAGCTCCCATAGGTCGGGGTGAGTCTGGTTTGCCTCTCTTATCTCTAGAGTTAAGCAGAAAGCAGTACTCGGCACAAAGAAGGTGTTATGTGAATGAGGGAAGAACTACATATCCGTATAAATCCTGACAGGAGATGCTTTTGGCCAAGATAAGCTTACGGTGTTTCTGAATCCTTTGATTTTGAGCACTGTGACAACTTTACGGTTTCAGGAAAACTACTTAAAAAAACTGTGTTAGTGTTGACTTTGGTTTATAGAGAAGACACTAAAAATCTCCTGAGTACCAATTCCTCTATCACATAGCAGTGGCTAAATAATAAACCTTTGATAAAATTAAAGAAAGAGAAACAGTGATTTGAAATAGTAATTATGTTTAAAAATAGCCCTTGTAAGAAAAGTACCCTTAATGAATAAAATATTACCATTATATTATAGTGTAACAAAGAAATAAATTTCTTCGAGTTTTTTTCTTATAAGCAGTTGGAATTTATTTCTACTCTTTTTTTCTTTCTGGAAAGTTAGAATTTATTTGATGTTTAAAAATCATTCCTATTGTTTCTGAAATAATCATCTGTTTAAATTCTTCTCAGGGTACTTTTGATGTTGATCCCAATAATATTTGCTTGTGTGCGTGTGTGTAACTATTTGTTTATGTTCTCAGATTTGTGCAAAGGAACTATTTGCCACTCACTTCAGCTTTCTCTGAACTCCCTTCCTTTGGTGCTCAGGAACACGCATCACGCTGAAGTTAACTATTTCCTGACAAATGCAGAGCACGTGCTTACACAGCCGAGAAGAAGTCAGAATGACAAAGCTATTTCAGGTAAACATGTCTGCAGTTGAGATTTCACTTCCGCAGAACTCAGGCTTGGCGTGTGGCTAATTTGACAACATCTGAATGAATAGGCTTCTAAGAATTAAAACATTGGCTATACTAATCTAAGAAAAATATTTTGAAAACTCAGGCTACAGCTGATTACTGATGAAAAAACTTAAAAACTTGATCGAATATCATGCAGTGACTTATAAAAAATGCATCACAGAAGGGAACTGATGCACCAGATATGTTCTAAATGTAACTGATATTGAGCTATTTACCATCATCATTTTCTTTTTTAAGATTCTGAAGTGTATTGGAAAAAAAAGTCAGTGATGAAGATATGTGAATGGCTCTCTCATTTTTATTGTGACTTGGTTGTTTTGTGAAGATTGCAAAGTTATGACTAGTTCTCTGAAACTAGAAGAATAAAGATGATGTACATGTTATGAAAAATCTTAATTCTTGTCAAGTGAAACACATCTCCTCTGCACAAAGCCCTCAGGTACATTAGTGAATGTTGTTTATTTTTCCTCCCATATTTTAGTGTCAAACAATATATACTATGACTTGTGGATACATATACCTGAAACGAGATTTCTCTTGGCACATAAATATATAAGTTTTTGAAAATTAGTACTAAATAATATTGACCTGAAGAAAACTGCCACATCCTAGGGAATAAAATGAACTAAAGACAAGGAGAATGATAAAAACACATATTCATTGGCTCAATTCAACCATAGAAATGGGCCTGAGAATCTACTTTTCATGAGCTCTCTAGGTAATGTTGAAGCACAGCCAGGTTTGGGAAAATTGCTGGCAAGAACCAAATTCTCTGCCTAGAATTAATTTTAATGTCCATCATACTTCTCTCCAGTACTAGGTGCAGATAGTAAACAATGTGACTGCTAGAGGCAGGGGAGAAGGTAGCCGTGTTTCCCTCTTGCTTCCCTCAAATGATGATAAATATGTGTGTGATCAGTGGATACTAGCTGGCTGAAGCATTCAGTTTCACCCACTTGGAATTACCAGCTCGTAGTTGGTGGAAAACACAGAGATTCCTTTGGTATAATTTATCATTTAAGAGTTGAGGAAACATTTATAGAGATGTTAAGTTACTTGGCAAGATCACATGGATAATTCTGGGAAGACCTGGAAATAGAACTCAGGTCTCCTGAGACCTCATCAAGTGCTTTTCTTAATTAAAACAAAGCTCTTTGTAATCAGACTTCATTCCAATTTTCCAGTCTTATTTCCTATTATTTTACTTTAGTATATTATTAAAATTTCCTCAGAACCCTGGACATTTTATAATATACTTAGATATCAGTTGAAATGCCAGTTTCAGAGCCACTTTTTCCTTCCTTTGGTAAAAGTTCTTAGATTTTCACTGTGAAGTCAGTTATCCTTCACTTTTATCTGGTTCTAGTGGGATTTTCTCTAGCCTCTGACTTGAAGAACAGAGTGTGACCCAAAGGAGGATGTTTGAAGATTGAGTGATTGGATCAGGGAGAATGGAGACTCATCCAAATCAGCAAGGGTCAGACTGGACATTTTGTTTTGAACCATGGGGAAAGAGTCGCTTCCTTTACCACGGTGCTCATGCAGGAAGCAATAACTGCTGCTAGATTTGGCAGTAGAAGATCTTGCCTGAGAATTAAGTTACCACAGAAAATAAAGTCATGTGGAGAAAAGACACTTGATGCATCTGCTATCACAACTAGATCATCTGAATCTAGTTACATGGTTTTCAGAACAAGTCCTGGATCAGTCAGTTCAGGTACTCAATAAATTGATTATTGGATTAAGCCAGTTGGATTATATTTTTTTAAATTTACAGATGAAAGCGATCTTTAGTAACATATATGGCTCTAGCATTTTGCAGTTACTCTACTATCCCATTATAGTACTAATCCTGTTTATTTCCTCCTGGGAAGCTACTCATTAGAAAAGACAAGAAAAAGTTACCTGAATTGTTATATATATTGCTTATGCAAACCAATTTCCTGGTTATCAGTCATTTTTTCCTGATGTCCATTAGGTTAAGCATGTGGGAAATTGCCTCAGAACTGCTAAAATACTAGTCTAGATCCCTAAAATTGCATTGAACAAAGATTCTTTTTGTGGTGTTTAATTTTACTCAGGAAGAGATAATATTTTAAAAGAAACATGTAGATTATTGTGTGTAGAAGGTAGTAAGTGATACATTTAAACAAAACAAAACAGAAAGGCCCCAGTCCCCAGGATGGTTCCCATAGCCCAAGACTGCAGTGAATCTGATATAAAGATACACTTCAAAAAAACACATGGTTCAGACCTTCCATAGTATATCCTGGTGCCAGCCTGACCCCATGGACCTAACGGTCAAGCCCACCACTACATACTGAGGCTTCAGACCCATGAGCCAGGCCAGCACTTTAGAGTCAAATGCCAGCACTAGGTTGTCCTTCATGAATACAAGTTCCAGGCCTGATCTACAGACTCAGTCTACAGGTCCATGTCAGTGGATCCTAGCACAAAATCAGCCTCCTTAGACCCGGGATCTAGGCCCAACCCTGCAGATCTTGGTTCTAGGCTACCTCCTATGGACCCAAGCACCAGGGTCACCCAACTGCTGACATAGGCCAGCCTGCCTCAGGATTCCAGTAGCATGCCTTACTGAAGACCATGCCATGCCAGATAACCTGTACAGAATCTCTGGGCTGGCTGACAAGTGAGGGACCCTCCCTGCTGAAACCAATTTTAAAAGACTGGAATAAATGATACTTCTTCAAATGCACAGACACAAACTCAATGGCCACAAGATTCACGAAAAATCAGAGGAACATGATGCCACCAAAAGAACAAACAAAGCATCAGAAATAGAGATTTACAAATTGCCTGAAAATAAATAAAAAATAATCTTCTTAAAGATATTCAATGAGCTCTAAGAGAACACAGAGAACTAAATGGAAACCAGAAATTAATACATGCATAAAGTGAAAATTTCCATAAAGAAACAAAAATCATAAAAACCTGAGAATAATTATGGAACTAAAGAGCACAAAGATTAAAATGAAAACTTTCAGAGAGATCTTTCACAGTGGACTTGATCAATCAGAAAATAGAATTAATGAGTTCAGAGAGGTCTTTTGAGATTGTTAGTCAATGAAATATAAAAAAAAAATTATACAAAAGATTAAAGCAAGCCTGTTGAATTATGGGATACCATCAAGCAAACCAATATAAGCATTATGGAACTTCCAGAAGGAACAGAGTAAAGAAAATGGCACAAAGACAATTTAAGCAAATGGTGACAGAAACCTTCCAAAATCTGAAGAGGGAAATGACCATTCAGGTTCATGAAGTTCATAGATACATAATAAACTAAATGTACAAAAATCTTTACCAAAATACATTAAAGATCAAAGATAATGAGAATTTTGAAAGCACCCAGAGGAAAGCAACTTGTCACAAACAAGGGAAAATTTGTAAGACTATTAGCAGATATCTCAGCAAAAACTTTGCATGCTAGGAGAGAGTGGAATGACATATTCTAAGTTGTTGAAAGAAAAGAACTGCCAAGCCAGAATAATGTAGCCGGCAAGCCTGTTCATTAGAATTGAAAGAGATACAGACTTTCAGGACAAAGAAAAGCAATGGGAGTTCATTTCCACCAGACATACTTTTTAAGAAATGCTGGAAGGGAGTACTTCAAGTTGAAATAAAACATGCTAACTAACAACATGAAGACATATGAAAGTATGAAAGTCATTCTAAGGTAAGGGTCAAATTTGGAATAGTCTAACACTATAGTGGTGGTGCATAAGTCATATTTAACTTTAGTATAAAACTTAAAATATAAGTGTTAAAAGTAATTATAGCTATAATAATTTGTTAATAGATACACAATGTATAAAAGGTATAAATTGTGACATTAGTAACATAAAATATGGAGGAAGGAAAAGTTAAAATATTGAGTTTTCATATACAGTAAAGTTTATCAACTTAAAATAGTTTTATGCAGCTTAAAAAAGATTTTATACAATCTTTAAGGCACCTACAAAGAAAGAAATCTATACTTCAGACACAAAAGAAAGGAATCAAAATATGCAATTCTAAAACCCATTAAGTCATAAAGAAAGACAACAAGAGAAGAAGAATGAAATAAGGGAATTGTAAAAGAAAACTATCAAGAAAATGACAGTCTTTATCTGCAAATAATTAAGGGTAAAAGAATGAAATTGTCCCATCAAGCAAAAAGACTGGTGAATGGATAAAAATTCAACTACATGCTGCCTACAAGAGGTTCATTTCAGTTTTAAGGATAATATAGGTTGGAAGTCAAGGGATGAAAAATGGTATTCCATTCAAAGGGTGACTAAAAGAGAGCAGAGTTGTCTTTGTTTACATCAGACAAAATAGACTAAGTTAATAACTGTAAAAAGAGACGAGAAAATTATTATATAATGACAAAGGAGTCAATTCATCAAGGGAATATAGCAATTGTGATTATATACATGCACCCAATGTTAGAACATCTAAATATATAAAGAAAATATTAACAAAGCTGAGGAAGAAATAGCATTATTATAATAGTAGGGAACTCTCAATGAAGGATATAGATCATTCAGATGGAAAATAAGCAAGAAAACAGTGAAAATGAACAACACTGTAGACATATAGGGAGCATTCCATCAAACAGCAGCAGAATACACACACTTCTTAAGTTCTTGTGGTACATTCTCCAGGACTGATCATAAGCCACAACACAAATCTTAACAAATTTAAGCAGTCTGAAATTATATCAAATATCTTTTCTGATTATAATGATATGAAATTTGAAATCAATAACAGGAAGAAAATTGAAGAATTCACAAATTCATGGATATTAAATAGCACACTCCTGAAGAATCAATGAGTCAGAGAAGAAATAGAAAAAGGACTTAAAAATATTTTTGAGGCAAATGAAAATGGAAACAGCATTTCCAAACTTATGGAATGAAACAAAAGCATTTATAAAAAGGTGGGTGGTAGTGATAAATCAACTGCTATGGTTTGTATATAGTTTGAGTATATTCTCCAAGAGTCCATGTGTTGGGATTACAGTCCTGAGGGTAACAGTATTGAGAACTGGTGTATCCTTGAAGAGGTGGGATCTAGTGGGGGGTCCTTAGGTCACTGAGGAAATTGTTGGAGAGATTAGGGTAACACTCCTGGAGCTCCTGAATTTTCACAAGGGTGAGTTGTTACAAGAGCAAGTCTGACCCCTGAATCACTGTTTGGCATTCTCTTTTAAGATGTGGTCTCTTCTTCTCACACACGCTTCTGCTGTTGTGACTTCATTTACCATTAGCCATCACCAGAGCCCATATAAGTGGGGCTGCCCAACTTGGATTTTTCAGCATCCCAAACTGTGAGCTAAATAAACCTCTTTATAAAGTTAACCTACCCTAGGTATTCTGTTAGAGTGATAAATAATGGACTAATACATCTACATATAGGAAGAGAAAGGTTCCCAAATAAATAACCTAATTTTATACTTTTGGTAACTAGAAATAGATGAACCAAGGAGATTCAGTAGAAGGAAAGAAATAATAAATATCACAGTAGAAATATATGAAGTAGAGACTAGAAAAAATATAAGATCAATGAAACTGAGCTCAGTATTTAAGAATATAAACAAAATTTTTAGATCTTTACATAGAGTAAGAAAAAATGAGAGGAGACTCAAATAAATAAAATTTAGTACCAAAGAGGAGACACTGTAGCTAATGTCACAGAAATACAGAAGAGACTGTTATGGAAGAATCATGTGGTAAAAATATCCAGATTACCTAGAATAAATGAATGCATTTCTATAAAAACACAACTTACCAATATTGAATCATAAAGTAGAATTTCTTACCAGAATAATAACAGGGAAAAAGATTGAATTAGTGATCCAAAAACTCCCCAGAAGAATGTCTCAGGGCTTATTGGCTTCACAGGTGAATTCTACCAAACACTGAAAGAAGAATTAACAACATTTTCCAGGTCAATATCAAGATTTTCCCCTTATATTTTCTTCTAGGAGTTTTATAGTTTTGGGTCTTATGTTTTAAGTCTAATCAATTTTAAGTTCTCTTTCTGTGAATAGTACGACTTAAGGGTCCAGCTTCACTCTTCCACTCATGGATATCTAGTTTTCCCAGCATCATTTATTAAAGAGACTGTCTTTTCATCATTCTGTGTTCTTAGCACTTTTGTTGAAGAATGGTTAATGAGTTTATTTCTGAACTCTCTACTCTGTTCCCTTGGAATAGGTGTCTGTTCTTAATCCTAGTCCTATTCTGTTTCAGTTGTTATGGCTTTGTTGTATATTTTGAATTCACATTGTGTGATTCCTCTAACTTTGTTCTTTTTGTTGAAAATTGTTTTTGTTATTTGGAGTCTTTCATAGTTCCAATTTTGAGGGTTGTTTTTTCTATTTATGAAGAAAATGTCATCGGGATTTTGAAAGGCTCTGCATTGAATATATAGATTGTTTTGGGTACTAGGTATATTTTATATATTCTTTTTTTTGTGTGTGTGGTTCTGGGGATTGAACCCAGGGCCTTGTGCTTGCAAGGCAAGCACTCTATCAACTGAGCTATATCCCCAGTTCGAGTGGGTATATTTTAACAATATGAGTTCTTCCAATACATGAACATGGGTAGAGAGTTTTGGGATATAACCCCAAAAGCATAGACAATGAAAACACAATAGATAAATGGGGTTGCATGGAATAGAAAAAAACTTTTGCACTGTTCAGAAATCCCATATGTATTAAATTTTTCCCTATACAGATATACTAATAATAAACTTTCATTTAAACTTACATTTGTCTGAAAGGCAGGGAATTTAAAACTTATGGATTTCTAATTTATTTCTGGAATTTTTCATTTAATATTAGACACAGTAAAAGGTTAATAACATTAAAATAGAGTATACTAATTAAAATAGAGTAATTATAACAATAGACTATAATAAAATTATAGTGGTCTCTCTCTCAAAGTATCTTATTGTACTGTAGATCATCACAACCTTAGCATATGATTTTTTTTCCTTATTAACTTGTGAACTTTCACCTTTTTACTTAAAGGAAGTATTTTATGGCTCCCTTTTGATATAACAAACTTTCTGGCATTACAAATAAGGGTTACATGACAAACACACTGTGAAACACGTACAGTTGATCTGATAACTAACTTGGCTACTACATAACTAACAGGTGAGGAGTGTATACAGCATGGATACACTGGTTGAAGAGAATGAATCATTGCATGGGTAAGACAGCAGGGTGACGTAAGACTTCATCATGTTACTCAGCATGGAATGCAATTTAAGACATGAGTTTCTAGTTTGTTTCTGGAATTTTCATTTTAATATATTTAGATAGCATTTGACCCTGGTTAACTGAAACCACAGAAAGCAAAACCTTGGATAAGGGAGACTTTTGTAGTCTCATACAAATATAGGAAAAAAAATCAGATTAGTGGTCAAGAGAGATTAAAGAAATGAAATGAGCTAGTATACATGAAAATGATTTGTAAAACTAAAATGTATGAGATAATATTATTAAAGTGAGCATGTTTTCATTTAATTAGTATATACAGAGTAAGTGAAGTTTATTTTATTTTAGCAGGTGAATGACATGATCTGACTTGCACTTTAAAAAATGTTTCTGAGCACGTTACTGAGCACATTACTAGGGGTAAAGGTAGAAACAGGGCGGCCAATTAGGAAGCAGTGGCTATTAATGTCCACGAATGATCAGCTCTATTCTCTGTCTTCTACACTCACCTCTGCATCAAGGGGCTGAAAACTCGCAAACTACTATTCTCATAGTCCCTTGCTAGCAGATTTTCAGATAGGATCTGCCAATGGAAAGCCTAGTAGATCAGTGGAATTTGGAGGCAGGAGAAGTTATTTTTCTGCTTCTGGTGGTAGTTGCAATAGTGCTGGCAATAAAAAATAGTGGGTAACTCAACCTAGAGCATAGAAGAACCATCAACTGATGTGAGAACCAACACAAATGCAATGTGTTTGGAAATGAAGGAGATGTGTGGATAAGGGGGGAAGCAGGAATTCAATTTTGCACATGCTAAAGTTAAGATGACCATTAGATACCCAAGTGAGAATGTCAATAGTTGGACGGTCTGGAGTTTAGGGATGATATTTAGGCTGAAGATATAAATTTAGAAGTTTTGAAGTCAGAGCTGTGAAATTGAGGGGGTCATTGAAGAACATAGAAAAACACTCCACTTGAAACCTGAGGCTCTCTAATAGTCAAAGCTTAGAGAGAAGAGAAACCATCAAAAGAGATTGAGGAAGAGTGACCAGTAAGGTAGGAGAAACACCATTGAAAAGGAGAAAACGACTAACCTTTTCAAATTGATGAATGGATCAAATAAGATGAGAACTGAAAATTGACAGCTAGATTTGGCAACGGAGGCTTTTGTGATCTTGACAAAAGTACTTTCTGTAATGCATGGGGGGTGACAATCTTGGTACCAGCTAATCATTAAAAGACTGTTTGTGGAGCATCTGTCTTGTGCCAAGCACCGAGGATTTGAGGGGAATAAGAAAGATGCTGCTCCTGCCCTATAAGAGTCTAGAAAATTTTACAACAGGCTACCATATAGGAATAAACTTCAAAACAGATGCCATACGTGTGCTTGCACATTCACATCTACACAACTGAGGAATGAAAGGAGCAAGAGAGACACAGGTCCATGGAAGTTTACTGTGAGCACCGTGGACACACTAAAACAGGCGCTGCCTCTGTGAGCTGGGACTTCTTAAATACTATTTATCTTATGAGTGAAGCATCTGGCCTCTTCAAAAAGGGATTACTGATCCTTTATGTTTTTATTTGGGGAAGTATTTGACCAGGTGCCATAATTTGATTTTAATCTGATTTTATCTCTGCAGTGCTTAGATAGTTTAATTGCTGGTTTGATCAGACACCCAGAATATAAATTGTTGGAAAAATAGCATGTTGTATTCTTGTAGTCAGGATTGTTTCCATGGATTCTTTTTCCTGAATACAAGTGGTTATTCATGATTCTCCAGGGATGAGAACTTGCAGAACAGTATTTTTTCATCTAAATATTATTTGATAGAAATAATGAAATAATGTAAAGCAATATCTGAAACCCTAATATTTTCTTGGATATGTTTTGGCATGAAATCCTATGCAAATTAAAACAATTGAAACTGAAACAAAATTTAAGTGGTATGTATTCTACTGTGTACATTTCATTATAATCTGGTTCCTAAATGTTAGTCTCCTATAATTCTCGATAGCAAATCACTAGATAATAATAAAAAAATTAGGTTTTCAAGTTATTTCTATGTAGATAAGAGGCCTCTTATAAAGTACAGAGAAACTTTACCCTCGCAAATACATTGAAAGAACACTAATATTTTGAGTTCTTACTTGAAAACAAGTAGCTCTATAGACAGTACTAATAATCTACAAATGAAAGTTAAGGCATGAGGAAGACACACAGTGTTAAAACTCCGACTTTTGAATTCAGGTAATGAGGTCATCCTGAATAAGCACTGCCATAATACATTTTAAACAGAGCCTGGTAATATTAGATAAATTGGATTTGCTCCCACATTCAGATCATCGGAAATGAAAATGATCTGTGTCTCAAACAAGGGCATTTCAAGAAAAAGATTCCCTCACTGGAAACTTTTACCAGGAAATGGGTGAATAAGTGAGAAACTATGGCACTGGTCTTTAAAAAAGATCACTTAAATATTTTGAAGACCATCTGTAGTCAAATGATTAATTCTGTTATCTAGCATATCTAGAACAGAATAAAAGTTCCAAGTAGTAATAACACAAAAATGAGAAGATGAAATCAGAAAACCCTGATGAACTTCCTGACCTGGTATTAACTCACACGGCTTGAAATAACCAGAGACCCACCCCACATGGTCAAAGTGCTGGTCATGTTTTCTTAGATTTCAGAAGTGAGACCATGGAGTTAGTGGCTAGAGGGCTGGGTGTATAGTTCAGTGGTAGAGCACTTGCCTAGCACATGCAAGGCCCTGAATTCAATCCCCAAAACCACAAAAAACAAAAACAAAAACCATAAAAATTATTAGTTAGAATTAGTGGCTAGAATTCAATGTCTAAGTTTTTATTTGTTTTAAGTTCTATTGATTTTTCTCTTGGAATTTGTTTTATTTATTCTTCTTCCTTTCCTCTGTTTTTAAAATATAGGGGGGAAAGCTGTTTCCAGGAACATCAGGCATAATTTGAATTCATTTCTGTGTGTACATATAATTCCAATCTAGACAGTTTATTAGCTAATGAGACAGAGCGTTATTTCATTTGCTGAGATTACATTTTTGAGGAAAAAAAGTCACTGAAGTATCCTCCCTTTCACCCTTTGTATGAATGTGATTATTAAATCACACTTGTCAGTGTTTGACAAAGTTCACCCTCTCTCAGGATGGGGAGATGGCTCCATGAGCTTCATTTATCTGAAAAGATGGATGTAAATCAGGATTTGAAGAGGGCTCTTCATTATTTGTATGTAACCTAGTGATTTTCACTGGCTGCATTTGACTTCTTAGAAAGAGTAACATGGTCTCTAGATAATAAACACTGTGAGAATATTTCCAAATTTTATTTCTCATAATCAAGGTGTTCCCCATAAAGTGGGGAGGGAAAGAAGAGGCTCAGATGTATGTTCTGGCAATTTCCTAATTTCAAACAAAGACATTCTGCTTTTAAATAGTAATATGCTAAAAGTGAAAATGAAGGCATAAAGTGAATTTTCCATATTAAAAATAAGTTTGATGCTTGACATGATGGTAAAACAAAAATATAAAAAGGACTGAAAATGTAACTCAGTGGTAAAATGCTCCTGGGTTTAATCCTCAGTTCAAAAAAAAAAAAAAAAAAAAGAAAAGAAAAAAGAAAGAATGGGTAAAAAATTAGTTTGACACCTGGAAAAGAAAGTCTTAATGAGCTAGCCTTGAATCATCTGACTGAAGCCTGACCAATGAGATATGAGCAGAGGTGATGTGTACACATTCTGAGTCCATTTCATATAAAGGAAACTAACTGTCCTCCAGTCTGTCTTCTTCCCTCCCTGAAAGGGGAGCCCCCTGTGTCTCTTATATGGAAACCATAAGTTAAGGATGTTACAACCACTCTATTGGACCTAAATTGCTCTTTTTATACTATTATATGAGCAAAAAAATGTGTGTGAGTGTGTGTGTATATATATATGTGTGTATGTTTATGTATGTGTACATATATATATGTGTATATATATATATTTATAATTCCATGTTGTTGAGTCCCTGATTTTGAAGTTTTCTTTTTCTTCTAAAGAATAACTCAGTTTTTACCCAAAGTAATTCAAGTAAGGTCACACAAAGAGAGCTGTACGGTCAGCTTCATTAGAAGGGCTGACTTGAGAGAATTTAATCCTTAGTGTAATTAAGTTCACTCTCATGTTTACCTTGAAATAACATGGTGTAGAGATATGTCACACCCATCAGTGCCATATAGACAGACTCCAGCCATTATTGTCCTTATTATTTGAGACAACACAGAGGTAGGACAGGATTAAAAGCACAAATATATCTAGGCAAACAAATATGGGCAGAAATTAAGGAGTCAGGGTAGGATTCCAGTTTATAGGTGCAGCAGTAGGAGCACACTGAGGGGGATGCATGAAATAAAGAAAAATATAGGCAGAGTGGCAGCTGGGAGGAAATTCCCTCTATTTATCATTTTGTACTTTTGCTGTATCTTTCCTATAAACAGCTTCTGAGTATTTATAAAGTACCAGCATTTATCATACTGACACACTGATGCTTCACAGGTCCTATTGCATCCCAGGTATCCTGCTGTGGTCTTTTATCCCAGGGTCTCCCAAATTTATGACAAACGCGTCCTTGGATTTCTTGCCTTCACCTCCAAATGTGCACATAAAACCTGATTCCCTTTCTTCCCACCAAGGTTTCTTATTCTGTCTATTGTTTGCTTGTCAATGTTGCACTTATATATATGTAAATATATATATATATATATTTTTTTTTAGTTGTTACATTTTTTCTCCCATTTCTCTGAAATTTTCTTTGACTTCTCTTTTCATTTATCTAGCTGATGTCAACACATCTTTCTTTTCTTCTTGTAAAGTTGTTTTTAGATTCAACCATTGCTCTCTGTTCTCATGGCTGTCTCCCTCGTTCAAAACCCAAACATCATACCCTGGATAGAATCTGCAATTTTCTGTTTTTTTTTTTCCCCCTCCTGTCAAGATCAGAGAAGTTGCTCTAAAAACGGCTTTTAGCATTTCACTTCCTTCCTCAACAACCCATGTATTGCTTGGTTCCCATTTGCTGATTGCCTGAGCCTGTTTCTGCCTTCTTGCCACACCTCCCATGATATGACCCTGGTGAAATGGGGTCTGGGGTCATGATTCAGAAAGCAGGCTTGGTGTCCCACCAAATTCTAACTGCAGATTCTAATTTCACTACATGTAGGCTTGGTGTAGGGCCATTTTAACTCTTAATTCATTAACTGTAAAATGATAGCAGCAACCCTCAGTATGGCTTTTTGAAACACACACATGGATTAATACCTCTGAGATGTATACAGTACACAGTATTCTGTAGACACTCAATAGATGCACCTAATGCTATTTTCCAACCAGCACTCCCTCCTTTGCTATCTTCTGCATCAGATTCTTCTTCTGGACAGTATTGTATGTTCCTGTCCTTTCCTTGTACTTCTAAAGCCACCTATTTTTTACTTTTTATTTGAAACTCCACTTCCTTTATGTAGCTGCCCCTGAAATCCTGTTGTTTCTCTAATTGCTTAATATATTTTATTGTCTTCAGCTACATATGAAATGAACCTCCTGAGGGGTAGAAATTTGTCTTATACCTCTTTTCTCCTTACTCCAGCGTCTGACTAGTTTTAGGCCCATACCATTCTCAACACTTTTTAGAATAGATGGATTAACAAATACAAAGTGCTAAACTTCAAATTTACTACTTTGAGAAAAATTCTGCAACATCTATTCTCAGGAAGCCTGGACGTATTTAGCCCCTTCCTTACATTATTTCCCATATGATGTGGCCCAACTTGAGAGTGTTCATCATGTCTTGGTAAAACAGCTGAATGTAGAGAGGAGGTTGGAGCTGACTATTGAGGGGACCAGGGAGGAAAAGAAGAAGTGATGTTAAACTTGAGAGAAGAAGTGAAGGCAAGCGAAAGGATAGTAAGACTGGGAAAATACTAGGCACTATGTTGAACCCTCAATATCAATGTGAACTGGAAATACAGTTATTATTATTATTATATTAAAAATCTTTTATAAATGAAATAAAATATAACATGCATATGAAAGAGTACATTAAATATGAAAGTTTACATTGTGTTTAAATAATTGTGCAGCTACCATTGCTCCATATACACAGTGGTCCCAGGAACCTTAGAGAATCTCCTGGTCCTGTTTAAGGCCTGAGATTTTCTGTCACACCCAGAACACCAAGGTTCTTTGGCAGAGTGAAGGAACTTCCTGGCTCCCTTGCCCTGAGGTTATGAGATCCAAAGTTAGAACGGTGTTCCAAACTGAATAATGTCTCCCCTGAAATTCCTATGTTGAAACCCTAACTGCTGATGTTACTATATTGGGAGTAAGGAGTAAAAAATGGTCAAATAAGATCATAATGAGGAGTGCTGAGCCAAGCCAGGAGGATTGGTGTCCCTCTGAGGAGAGATGCAGCACAGTTTGTGCTCACTCACTCAGCCCTGGGAGTACACAGCAAGAAGGCTGCTGTTTACCAGCCAGGAAGAGGGCCACACCAGGAACCCAACACTGATTAAACCTCAATTTTGACCTTATACCCTCCACAACTATGAGAAAATAAATTTCTGGTGTTAAAGCCATCCAGTATGCAGTATTTTATTATGCTGGCCTGCTTTGACTAATGGGCACAGTGGTTGGTCACAGTCCTCAACTTTGGTAGACCCTGAGATTTGCTTTTTCACTTTTCAGTCTCTTAGACTGTCAAACAAACAATAAAACAAAAACAACAAACAAAACTCAGTTCAGTTTTGCTACAGTTTTATGTTTCCTAAATAGGCAGGTAGCTTTTGAGCAAAAGTGCCTTTTAGTCCTGGCTTTATTTCTCTGGGATCTTGTTTTCTAGATTTTGACTCAATAGTTCCTTAGTATCTTGTTATTTCTTTGATGCTTTAAAAAAAACTGCTTTATTATTATTATAAATATTTTGTCCAAGTCTTTTGCTTATTTTCATTAGGAATGTGAGTCTAAATGGCTTAGATTGCAATTATTAGGAAGATGTTTGTATTTTGAAGATGCAGAAATTGAAGTTCAAAGAAATGTATACCCAGTAGAATTAGAATGTGAATCAAATTTGGTCATCCAATTTTTCCCCTTTATTTAGCTTTGTTCTATAGACTGATAAATGAATATGGCAAAATTTGACTAGAAGGTTAAGGTATTGAGGCATTAAGTAAAAATGAAAGGAACCAATTTCTTATTTGCATTCTTAGTTTCTCTTATATTTAACCTTGGTTTACAACATTTTCCCCTTTAGCAACATTAGTTAGTAAAGAGATAAAAGAAAGAAGATTAATAAAGGCTGTCGATTGCTGACTTTATACATCATGCATCAAAGCAAACTGGATCTTTTTCTTTTTTTATCATGCACCCAGGTGGTAAAATTATGGAATTTATCTCCAAAGGACCACTTAACAAATGTGATCTCATTAATCCTCACAACATGATCTTGATGCCTCTATTTTATAATGGTTGCAATTTACCAGTAGGGAGTAAATAACTTGACTAGAATCTTTATTTTAAACATCCAACTTTTTGGATCCCCTGACAGCTATGTACATGTTTGTGATTCCTCTTCATATTGAAAATGTAATTTATGCAGTATATTAGTTTGCTAGGGCTACCATAACAAAATACTAAAGGCTGGCTGGCTTAAACAACAGAAATTTCTTTTCTCACAGTTCTGGAAGCTAGAAGTCCAAGATCAAAGTTGTTCACAGTGTGGTTTCTTCTAAGGCCTCTCTCTTTGACTTACTGATGGTCACCTTCTCAACTGTGTCCTTGCTGGTCATCCCTCTGTCTAGTCTGTGTCCTGATCTTCTCTTCTGATAAGGACCAGTCATGTTGGATTAGTATCTACCCTAATGACTCCAGTTTAGCTTAGTTACTACTTTCAAGGTTAAATTAGGAAATAATGGGGTTAGAACTTTCCATATGAATTTTTGGGAAACATAGTTCATCCCACAATATTTAGTGTGTCATTCAAATTTAAAACTTTCTGTAAACACTCTTTAAGAACATGCTATAAATGAATGGAAGAAGGATACTGTCCCAGTCATATTTTAAAGGGATAATGTAGGGATGGTGGTTAAAAGGTTGGGATGGAAATTTCTCCTAGCTTGATATAAAATAAAATATAGAAATGGAGCAACTCGCCCATGAAACCAGGCCAACACGACATTATTTTTTGATACATATAGGTAATTATGATAAGACTCTTCTTCATTTATGTAAGCAATTATTCAAGTGTGCTCTATCACTTTTCAGTAATAAATAAATGCCTGAATTTCAAACTGTCACATGCTTGTGTGTACTATGCTTTGAAACTGAAGAATCGGATACTTTAAAAATGTTATTTTTCATGATTATACCAAGGAGAATAGGCATCAAAGATTGACAGAATCTACCTGAAGTCAGTTTTTCATAATTCTATAAAAGATCAATAAAATATTTCTCTCAAAGCTTAAAAATCACACATCCTTTTGTTCAAACCTTTCTCATGTGCTTAGTATCTACCCATCAGAACCAGAGTATTCCAGTTGGATCTTCACCCTTGACTTCCTGAGCCTTTGACAGGAAAGCACACATACACAAAGCAAGCAGAAGCAGAAGTTCACGTGGACTTTTTGCCCTATTCTGGTGGCTGCAGAGTGAATTTTCTGTTAGGAAAGCTAGAAAGATCACAACGGAGCAATATGCTAATTTTATCATGCTTATGCAGCAAGAAAAATGACTGCTGGACTAGGTGAGGGCAACTCAGAGTTTAAGACTTAAATATAAGAAGGAAAAAAATCAGACTAGCACAAACATAATAATCCAACACTTCTCTATAGCCAGAGTCCAAGCAAGTCATATGCTTTCCAGTGTCGGTGGGAGTGATGAACTAGGCCAGGGCAGGACCTCATGGTGAGACACAGGATTACATAGCAGGTTGCAGTGAATCACGGCTGCACTCTCGTTTTACCAAGCAATTTTCCTTCTGTTTCTGTTGCCAGGGATAGGAAATACTCCAATTCTCAGGGATGTTGGTGTTGCCACAAGACATTTCAGAATTCAGATAAAGAATCTTTTGATGTCTACGCGAAGAAGTGTACCAAGGGAAAAGATGACTTCATGTCAAGACAAGGCTTTGGGAATCCGCTGAAATCACCTTCTGTGTGCATACTAATGAGGGGAGCAGGTGAACATTAACAAATGGAAGCACAGAAGGTGGCTGGCACGACTATGAGGGGTTCTGCTGGCCCCAGACAATCTGCTATTAAGCACAAGCTAATGCAATGGTGCTTCAGTTTCTACCAGGCATAGGAAATTAGGAGCTTGAAGTACTCATTTCCTTCACACTTTATAACTTAATATTTCAGCTGTCATTACAATAGTATAATTGATGGAATCATTAATAATTTCAGCATACAGCAGTATAATAGGAAGAAGTTACTATGATACTCAGAAATATATATATATACATTTTTAAGTGGAGTTTTATGTTCAGATGGCACCCTCCAGAGCATAGGGTTTAAGAAGACAGGTTGTGGAGTCAAACCATCTGGGTTCCCATTCATCCCTCCTATTTACTGGCCCTGGTGCTTTAGGCAAGTTATTCACTCACCCTTTTGGAGGTTTGGGTTTCTCAGCTGTAAAATGGGGGTAATATAGCATCTCCCATATTGTCATAGGATAATTCATGTGATAATTTAGTGTTATAAGCAAAGCGGATGGATGAAAATCTGTGCTAAGATAATAATTTTGCCCAAGGATTTCAAGTTTCTGCTTTTGGTGGTAGCAGTTTTCTGGTACATTTAAAATAGTCTCTAATTGACACCCATCTAACTTCAGCATGTTTCAGAGACCTATGTGTAATGGCTGAAGTATTTCCCCTAATCCTGTGGTCTGAATTCTGTCCTCCCTTTTGTCCTAGCTGAGAGCTGGAAGTCTGTAAAGGGAGATTCAGTCCCATGGCAGAGAGGTGCACTTTGGCAGGGGAAGTCCTTCAGCTGCTTTCAGCTGGCTTCCTGCAAGTGGACATGTGAAAGGTTTGACTCAGAGGTGTGTGGTGTCAGGACTGGATGAAGCACAGGAGGTGGACATGGGCCACTGTGGTGAATTTCAGTACTACTAACAGAAATTTAACCAGTTGCTCATTGTCTCATAAGGAACTGAGGGGGGTCTGTTATAGGGAGAATTCAAAATTCACATAAAGTCTTCAAAGGAATTTGGTGCTTAAAGCAAGCACAGTTTACATCAATGTTTTCAGCAGCTCAATTCAACAATAGCTAAGCTATGGAACCAACCTAGGTGCCCTTCAACAGATGGATGGATAAAGAAGAGTTGGTGTATATACACAATAAAATATTACTCATTCATACAGAAGAATGACTTTATGACTTTTTCTGGTAAGTGGATGGATCTGGAGACTATCATGCTAAGTGAAATAAGCCAATCCCCCAAAATCAAAAACCGAATGTTCTTTCTGATATGCAGGTGCTAACATACAACAAGGGGAAAGGTGAGAAAAGAAATTCAATGAATTAGATAAAGGGAGGGAAGGGAGTGGGGATAGAAATAGGAAAGGAAGTGGAATGAATTGGACATAACTTTCATATGTTCACATATGAATACCCTACAGTGAATCTTCACACCATGTACAACCACAAGAATGGGATCCTAAATAGAATAAATTATACTCCTTGTATGTGTAATATGTCAAAATGCTCTCTACTGTCATGTATATGTAAAAAGACAAATAAAAAAAGAAAGTGAGGGTGGAAGGGAGGCAAGAATGGAGGAAGGATAGATAGCATAGAGGAAAGGGAGGTGTGGGGTCAGGGTTAGGGGTAAGAATAATAACAGAATGAGACAGACATCATTGCCCTGTATACATGTATGAATGTACAGATGGTGTGACTCTACTTTGTGTACAACCAAAGAAACAACAGCTGTACTCCATTTGTGTACAATGAATCAAAATAACTAAATTAAAAATAAATAAATAAATAAATTTAAAAAAGAGAAAAATAAATAAATAAATAAATAAATAGAAATGTTAAAAAAAAGAAAAGAAAATGAGCACAATTGAAAGCTATCTCCACTAATATTAAAGTAATATAAAGAAATCATGGAGGCAGGCACTTGGGCGGTTCTGAATTGCTAGGGGTGGCTCCTATACCTTCCACCAGGAAGGACCACTATTGGCTCTGTTGAACTTTTAGAAGACATGTATTAAAGAAGTAAGTAGTCTGTTTGGTTACCTTTTTCTGATGAAAAAGATGTAAAATTTTTACCCTTAATTGTTCTTTTTATAAGCTTAGAGTTAAGGTGAATTGTTCTTAATTACTGGTCTTAATTTAGTGGTTATAACGTTGTATATTTCTTCACATTCTCTTCCTCCTCCTTTTATGTAACCAAACCAAGAATTAACATTATTCTGGTATTATGGGAAATTAAGCAATTGATCATCTAAGGCTGTATTATGCAGCTATTGTCTTTTATTATATATTTTATAAACTTTAGATAAATTCTAGTTAAAAGAAAATAATTCCAATTTTTGAAGCTCCCTGATTTTAATGAGATACTGCAATGGTTTTTTTTAAGCTTAATATTTTTCTGGCACGGAGGAAGAAAACAAAAACTGAGAAGTCTACCCTTTTAACTTGACACCTGTATTATATTTTATCAACATGTTTTCTCATTTTTGAACCACAATCCCATGAAATTATTTTTAAACAACTCAGAGTCTTGATTTCTGCATCTTTTGTTTTTTAAAGGGATGATTTTAATGGCTGTGTATAAATTGTCTAAAGCAAATGTTGACAAACAGTCTGTAGGCCCAATCTGGTGTGTGACTTGTTTGTGTACAGTCCAAGAATTTAAAATGGCTTTTACATTTTAAAAAAGAGACAAACAAAAATTTGCTCCAGAGACTGTGTGTGGCCCACCAAGCCTAAAATATTTACTATTTGGATTTTTGTAGGAAAAGATTGCTGACCCTTGATCTAAGGGATTATACAATATGTATTCTTTTAATTTCTAGTAATGCTCACTCTGCTGCTACCCTCATCCATGAACTCTCCAGAACTCCTTTCTGCTTGATTGTCCAGCCCCTGTGTGAAGTGTGGCTTGGGTTAACAAGCAAACAAACACAATAAATCATCACTCATGGAAAAATAAAAATGGTGGTTTTTCCTGGTTGTTTTGTGGCTTGTGATAGCAGCATTTCAATCTAGTCCCTCACCTTTATGCTAACTAGAATTCACCTCCCCTGTTCTTGGAGAGACCTGTTCTCTGGAGCTGTAATTAATCAATAATGCTATTTAAGAATAATCTTCCTTAATGGTAGGTGAAGAAAAGCAAGATGACTGAAGTTTGTAATACTGGTTAGTCTTCAAAATATAGAAAGAAACACTGGGAAGAAGTTCTTTCATAGTGAGAAAGATGACATGACAGAGATCAGGAATTAACAAGTTCTAGGAAAAATTATTGACTTTTAAAATGGAGATGAAGAAAGGCAATCCACTGTGTTGGGGAATTGTAATCTACTATTTGTCTGGATTTTCCCTTAAGTGGAAATGAATGTGTGAAAGCACAATTTTCTTCCTTCAGAAAAACAAAACCGATTTTTCAATTATTGATTGATTGATTGATTGATTGATCTCTGGTGATTTACTCCTTACAGCCCAGAACATGAACTCCCACTGACTTACTTTTGCCCCAGATAGACCTTTATTAGTACCTTTCCATGCAGGAAAATTCCCTCCATCAACTGAAGAAAGGAAAATAATCCAGCCCAAATCTAAGGTAGTAACTAAAGAAAATATATCCTATAGTAAGAACCTTTTGAAACAAAAATCAGATCAGATTAATATCGTCAACTGTCATTAGAGTTCTGCAGGTCTGTGAGTTCTTGTTTTTTTTTTTTTTTTTCTTTCCCTTGAGGTTTTCTGATAATGTCCTTGTTTGTTTTCACAAATCTAAAGATGGTTTTATGTATGCTACTATTTAATATTAGGTTTTATTCATGAGTTGCCTGTATTTCAGTTCATTCCATTTGCAATACTGCTCACTGCCCAGTTATATTTTATTTGACATCACTCTTAGTGTAGAAGATGAAGAAGCAAAGGATTCAAGGAAAGTTTTTACACAGACAGGCAGAGTTTGGGCAGGCAGGTTCCTTAACAAAATCTCTTAGGACTTTGTGGGAAAGTACAGCCAACCACAGAGCCATTCCTGGAATATTTAGTTTTGTCCAGCTCTGGAGGATTCTTGGTTGTCACATGGCCTTGGAGAAATGCATGGCTGTGTTTCCTTGTACAGACGGCCCTTCCCATGGTGCTGGCCACAGCCCTACATTGACCTTAGATGGAGGTGGCGCCCACTTCCTGGCTGCCAGCAAACAACATCTTTGATCCTTCTTTAAAGAAAAAAATCTCAGGGAATGAATATCCCCTCAAAGGAAGTCAAGGAGAAGTGGGAAAATCACAACAAAATGAAAACATAAAGCAATTTTGGTAACTCAAGAGTATCATAAAATGCAGATTCTGATCCATTCTATTTATTACCAGGTAAACTCTTTGATGAGGAAGGATATGGTTAACAGAATGTGTGATTAGTAAATCAGCAATTCATTTTAGGTCTAAATAAAATATTCTTAATTGTTCTTTCAAGATCTATCTATAAAATGAAATAGAAACAAACCCAAGAAGAGGAAGAAAAAATTGAAAAACGTTTCTAGTATGGTTCAGGTGAACTCAATGCCCTTGAATGGCTGTGACACCGTGATCCTAAGAGCAAATATGAAAGAGTGACGTGCCAACCAGCTGCTATAGTTTGACTTTGTCTCCCAAAAAGCATGTGTTGGAAGCTGAATCCCCAGTGCAGCAATGCTGAGAAGTGGGACTTAATAGAAGACCTTCTACTTATAAGAGCTCTGCTCTTAAGTGTGGTTTATGACAGTTATACAAGAGATAAATAGAAGCTGTACCTGCACTCTCTCTCTCTGTCTGCCCCCCTGGCCCCTTTCACCCATGAGCTTTCTCTTCTGCTTTTCACTATGGAATGGTTCGACATAGATGCCAGCCTCTCAACCTTGGTCTTTTCAGCCTCCAGAACTGTGAGAAGCAAATTCGTTTTCGTTGTCAATTACTTGTCTCAGGTATTCTGTTGTATCAGCACAAAACCAAGAGGCCAATTGTATAACACAAGGCTGTGTTAGGATGACTGGGAGGATGCACAGCAGTTCTGCTATCCTGTGCTTGAATGTTAGAGGAATCCATAGCAATCACCCTTTTCCTCTGCCTAAATTCAGAAATCTATTAAGAGAGACACACCCATAAGAGGCGAACAATTGGAAAGCAACCTATCACCCAAGACTGCTGGTGGGAATCCTCATGCTAATATTTCAGAGACATTGGCAGCTCTGGCCAACTGCAGGCCTTCCCTCATGGGTACCTGCCTGGGTAGCACTTAACAGCATGGAGGAGCAGGACAGGCTGGCTGGCTGCTTGCTCCAAGGCAGGGGGCTGGTCAGGATTGGGGCCAGGGTGAATCAAATGAGGAATGAGGAAGAATTGTGCTAATGCAGGGTCAAATGCTATCTGCATTAAAAATTTCTCATTTTGTTTGTCATAGTTTCTTTAGTTTTTCTATTAGTTTAAAATATTTAATTGAAATTATATATGTATATATAACTAATTGATATCATAAATTTTTACACTACACTTCTGAAATAGAAAAAATTTTCCCATTTGTATGTACAAATATATTTATGAATTTTGGTGACTTCAAATTTTGCACCCAAGGAGAGGCCTCTATCACTTCACCCAATTCCATTCCTGTAAAAAGCTCAGAAGGGTAACACTGATGGAGGCCTTCCTTCCAGATAGGAATATCAGGGGATGTATTATTACCTGGTTGGATGTTTAGTAGCTTAATAAATCAAACTTCATTAAGATACTCAAGTACTCTTGAAAGTTTTTATTCTTCAGTAATTATGTGGGATTTCTCTTGTTATAGTTGGAAAACCAAAAGCAAGATAGGCATCAGAGATGCTCAAATCAGATGGTTTTAATAGTTCTCCGAATCAAGTTGTGATTTCAAACAAACACTTGGTATCCTATGACTTTCTTCAATTAACATTCAAAAAATCTAAATATGTTAACAATATAATGAAAAATGTAAACACACAGTTGAATTAGTGGAATTTAATGCCTGAATGTATTCAACTCTATCTTCAGGTTATGTCCATCAGAAGGACAGGCTGTTCTTTGACATGTGTGTGCCTGCCTTTGGACTTCACAACACATTCCAGGAAAATCATATCCTAACTGGCTTGGTTGTTTACTCTGGAGAGAGCATATTTGCACCTCATTTTTCTTCTCTTCAGTTTGTTTACATAGAAGCAAAACATTCTCACACAGGAAGAGACTAGATATTCGTTCTCAATGGAAGGAGGCTTTGCTGTCCAGGGTCAAGAACTTCATGTCTACAAAGTTAATTATCAGGAGATTATAGACCAGTCCTTCAGGCTCCATGTTTGTGTCTCTGACCTTTGCCAAGGGCAGGGTGCTGCAAAAAATGGAGCCTAACCTTCACAGATTTGTTAGTTTGTTTTCTGATTCTGGCATCATTAGACATCATATTGCTGGATTTGAGAGAGGTCTGTCCGAAAAGTAGAATAGTCCATTATCAAAATCCTTTCCCAAGTAATTATGACATCTTAAATTTTTACTACGTACTTGTTGCAATGGAAAAATTTTCCCATTTGTACACAATCTAAGCAAGTCATTGGACCAAGTTTCTCAAATTGTATAATTACATAAGTTTTGACAATTAAAAATATTATTTCAGGTCAATAGTTCACTTGCCTCAAAGCAAGACCCCTGGACCAGGATCTGCCAATTACCAAAATTTCACAATTCAAAAATTATTTTAATTCTAAAGCTTAGCTCTGGATGACATTCACTAATGAAATTCCTAGACCTGTGCTGTCCGATGTGCCGGTCCCCAGCCACCTGTGGCTCCTGAACACTTGAAGTGGGGCCTGAATAAACTGAGAGGCAGTGCAAGCCTGAAATCCACATGGGATTTTTTCCCCATATTTTTACTGGTGCATTATTGTTGTACATAATAATGAGATTCATTGTTTCATAAATGTACATGCACAAAATATAACAGTATAATTTGACCAATATCATTCCCAAGTGTTTCCCCTTTCCCTTTATTCCTTCCTCTCCCTGATCCCTTCAACTCCCTGATCCCTCTACTCTACTGATCTCCCTTCAATTTTCAATGAAATTTTCTGCCTGCCTCTTACTTTTCTTTCCCCTTAGCTTCCACATCTGAGAGAAAACAAATGACTCTTGACTTTCTGAGTTTGGTTTATCTCACTTATCATAATGTTCTCAAATTCCATTCATTTTCCTCCAAATGACATAATTTCATTCTTTTAAATTTTTTTAAATTTGCTCTTTTTAGTTATACATGTCAGGAGAATGTATTTTGACATCTTATACAAACATGAAGTATAACTTTCCATTCTTGTGGTTGTACATGATGTGGTGTTACATTTTTCATGTACTCATATATGAACATAGGAAAGTAATGTCCTATTCATTCTTCTGTTTTTCCTATTCCCTTCCCTTCATTTCCCTTTGTCTAATCCAATGAACTTCTATCCCCCCTCCCTTACTGTGTGTTAGTATCTGCATATCAAAGAAAATATTTAGCCTTTGTTTTTTTGGAATAGACTTATTTCACTTAGCATATACATGGGAATTTTGAACACCTAGATGAAATTATATTTTGAATATAATTGGTTAAGTTATAACCAAAATTTACTTCGTTTGTTTTTGCTTTGTTGAATAGTACTACTAGAAAGTTAAAAATTCCAAAAATAGTTCAAGTGCTATGTCTCCTGGACAGTGCTGGTCTAGATGCTTGGGGAACAAACCAGGGAGAGAGACTGAGATATTTTGTGCATTTACACTGCCTTTGAAGTTTCCAGAAGCAGTGCTAATTTACACAAAACCCCTGTGAGGAGAATAGGAAATGCCTCTTACTAGCATCTTAAGGAAAATAACTTCAAAGGATGTTGTCATCTTGACTATGATTCATAAGTCAGAGAAAACCTTGGGTTCATGCTTCAGAGGGTAAAACATTCCGGGTCAGCTGTTTTCTTATTATTAACTCTTCCTTAGAGTTAATTTAAAAGCAGAAAAATTTTGAGTGGAGAGGGGCTGGGGATTTGGGGAGTTAGGTGCAGGTGGTAATTTTCATAGAATACCTTGCATGGAGGAGATCCTCAACAAATGCTTGCTAAGGGGATGTGAATTTAAATTAAATGCTTTATGTTGCCAAATAACTGCTGGCTCTCCTGAGGGCCATGATGCAATGTAAGAATTCAACTTCTTGTTGCAGTGACAATGGTTCCTTTTCTATTGTCTTCAATGGTACAGATAAGGAGGGGTAGTTACTGGGAAATGCCAGGCTTGGGGAGTCCAGGAAATAGTATAGGAAAGTTCTAAGAGGTTAGAAAAGTTCAGAGATTTGAATACATATGGAAAGCATCCAAATGATTGTTGTTACTAGAATTCCAAAGTGTGGGGAGGCAAGGAGTCAAGCAGACAAGCTCTTGGTTAGTGAAAAAACAGTTCCCAGGGTTCAATGGAGGCACAGTCTTAACTCTTGGTAGAAGAATAAGTGATGGTGCCATGACTTAAGCCCTCTGAAACAGAGCTTGGCTTAGCCAAGGGTTTTTGATCTACTTCCTGCTTGGGCAGTGATTGGTTCCATCTCCCATGTTGGGCTGAGCCTCCCAGGGCCAGTAGGAGCTGACTGGACTTGAATGCAGATAGGATAAGAACAGTAGAATTCAGATTCAGACATACTTTGCCTGGGTTTGAGGTTTTGTGAGACAGAATGTGAGCTAGATTTCTTTAGTTCCTCAGTTGTGGTTCTGGATTGGAAGAAAAGAACCTGATAGGACAGGTAATCCTCTGGCAAGTCTTCTCACCCACTTATAAAGAGAGCAGAATTCTTTTTCCAACATTTTCACAGGTACTGGTGAACTAGATATGTAGTTAGATGTTACTCTTTTCTATGTTCTTTATTCACTTTGACGAACAGGACCCAAATCTTAGTATATGGGAAGTTATCATACATAGGACTACCTGCTTTTACTCTAACAATTTATATACAAATGTTCAAGTAAGTAAGAAACTTACTTGAAAGGTTCTCCTTTCAAAATGTGGGATATTTGACTTGAAAACTGCTCTTTTTAACCTTGGCACTAGAATGTATAGATGATATACAGCAGATAACTAACTTTATATAACTGATCCTGTACCCTAATCTGGGTTAGAATAATGATTTTGATGCCTCACTGATTTTGACAAAATAACAAAATTAACAGTTCAAGTAGTAACTGCTTAAATGATACAATTTTTGCTCTGTTGCTTTGGGGGAACACAGTATAACGTTTGTGCTATTATTATTGGTTTGAAATCAAATTGGTGACCAATATGTAGTCTTACAGCAACTCTGTAACTATCAATAACCATTCAATGTTGGAGTCTAAATAAGTGCAGTTAAACTTCCCCCACTGAAGTTTAACACAAGAACCTGAATCATATCTTCTTCCTAAATAATTTCTGGCAGACTTGGTCTTTCTTAAAAGATGAGCTTGTCTGTTACCCCATTACCAGAGATGTGGCAAATCACAAAATAGATAAAACTTTCAGATTTGACAGTTTAACACTTTTCCTCCGCATACTGGATTTACTTAGAAAATGGACATCTTCAGATTCTTGGTACGGAACATCTGAACAAGCACAAATACTTCTGTAGCCCACAATTGCCAGTTTGGATCATTAAAAAAAGTGCATTGCTTTTTGTGGATTGAAGACTTAGATTTCAAGCTTTGATTCCCCCTCACCCCAAATCCAGCAGTCTTATAAATACAACATAAATTCTCATGCACTGTAATTTTTGTGGTCAATTATGCTAAACCAAGCACATAGTTTTTCCTCAAACATTTTCATAAGTAAGGAAAAAATCGCCTCATGACTCATTTTTAGAAATGGACTAACAAGTTTGGGTCATGTGAAAACTGATTCACTTTTTTTTTGTCCTGCATTCAAGATATGTCTGTACATGGGGGAAACTACATTGACTTTCCATTACCTTGATTAGAATCAGATTTAAGAAAAGACTAAACAGTAGGCTAATGTTTTTAAATTCTGAGGATATCTTTATAATGAGCAGACATCTTACTTGTCAAGTACTTTGTGACCAGATACTTCCTAATGTGATGTCACTTCTTCTTGTTGTTTGACAGCTTTACGGATATATAATTTACATGGCATAAAATTTATCCATTAAGGTATACAATTCAATTTTTTTTCATAAATTTATATAGCAAGGCAATTGTCACCACATTCCAGTTTCAGAACTTTTCCAATACCCCTGAGAGTTTGTACCCATTTATATTTAATCATTACTCTGTTCCTATTCCCAGTTCTAGGTAACCACTGATGTGTTTTCTGTTTATAACTTTGCTTTTCCTGAACATTTCATGTAATGAGATATGCAGCAGTTATGCTTCTTGCATCTGCCTTCTTTGGGACTCATCTATACTGTGTATCAATAATACTACCCTTTTTGTTTCTCAATAATATTCCATTGTATGTAGCTATTTATATTTAATTCATTTACTGCTTGATAGACATTTGGATTGTTTCCACTTTGGGGCTGTTACAATAATGCTACCATGAGTATTTATCCTTTATATTTTTGTGTGGACATATGTTTTCATTTCTCTTGATTCTTAGGAATCAGATTGCTATATTGCATAGGAATTTCATGTTTATGTGTTTAAGAAACTACCAACTGTCTTCCAAAGTGGCTGTGCTATTTAACATTCATATTGATAATGTATGAAGGTTCTAATTTCTCCATATCCTCATCAACACTTGGTATTATTTGTCTTTTTAACACTTTGCATAGATTTACATGGTATATAATTCTGGTTTTAAGTTGCATTTTCCTAATGACAATGGTTATGTTTTCAAATTCTTAATCATTTGTACATCTTTTGGTCGCATGACTTAAAATGTGTTGCCTATCTTTTAATAGGGATTTCGCATCCAGGTATTCTGGACACAAGTTCTTTATTAACTATGTGTCTTAAAAATATTTTCTTCAAGTCTTCGACTTGTTTTTTGATTTTAAAAAAATGAAGCACAGATTTCAATTTTAATTTTGATCATATGCAAATTTTTTACATTTTGATGAAGTTCAAAATGTATTATTTTTATTTTTTCTCTTACATGTGTTATGATTTTGGGGTCTAAGAATTCTTTGACTAATGCAAGGCCATGAAGGTTCTATCCTGTTTTCTCTGAGAAGCTTTCTAGTGTACTTGTTCACATTTAGGTCCATGATGTATTTTGAATCAGTTTTTGTATATTATCTGAAGAATCTTAGTCCACTTGAGCTACAGTAACAAAATGCTATGGACTGAGTGGAAAACACACAATAGCAATTTATTTCTCCCAGTTCTGGAGGCCAGGAAGCCCAAGATCAAGGTCCAGCAGGCTCTGCATCTGGTGAGGGCCTGCTTTTTAATTTGGGGATGACTGACTTCTCCCTCAAATCTCATGGGGTAGAAAGGGCAAGGGAGTCTCAAAGGTCTCATTTATGAAGGTTCTTTCTTTATAACCTAACAGTCCCTTAAAGTCCCCAGTTCCAAATCCCTCACAATGGAGATCAGGTTTCAACATTTACATTTTGGAGAGACCCAAACATTCATTCCATAGCATGAGGTAACAGTTTTGGCTAGTTTTTTCCAAATGATTTTTCTATACCTACTGAGATGATAATGTAACTTTGTCCTTTATTCTACTCATGGAATAATACATTAATTGAATTGTATACCATGACTAAATGGTATGCAAGGAATGCAAGTTTTGTTTAACATTGAAATCAATCATGTATATTTTTGGATTCCATTTGTTTGTGTTTTTTTAAAGATTTGTGTGTGTGTGTGTGTGTGTCTATCGTCATGAGAAATATTTGTGCATTTGCTTTCTTGTGGAATAGGATTTATGAACCTTCTCATTTAGTGGAGGTTGGAAGGTTAGAAGTTATGTCCTACCTGTAGTGTAGTTTTACATCCGGGAAATTCATGAAATTCTGTGATGGAAAGTCAAAAGAGTCCAAGCAAATATTGTAAGGAAAAACGTTTTACCAAGCTAAAAAGAAAGGCCTTAACAAGGTGGAAACAACTTCTCACTAACAGTCTATAGGCATAAATGAAAGGCAGGGTAAGTTTTTCCCCGTAGAGCAGGAGAACTTTTATGAAGAGGGAGGCTTAGAGCTGAATCAAGGGTACTTCTAATAGTGTAAGTGGTGGCTTCCAATCTATCCCACGCTCTACTGCAGCTGACAACAGGTAGCATCTCAACAATGTAGAGATGCAAACGCAGATTTATACACACATATATATTTTTTTCATTTCCTTTCCCTTACTCCCAATTTATTTTCTTGTCATAATAAATTTAGCTTCTTTTGGGGCATAACATTTTATCAGAAAGAATCAGTTTATTCCCTTCCAGAGTTTTCAAAGCTACATCAGTGTGTTTGTGCGTTTAAATGATTTCTGGTGAGTTACTTGCTCTTGAGATAAAATGTTAGCCAGGTGATAGGAGGGAGATTTCTCCTTAGAGCTCAACTATTTTCTTCAATGTGAAATAAATCCAATTACTTTTATAGAAATCCTATAAAGCTAGTGTTTCCTATGTTTGAGATGTGTGCTTTGTGGTAGATAGAACAGTGCTTTCTCCCTTGTCCTAATTCCTGGAAGCTTCTCATGTTAGGTTACATGGGAAGCGAATTAAAATCGCTAATCCACTGATTTTAAATTAGGAGTGTTATCCTGGATATTTCTGGTGGGTCCTGTGTAATTCCAGGATCCTTAAAAGTGGAAGAGGGAGGCAGAAGATGTCAGAGTAATGCAATGTGAGTAGAATTCAAAGGGCCATTGCTGGCTTTCCAGATGGAAGAAGAGGGCCATGAGCCAAGGAACATAGGTAGACTTTAGAACCTGGAAAATTCAGGAAAACAGATTCTCCTCTAGAGCTTCCAGAATGGAATACACCCCTGCTGACACCTTGATTTTGACCCAGGAAGATGTTTTAAACTTCTGGAGACCTCCAGAATTGTGAGATAATTTTTTACTGTTTGAGCCAGTAACTTAGAGGTAATCTGTTATGGCAGCAGTAAGAAACTAATGCACAATTGTTCTTTTGTTGCTTCTCTCTTACACTTTCATTGCCAAGAATGCCCCTGCACAGCTCCAAGGGCCCTATTCACATAGAATACCTTCTCATGTCTTCCATGCATGTACTCTTGAAGTGCTTACTGGGTATTGTCAACCCACCTCCTACCACAATGTTTCTCCATTGTGGTAAGGTCTTCTATTAGAGCAACATCCCTGTTCTTTCTCATCTGCTTTACACACTATCCTTTTCATGGGTGGATAGATGGCCTGTCTAACGCGGTTAGGGAAAGGCACTGGATCCTCCCAGTGAAGGTTTCTTTTTGGAATCTGTTTGTCTGCTGGAAGCGCCCACTCTTAATTCTGGATTGTAGTACCAGAGAGCACCCAAGCCACATCTTCATATCTAGCTTTTAGGGCAATGAAGGTAACACTTTCCCAAACTGTTTAATGCCTATGACTATCTCTCAGTTCCAAATTCAGGGATGATATCTGTGGAACCTTTTGAACTCCAACACTGGAAAGTTCCAGAGAGATATCTCAAAGCAACTTATCTTTAATTTTTGAAAACAGAAGTCATCTGCTTTCTTTCCAGCCCTATTTTTTCCTCCTGATTTCCTATCTCATAGAAGAACTGGGCCAGTTGCTTAGGACTGAAACCTGGGCTTCTGCTCCTTTCTGTTCCTTTCCACACACTTAATTAATCCCTAGTTTTTCTTCAATGTCTTCTAAGTCTGGCTACTTTCTTCTACCTCAGTAGCACTGCCTTGCTGAACACCCTCATAATTTATCTGCTGGATTCATTTTTTTAAACTGTTTTTTCCCTGTTTCTGCATCCTGAGGATGTGCTGTATGCCTGGGTCCAGCATTCCTAGTGACACAGAACTGCAAGTAATTATTATGTGTAACAATACTGCACCCCCCTCCCCTGTTGGTCTCCTTCCAGTTCATCATATTTTTACCAGCATGATCTTTCTTTATTGCAAAGCTGATGATGATATCCTTATACTTGAAATTACTCATGGGTTTTCCATAGGCCATAAAGATACAGTACAAAACCATAGCATGGTCCACAAGCCCTCTCAGATCTGACTTCTACTGACCCCTGCATAGCTTCAGCTTTTGACATGATTCTGCTTCTCATTCCCAGTCCCCATCTAAATGCATCTCTTGCACTCTCTTAACTGACTGTGTCATTTTTTTCTCCCTGTTCTTTTGCTCATTCTGCTCCTTTCACTTAGAACAACCCTTACCTCCATTTGTACCTCTCTGAATAACTCCTTTTAATTAATATTCTATGGGGAAGCTTCCCCTAACCTCCTCCCTTCCAGGCTGCCTTGGGTGCTCTTACCAAATGCTCTCCTTAGGACTATATCTTACTTTTTCTTTGCATTTTTAGTGCCTAGCATAATAACTTTTGCAGTATAAATGATTACTAAACATTGATTCAACATATCCTGTGTTGCAAAAAGTCCTCAAGAGCTTGACTTTAAAGAAAGTTCCTCTACTTGGTGTATCATAGATGACCAGAGTTAAGCATTTTTAAAACCTATGTGTCAAAGAATAAAAGACAGAATCTGACCTCAGCTCGAACGTTCTCTGCAGTTTGTATTCTGTGACATTTTAATTTTACATCTATTTGGTGCTAGAATGAATCCAATTATTATTCTTGACCAATGCTTTACATAAATTATCTCCAATACTCAAATCATCCCCGTGCAAGGGAGGTCCTGATGATGTCCCTATTTTATGAAAGAAAAACAAATACTTAGGTCAAGTTGATTGACTGAGGCCATGTAGCCATTTGCAATGGGAAATTGTACAAATCATCTCTAAGGTTAGCATGAAAAGAAAAAAAAAATCACAGCTTCTAGGAATATATTTAAGAAAGACTCAGTGGGCTTTGCCATGTGCTGGACAATATTCTAAGAGCTGTGAATATATGAAGGAAAGAAAAGACAGTACTTCCGGATATCATGGAGTTTCTATTCCAGCTAGTTCTGTCATCTACACTAATGCAACAGATGCTATTTGAATCAAAATCTTAAAACAAAACATTTTTGAGAATTTGCCTCACTTAAAGCAGTGAAGGCAGGAACTGATAAAATTTGTAAGCCTCATACATATGGGAATATTTATTTTATTTTTCCTTCCATTTTTTTTGAGTGTTATCTGGGAAATGGGAACAGATTAGTGTCTTTACAGGGAACATATGGATCATCTCCCAAAACTGGGCCTGTGGTAAAAGATTGTTTAGCCATAATATTTGTCAGAGAGACTTAGTGATGTTTATGTGTACAATAGTGTATGTAGGGAAGTGTCAAAGCAGAAGAAAAACTGAAAAGGGGCAAAGGGTGGTAAGAAAATAGAAAAGGCAGTGGAAAAGAGGAAGATCAAGGATATAGTCACTGGCAAAATACCATCTAAGGATTTTCTTCATGCATCCAGAGGGCAGAGACCTGTCCATACTGATCACTAGTGTATAATTTAGGGCCTATCAGCATGCCCATTACTCAGCTGGTGTGAGCTTTTGGTCACTGGGGCAATATACCTGAGAAAAAGAACCTAAAAGAGGAAAGATTTATTTTAGCTCATGGTTTCAGAGGTTTCAGTCCTTTGTTAGCTGGCTCCATTGTTTCTGGGCCTGTAGTGAGGCAGTGCACTATGGTAGGAGGACAATGTGAAGGGAAGCTCACCTCATGGCAACTGAGAATGAGAAAGTACCAAATTTTTTTCCACCTCCCAAAAAGGCCATCAACTGGGAGCCAAGAGTTTAGCACATGGGTTTGGAGGACATTTAAGATCCAATCCATAATAGTTGGTGTTCTCGAAGTGTTTTGGAAAGATGACTTGTTGAAAAAGTCAATTCATTAACTCAAAAATCAACTGTTAATGGCTCTGATGTTCTGGACTCAATAGGAGCTCATGGTCCTTGCTGACATAGATGCATGGAATATTTGGAGAAAGAAATATAAACAAATTGTTAAAGCAAAAGCATGATAATTACTGGGAAAGAGAGATGAACAAAATGCTGTGAACACACAAGAAGAAGGTACCTGCTCTATATCAGAACTTGGGGAAAGATTCATTGAACATATAGCATTTGAACAGGGAAAGATATTCTCTAAAGAGAGTCAGGCAAGCCCAGGTTGCAAGTATCCTGGTATCTCACAGTAACTAGAAATAGAACATATGGACAAAAGAGCCTGGTGACCCCTGTGAGCCTTGAAGGCCAGGCTAAAAGTTTGTGCTGTAACCAGGGTCACCTGAGAGGGAATAGGAGTCCATATCAGTTCTGCTGTAACAGCTATCTTCTCCTTCTTTAAAATTTAAATTAAATTTTAAAAATAAAATAAATAAATAAATAAAATTAATAAAATTAATTAATTAAATAAAATAAATAAATTAAATTTATTTTTAACTAATATAGAAAATATAAAATTGTACATAATAATGGGGTATGCGATGTGATATCTTGGTTACATGTGTACATGTGTAATGTTTAAATTGGGTTAAACATGTGTAGCTCCTCAAATATTCACCATTTCTTTATGGTGAGTGCTTTTGAAATCTCTTTTCTAACTTTTTTATTTACAGTACATAATTATTATTTATAGTTACCATCTGTGCATGTGCAATAGTACACTAGAACTTCTTGCTCGTTGGTAACTGTAGCTTAGTATTCATTTATCATCCCTCCTTCTCCCTACTCTCCCTGGCCTCCTGTAACTATGATGACACTTTCAATTCAATTTCTGTGAGAACATTTTTTTTTCTTTTTTAATTCTACATGTGAGTGAAATCTTTATTACAGGATTTCATTCTTTTTAATGACTGAATAATATTGCTTTGTGTATATGCATCACATTTTCCTTATCAAATTCATCAGTTAATGGGCATTTCAGTTATTTCCACTTCTTGGCTATTGCAATGAACATGGGGGTGCAGATGTCTCTTTTATATACTGGCTTCATTCCTTTGATTGCTGAATCATATGGTAGTTCTATTTTTAACTTTTTGAAGAACTTCCGTGTTGTTTTCCATAATGGCTGTACTAGTTTAGATTCCCATGAACAGTGTGCAAGCGTTTCCTTTTCTCTACATCCTTGCCAGAACTTGTTATCTTTAGTATTTTGATAATAAACATTCTTAATCTGGGGTGAGGCAATCGCTCATTGTGGTTTTGATTTGCATTTCTCTGATAATTAGTGATGTTGAGCATTTTTTATTAGTGCTTTTTAATTATACAGAATACTGGGTTTCATTGTGGCATATTCTTACATGCACACAACATACTTTGATCACATGAAATTTTTTCACATACCTGTTGGTCATTTTGTATATGTTCTTTTGAGAAATGCCTATTTAGGTCTATTGCCCATTTTTTAATTCGGATTATTTTATTTTTTGCTATTGACTTTTGGAGTTCTTTATATATTCTGGATATTATCCCTTTGTGAGATACATAGTTTGCAAATATTTTTCACATTCTGTATGTTGTCTCTTCACTCTGAGATTATTTCCTGTGATGAGCAGAAGGTTTTTAGTTTAATGTTATCCCATTTATCTATTTTTGCTTCTGTTTCCTGTCCTTCTGGAGTCCTATTTAAAAAAAAATCCTCGCCTTTTCCAATGTTCTGAAGCATGTCCCCTGTTTTCTTCTAGCAGTTTCATGATTTCAGCTCTTTTACATCTTTAATACATTCTGAATTGAGTTTTGTAACTGTTGAGAAGTAGGGGTGTGGTTTTATTCTTTTGCATGTGGATATCTAGTTTTCCCAGGACCATTAATTGAAAGGAGTATCTTTTTTTTTAATGCTTGTTCTTACCACTTTGTTGAAAATCAATTGACTACAGTTATGTTAGTTGGATTATAGGCTCTCTTATCTTTTCCATTTGTCTATTTCTGTTTGTCTGGTTTTCTGCCAATACCATGTTACATTGATGGTCACAGCTTTGTAGTGTATTTTCAAGTCAGGTATTGTAATGCCCTCCTGCTTTTTCCTTTTTACTCAAAATGACTTGATCATTATTATTATTATTATTTTTCATACACATTTTCATAATGTTTTTCTTAGTTCTGTAAATAGTGCCAATTTTTTTTTTGACAGGGATTACATTGATTCTGTATATTTCTTTGTGTAATATGGACATTTTAACAACATTGATTTTTTGAATCATTGAACACAGAATGTCCTTCCGTTTCTTATGCACCCTTCAATTTCTTTCATCAATGGTTTATTGCTTTTATTTTAGAGATTTTTCACCTCCTTGGTTAAATTTATTCCTACGTATTTCACATTTCTTGTAGCCGTTGAAAATGGGCTTATTTTTTGATTTCTATTTCAGATGATTCACTATTGGTGCATATCAATGTTACTGACTTTTGTATGTTGGTTTTGTACCCTGTTACTTCTTTGATTTTGATTATTCGTTCTAATAGCTTTTTGGTTGAATTTGTGAGGTTTTTATATTTAAGATCATACCATCTGCAGTGGCAGTTTGGCTTCCTGTTTTCCAATTTGGATGCCCTTTTTTTCTTTCTCTTGCTTACTTACTCTGGCTAAGACTTTTGGATCTATGTTAATAAAAGTGGTGAAAGTGGGCATCCTTGTCTTGTTACAGCTACTTCTTAAAAATATAAAATTTATAATATTGATCCCTTTCTTCAAGACTTCAATGTACCCAGAACTATCACACATTATAACAAAAGGGTTTGGGCAGAGATCAGTACCTGCTACCCCAAAACTCTGTGTTCTTGACATTTGAAGAGACAGTAGAAGTAAGAGGTTCTTTATCACTTTTCTGCTGTTCTCTTCTGAAGAAGACCATAGCAGAATTCTCTGACCTTCCTCTAAAATAGGTGAAAAAACTCTTGCTCCAGAAGGGTCCTCCCTATACTCAGAGAAAAGAAATGAAGATACAGAGACACAGAAAAAATCTAAACAAGCATATTTTGCTAAATTCACCCCAGTTCATCACAAGTCTTATCCTTTCTTCCTCCAAGTCCAATTTTTCATGAGTGTCCATAGAATTATGAGGATGCTTGTTTCTTTGGGTCTTTATTTCTAAAGGTTTCAATGTAGTGTAAAACTTACATTAAATACACTTAAATGTTCTTCTCTTGTTAATCTGTCTTTTGTTACAGGATGGCAGCCATGATCCTCACTATGCGTGAGGAAAAGATAATTATTTTTCTTCCCTGCTGTTTCCATATGCTGGTGCGGCCTGTTCATGGACACTGACATGGAAGTCTGGTTGTAGAAGTGTGAGTTCACAGTTTATTGTAGTAATCTGCCTCCAAAATGGCCTCAGTTCCAGCTCTTGGTTTTCATGCTCTGCTGCAGTTTCCTCCCCAACTCTACAAAGGTAAGTCTGTGTGCCTATTGGAATACAGAAGAGAGATGGCATATCATTTGTGAGAATGGATCACAAAATACATTGTGGCTTCTGCCTAGCTCTGTCTATCTGGGATTATTCGCTCTATGGGAAACCAGTCACTATGCTGTAAGGAAACTCAAGTAACCTATGCATTGACCCATGTTGCAAAGAACTGAGCCTCTTACCAATAGCCATGTGAGGAGGCTATCTCAGTAGTGCATTCTCTAGCCCCAGTCAAGCCTTCAGATAGCTTCAGACCCACCTGGGTTCTTTATAGCAACTTCACAAGGGATTCTTATCCAGAGCTACCCAGCTAAGCCACTTTCAAATTTCATACCAACAGTGTTTGTGTTTTTAAGTCATTAAGTTTTGGGGGGAATTTGTTATGCTGCAATTAACAATGAATATATAGCTTTTGATGATACAAAATCAGAGTTAAAAAGGACTCTAGAGTTAAATAAACAGGCACTGTTAATTGGATTCTGTATTTCCCATGAAACACGAGGAGCTTTGTGGAGTCTTTCTTCACTTCTGTTGATCAGAGTTGGCACAAACCTTGAGACCTCTGCACTATTCTTGATCCCAAGAGATACTGGGCCTGGTCCAAGCTTGCATTCCTGTTTAGTGATAAGAGCTTCATTTCCTGACCACCAGTCCAGTACTCTTTGCCATTGTATTGTGCTTCTATTCACAAAAGTGACATAATTTTACCTCTTTAATTTATATGAAATACCCACCCACTTGCAGAAGATCAGTCATTTGACTTGGTAAGAATTACTCATCTGGAAAGAAGATAGCATATCACTTAGGAGAGTGGGAGATGGTTTGAGTGCTGATTCTCATAGGCTATTCCGAATGATGGCCCCCAAAGATATCCAGGTTCTAATCCTTGGAACCTGTGAATATTACCTAATATGACAAAAGGGATGTTGCAAATGTAATTTAGTTAAGGATCTTGAGATGAGAGATTATCCTGAATTATCCAGGTAGGTCCTAAGTGTAATCACAGTGTCTTTATAGAGGGAGGCAGAGGGAGATTTGATAAAGAAGAAAAAGAGATGTGATAAAACCACAGGGAGAGAGAATGTGATGTGATTCCTGGTGGGAACCAAGGAATGAGGACAGCATCCATTCTGGGAGAGGTAAGGAAACATTCTCTTCCTCAGCCTCTGGAAGGGAGCAGCCCTACCAACCCCTTGAATTTACCTACCCTGACCGATGTCAGATCTCTGACTCCTGAGTTTTATGTAAAAGGTAAAAAATTGTTTTTACAAAAAATTTGTTTTTTACAAAAAATTGTTTTAAGACACTGAATTTGCTATACTTTTATTAAAACTGCCATGCTAATGACACTAATCTTAGCTCTAACCCAGACGACTTCTGATACTTTGTATGGGAGAGTCCATTCTAAGACTTCATTTTCTTATCTATAAAATGGGAATAATAAAATGTCTGTTTCAGAGATTTGTGAGACTGAGTAAGATTATGTAAATTACTCAGTATGAGACTTGGCACATGGAAAATTCTTTGTTGTCTATGGATTTGGTCTAGGCGGGAAGACAGCAACTTTTTTTTGTGCCTTTATTTTGAAATATCAAGTAGAGTACAACGTATATTTGGAATATAGAAAGGATAAAACAATTATTAGTAATTCCACTTCTCTGATTGTCCCTCTTCAAGGGTAGAGGCTGCAAGATGGGAAAAAGATAAACAGATGAAATGACTGCAGAATAACCCCTACCAGGGCAGTAAAGAGGATTTTGAAAGGATGTCTTTGCCCATTATCTGCTTTTAGAGAAAGTCATATAGAGAGGTGAAAAGTTACCCTATTTATGAAGATCTCCAGGGAGGGAGTGTCCACAAACTTTCCTGATCATTTCTCTTGGAACATATGAAGCCTGTTCAGTTTCAAACAAGCCTGCACTGACGGGTGCACATTCTTCTTTATAAGAAAGCGGAATGGTTTTGTTTTTGAAAGTTGCTTAATAGCCAAAGCTGCCTTAAAAAGTCTGTTACAAATAACCACATGTTAGTTGGTGATATTTTTAGTACAACCTCAGGACCACTGAAAATGCGACAATATAACCTTTTCCTTATCCTAGATTTCAAAATACACTATTGAGATAAAATTACTCTGATTATAGTTACTTGTATTATTTATCCCTACAACTCAGTTTTCTTTAGATGTGTGTATTTTCTATTTTCTACTGAGTTACCAATTGTATTTTGCTATTTATATGTACCTATTACATTTGCATAGATTAAGCGCTCTGTGGTTTCTATGATGAGCCCTGCTGGGTAGGAACGACATCTACATAATTCCCTTGTGTAGCACTTGGAAGAACAGCTTGTGCTTTGTGATTGTTTTGTGATGATATAGATCATACTAGAAAATGAAACCAAAGGTACCTTTTGAAAACAGGGTTTGATTCTATTGGGCCATTATTGGATATCTTTCTATTACAGAGTAAAAAAAAAAAAAATAGAGCACAACTATTGTAATATTATAACAAATAACAAGTTGTCAAGGGCGGTGATTTTCAAAAGTCCTGTTGATCAGAGATGATTTGTAGAAGGAAGTAAAGGAATCTGGCTCATTGACTTGACTTTGAGCTCTATAGCTGGAAAGATGTAGTTCTTGGTATAGGAAATAAGTCAGTCTGAAGGCAGATGACTGAGATGTCATGCTCTCTAATGCAGACTCACCCACCTCAATTGGCCAAAGAGGCAGACAATTAATTACAGTGACCTTGGTTGGCCAACAAAGATTGACATCTGAGGTGGAGCTCACCTCCTACCTATGGGAGTTCATACCTTACTGATGTCATCCAATAATGGCAGTTTAACAGCAACCTTAGTATGTCTTGTTGACTAATTTAAAGTCTCTGCTCCAAAGCATAAACAAGGCAAAAAAAATCACTTTCATTCATCCATATGTTCCAGTTTCCACGAAGAGTGAGAATGAAAACAGGCATCTCTGGAAGGTGTTGGTTCTCCTCTCTCCAGGTAAGAAGCTCATGCTAGCCTTATAATTTTTTTTGGGGGGGGGGGAATTAAAATTTAATGCATGACCTGAAATGCTCCCAGGTTATTGAATTCAGTCTCAGATTCTAGGAGAGAACATAAAATTTACATTTATCCCCACTCTACATATAGGTAAATATTTTGGTAAAAAATATTTTACCAAAATCGTGTAGATTTGATCCTTTCGACTTGCACAGGATCCACAGTGCTTTCCTATTCCTGCAGTAAACACTGAGTCCTGTTTATAACAGAAGGGCAGTATCTGTGGTTCCCATATGCAAAGTGCTCCAGGCTCCTTTTTCCCTTGTCTGAGAGACTCTGGGAATGTGCCTTTGCAATGTTTTGCCACATCCTTAAATCATGATTAATTTAAACCCCTTTCTCTCCTTGCTTAGGCCTGACACAAGCAACTGCTCTTCTGTCACATTGATTTTTCTGTCCTTGCGGATTCATAGCCAGGGCTGAGTGCTCCTAACAGGGTGAGTTCTTTGACAAGGAAGTTTTGCAACCTAATTTACAACTGGAGTCAAGTTTGTCAGTGAGTGCCAGAGGGCAACTGTCGCAACTGGCTTGTTAAGTATGCATTTAATAGTGTTTATCCAAGCGAGTTTGTGATTTCTTCACTCTCTCCAACAAATATGTTATTTGTAATACCTATCTTCTCTCATCTAGGTGTTTGAAAAATGTCTGTAACGTGTGTGGGCTAGAATGCATTTGTTTTTCTCGAGGTATAGTCATTTAGCAAGGACAGTCTTTGAGGAACTACCAAAAACTGCCTGCCACTTTTCCAAATAATCACTCTTTGCAGTGACCATGCCTTAATCCTGGAGGAAAACAAGGTAATCTTTTCAAATAAACATTCTCAAGGCTGTTTAGGAGAGACTCAGTTGCTAGCATGCAGAACCCTTCCAGTGCTTGAAAATAGTTATACCGAGGGAGAATCCTTACAAGAAGAGGGAATGTTGGTGTTTGGTATTTTCAGATGATAAAAATAATGAGCAAAATTACAAGCAAAGATTTGTATTTATATCCTTGTGTGTTTTTAAAAAGTCACTTGAGATTTTGTTTCTCTCAAGTATTCAGAGGAAAATGAGACACAGAGGGGCTAAAAACTTGCCATAGATAAGTGAGGGACCTGACCACACAGATGCTCTTTTGCTTACCTTGCAATAAGCCCATAGTAAATTGAAAACAGCCAGTTGAAAATGCATTTTATACACCTGATCTACAGAAATGCATAGCTTAGCAGCTCACTGTTCTGTAGAGGATCAGCCACTTCCTCTCCTGTTGACATGCCTGACTGGGAGCTGAGCTCACTGCTGCTGCTGCCGCCCAATGTCCCAAATCACAGCCTTCGAGAAGATCCAAACTCAAAATTTGAAGTATGGTTTCTACTGCTTGCGTCTCATTTCAATGCCATCACAAAGTTGAAAAACCCAAGTCAAACCATGGTGAAGTACGGATCGCCTGTGTTGCAATCTCAGTCCATTAGACTTCCCTGGGCTTGGCCACTCCAGTGAGAGAATATGAGGTGAAGACACACCTGACCTTCAAATAAAAAACAAATGTTACTGGCCACATAGAAGCTATTCATGTACTATCCCCATTTTCAAGGAATTTGACATGGAATGGAAAGAGAAAATGTAAGGTATGGACTGAATAAACAAAACGTTACTTTGGTTATGTAATTAGTTTAAATCAAAACTGACCGTGTATACTGGAACATCTATTATTATTTTGTGTTAATATAATTTTTATAACCTCTTCCTTTTCTGGTCTGTGGGTTTCTGAAGATAAATTATTTATGTATTTGGTTATTTGTTTTTACTTATTTTAAATTTCACAAAAGCCTTAGCACTTAATACTGGTCCTGGTTCACAGGAGCTCTCTGACTCGCGTGTAGATGGGGGGCATTTTCTCTGGTAGCATTCAATCTCTGCTATTATGCCCCATCTCTGTTGCTACAGTTTGGAAATGACTCTGTCCCCAGTGGTACACATGAAAATTGGGGTGACCAAACACTCCATGTTGCCTAGGACTGAGAGATAGGCAGCAACATGGGACTTTGCAGTGCTAAAACGAGTTCAGTCTTGAGAAACCAGGCCAGACTTTCCCACATGTAATACTCACCTATCCATTCACTACATTTCATCCTCCACTATATTTTGTCCAGCCACTGTAATCAGTTCAGACATGGACTATACAAACCTGCTAGGATTTTGTAGGAACTACTGGGGTAAATAACCTTATTTCTACAGTGGCTATTGTTTAGAGATTTCATTAATTTTCTTTACATTGTGAGGGGAGAGGCTCATCGAAAGTGTCACCTCCTTGGGAGGACATCACAGCCAAGGAGAAACTGAGGTTTGGTAAATTTCTTTATTTGTTTTCCGAGTCTTGGAACAACCCTTCCTGAACTTACACTATTGTTGGACTTTTTTTCAGGAGTTAATAAATTCTTTACACTTATTTTTATTTTTTTGTTTTTGTTAAACTATGTGGGTTGAATTTCCGTCATGTGAAATTAGAACTGTCTTCGCTTATAAAATAAAGCAAGGGAAAGGAAGGAATCAAATAATTTAGTTGCAATTCTTTAGGCTCATAAGAAACATAACCAGAGGTATTCCATTTTCTTTTCTTTTCCATAGTTGCTTTGAACTTCTCTGGGGTGTGTGTGTATGTGAGTACATCTGTATGTGTGTATGTGTTTGTGTGTGTGTGTCTTCTCCCTAATGCAACCTGGGAACTGTAGGTATCTTTGTGGGGTGGGGGACTGAAGGAGTAAAATAGTTGCATGCTGGCAATAACCTAGGAATTTGTCAGGTTTTTCTAAAAGCAGGAAGCTATGAAGTCCTGTTGTCCTTTCTCTGCTATCTCTTCCTCCATTGCTCTCAGACTTTTGTGCTTTGTCATGCTGTATTTTGTTCCATTGTAATGATTCTCAGAATATATCATAAGCCTCATTTTAGAAACCTAAAATCTATAGTTCATGAGGTTCCAACCAGTAGGCTGGGACTCTTAACTCAGAGAGTTGCAAAGTCAGGTATCTGAAACCTCATTCATCTGTTTATCTTTACTTAATCAATGGGTTCTAACATGCAATCATTCACATGTGAAAGTATTCTAACACTTTTGGACAGTATCAGAAGAGTGAGTAAGAATCTAATAGATAAATATTATTAAGTTACTAATGGGTAACTTGACATAGTTAAGTGTGCTATGTGAAGCACTTAACATATATTAAAAGTTATTTAGACTTCACAACAATCTTATAAGGCTAGTGTTATTATCCTTGTTGTCCCAAATTAGGAAAAATGAAAGGATTACATTTTCTTTATACACTATTGGTTTAACAAGATTCGTTTTAAACCATTATGTTCTCATAACTTAACCTTTAGTGGAGAAAATAAGCTTACATACATGTTTCTAATACCATGTGTGGGTACAGAAAGAAACACCATGAGCAGGGAGAAGAAGGGCACGGGCAGCAGAAGCAGGTGTGGGGTTGGGTCAGGCACATCAGAGAGACTCCCCAGAAGCATGAGACCTGAGCTGAACATGATGACTAAAGTTTATATGCTCAATTACAAAATTCTTTATCATTTTCAGGAGAAGGTTCCACTAATTTGCACTGAGAAATTTCAGTTTGTTTTTCTGCTTACGTGACAGAACTCTGATCCAACAGGAGTCAGATTCTTACCTCTAGATTCACTACTAATAAGGCTACTCTGCCAAGTTTCTTAAACATTTGAGACTGGAAGAGTCCTCATATGTGAAATCAGGCAGGTCAACCCATTCATTCATAATAGCTTTCCTTTCAAAGTTAAAGTCCCTAGGAGGACTTCAGGTGGGGCCTTCCATTTCTTCATGTACTCTCTTTCCACTAAGTCGTTGCCCACACATCACAGTTCAGAAGCCAGGCATTACAGCTGGGTGTGAAGGGAGCTCAGCTTACTGGAAAAAGTTTCATCTCATTTCATTTCTAGCAATAGCAAAAAAATCCATCACCCCCTTATAGCTTCGGGTGTCTTCACTCAGTTTCTTATAGGACAGATGGTGAAGACTTAGCAAATCAGGTTAATGACATTCATGAGACAATTTTCCCAAAATTCTCCATCTAAACATTATTAGTTTCACAATAGAAGAGTACTGAGATTCATCAGTATTTGATATCCACAGAAGCTCTCTATACAGAAGTAAAACAAAGAAGCAACAACAAAAACTCCCACACTTTTATATGAATATACTTTGGAAGCAGACCAAATTCTTAATCTTAGAATCTGGCTTTTCCAAAAACCAACTCGTTGTGTGTAATATTGCTGTGTCTGGGAATTCATTTATACATGTGTAGGATTAGGAAGTTAGATCAAGAGCTAAGAGAGAGAGGGCGGTAGAGAACACTGTCTCTTGAAGTGTGTTCAGTGGAGTTTAGCATAGGTCCCAGCTTGAAGACAGAAACAATTTTTGAGATTATATGGAAAAAAATAATGGAAGTGGATCACTGGTATTGACTTTATTGGGGTAGTTGGCATCTCACATTAGATTTTTTTTTGGGGGGGTATCAAAAATTCTTAGTACTAGCCATTAATTTTCCTTTTTGATATAAATAAAAATACTTCATCATGTTTTGTGGATAAATGTGGCAGTTGGAACATATTGCATGTGAATATTAAAATTATTATACATTGGCCTTAAAGTAGAAGATGATTTGGCCTTCACAAAATGGATGTTTTTTTTTCACACTGCAGGTTGAAGGTTATATTTTACTTCTCTGTAGCTACTCATATGGCAGTCATGGTCAATGGTAACTCTGCAGAGGGGCCCATGGATTGGCTGTCTTAATGTTCTTACAGATTGAACTGTTTCTCAGAAGGACATTGCTGCGGGAGTAAGCCTCAAATCCGTACTCAACATGAACCCTGAAGGCTTGTCCAGTGCATGGTATCAAAATTACGGACTTTATGCACATCTATCAAAGCCGACATAGCCAAAGTCTGTCTTCCCTAATTATTGGATAACACTACCATGAAAGTCTCTGGTATTTTCTACCTAACATTTGCTGATTTGAATGTGGAAAGTCCACTCCTATAATATATCATAGTTACTGTGTAAATTCAATGGAAGATATGAATTGTTCACAACTGTCTCTGACAGCCCCCTACTCTATGTGACCATTTCTTCGGCTCTGCTGCTACCACTGCAATTATTAATCTGACATTTGTAAAGACCTTCACTGTACCAGAAAAAGGTACATCTTTAAGGCATAATTTCCTCTCTACATCTTCCCCCTATTCCCTTTTTTGGTCCCAGTGATTGAACCCAGGGGCACCCTTAACTACTGAGTCACATCTCCAGCCCTTTTTATTTTTTATTTTGAGACAGGGTCTCACTAAGTTGCTTAGGGCCTCAGTAAGTTGCTGAGACTGGTTTTGAACTTGCAATCCTCCTGCCCCAGCCTCCCGAGCCACTAGGGTGGTAGGCATGCCTCACCATGTCCGGCTTTGCTCTCTTCTTTCTTCCTCTGTCATCACCCTATCCACAGCTTTGGCTTTGTTTTGTTATGACTATGTCTGCAAGGGGGTTCATTTGTATCTGGCCATAATGCTAAGGAAACTCATCTTTCACTGTTCTGCCATATATTTTAATCTTTTCCTGTTTGAAATTAACCTCTATATTAGAAATTTTCAAAGCCTCTAATGTTGAGCTGTGTACATGGTTGCACTGTGGACTGTGGTGTATAGTGCTGCTTAATTGCCACACCAGTGTCCCCTGACCTTTCTTGGCCTAGCCCACAAGGCCATTAGCAAGTTCATGTTTTATACTACTTTCCTTCCCCCTGGAAAGAAAATTCAAATTGGTGTGTAAAAACTGTGACTTGGAGGTGTGCTGTATGAGTTGTAAAATTATTACTATGAGGATCCCATTGAAAATCCTTTAGAACATCTGCCTTTTCTACCTTTTGTTTGTTCTCCTCTGAATATTTTCTGTCCTCTAGCATGACAGGTGTGCACAACAGAAGCAGGGCCATATCTGACCCCACTAAAGATCATGCCCTTTAGATTATTTATCTGGAGTCTTGGAGTCTTGGATAGCAGAAGAGGTTAAGCTTGCTCTGAGCTTTGCTCTGCTAGCCCCTGTTCCTTCTGCCCACTGTATGACATCTTATCCTGGCCCATTCCTCCAGAAACTTGGCAAAAGAGAACAAAAATCTTTCTTGGTCTTTTATTCATTCACTAGATGCAAACTGCAGACTTCTCAGTTGTAAAGGCCTGAGCTTCACAGTGAGAGTCACAGAGGAATAAAACATTCAGGTATTGTTTTGAGAAAATCACTGTGTTCACCTACTTCCTGCCCTCCTGACTCAGTCCTGGGGACAAGTTGCAGAAGGCGTTTCCCTCTCCTAGAAGCATCTGCTTTGCAGAATTATGAAAGCTGAGGAAACTGGAATTCAGTACCTTAAAACCTCATCTCCTTTTCTAGATTTCCTTTCTTGCATTTCCCTCAGTGATGCACATGTGCAACCAAACTATTCTATTTATCATCCTCTGAAACCAACCTGCCCTTTCCTGCCTGTATGATTTATGGAAGGGCTGCCCTCTACACCTGGCATCCCTGCTCTGTCCCCATCACCCAAAGAAATACATTCTTTTTATTGCAAAGACCCATTTCAAATATGTCTTCATATCGTTTGGATGAAATTCAGTTTTGGCTGGGGATGCAGAGGAAATGACATGAGAAACAAGAAACTTTGGAGTCTAAAGAATCTCATTTTACACTTGTACTCTGCTGCTCATTAAAAACATACCACTGGAAGAACTCTGGAACTCTCTGAGCTTCCGTTTCCACATGGGCAAAATGGAGATAATAATATTGCAACATGATTAAGCTTTTTAATGAGGTAGTTTCCATAAATGTTGTAGCACAGTACCTGGTACTCAGTGGCTACTCCCCAAATGCTAGTCATCATCCCTTCCAGGAAGCCTCCACTATTAAAAGACATCTTTTGTGGCTGTTGTAGGCTTATCTTTTGTTAGAATCCAAGCTGCTTAAGAATAGGCATGATGGCTTATTCACACGGGGTTCCCTGCAGTCTCACACAGTGCTTTCTACCTCGCAGATGCTCAGGCATATTGGATGCATCAGGGTATTACTGTAAAATACAAATGACCCTATATTGGTCTGGGAATAGCTGGGCTCAGCAGGGTGAAATGCCTGAGGGGTACAAAGACCAGGCGCTTTCTAAAGCCTTCGCCTTAGCCCAGCAAGGTTCTGAAGAACGGAGTGATTGCAGGGAGAAAATGGCAGACTCATGTGCAGGCTGCTGTGATTTAGAACCATAGGGTGACCTCTCCCAGGGTCATCCACAAGATGAATCAGGAAAAGAGAGACCAGAGATGGGGCCAGCTGCTCCCAGGTCCTTAGACATTCTAAACAAGGGGGAGAGACTCAGTCTTCACTGATTAATCTCTGATGATTTATTCTTTGGGCATCATTTAAAAGGACCATTTTAGAGTAAATTAATTGAACTCTCATGACCTTTTACCCTACTAATATCTTCAAAAGAAACTAGATCTTGAATTTTTAAAAAATGTTGGATTTATTTTCTGTGACTTACAAACTATAAAGAATGTCAGTAATTTTTTTTTGAAATTACAAATACAAGCTCCAGCTTTTTCATCATTTAGATGAAGCATCCTGAGTTTGAAACATCCCAGTTTTAGCAAATGAATAGTGTATTAAAGATGTCATAGACATTAGAGGATAAATGTATAACCAAAGACATACAAAAATGGCCTAATATTGATTATCTTCAAAATAGGAATTTCCCCTTTTGCCATACTGATCCTGATAATATTCCTGAGTTTTCTGACATGACTTGGAGACTTGGATTAATTCTAACTAGTGTAAGCCTTTTTTTTTTTTTTTAAATGCCAATGGGGGTCTGCTCATGGTTTCTAAAATCAGTTTAGTGGTTGGAATCAATTTATTTTTTAATTAATAGGTTAGTATAGAGAATAAAAAAGACTAGAAAATAGATGATTATATATTAAGGATGAATTTTATGAAGCTTTCATTTTTGTTTTATGTATGAATATCAAATGTATTTACATGTGTACTGAGTTAAACTATACAGTGCATTTTTCATTGTGGTCATATCTCAAAAATTTTGGAATCTACTGACATTTTCTGGTTTTATGGTTGTTTTGTTTGTAAGTAGCCTAGTGATGACAATATAGCTCTGGCCAATGAGATGTCAAAGGAAATCTGGTGGGGAAGGCATAGATAGGGGTAGGGTAAGGAAAAATAATTCTTCCATCTAAAACATACTGAAGCTATGGTCTCTGTTTTCCCTACTGGATGTTGCCTGTATATGCTTCCTGGAACTGTGGTACCATCTTGCAACCATAAAAGCAGCTCACCTGAGATCATGTTGAACATAGTAGAGTGGAAAACTGAAAGGAATCTCAGTCCTAGGCTTGATGTTAAGTGTGGTGCTGAATGCTTCTGGAACTCTCCTACCTCTAAGCTTGTCATATGAAGTAATAAATCCCCTGAGTTAAGCTACTTGAGGTGGGTTTTACCCCTCACAGTTGTAAGCATCCTACAGAACAAAAATAAGCTCATTTTTGGAAGAGCATATAAGTCAACCCTTGTGGTTAAGGTCTGATGGAAGGAAAACTTGGAAAGGTTCTCTGGGGCAGATAATAAAGGTAATGGATTCCAGGCCCACACTTTGATTCCAAGGCAGTACAGACATATAGTTTTGAGTACAGATGCAAGAGCACATTATCTGGGCTTGATCTCTGTATGACACTTGCTAGCTAAGTACCTTGAGAAAGTAATCACTTAAAGTACTATGTCAGACTATTGATCTAGTGTCATGGTCCACAATGGATTGAAAGGTGGGAGAAATTGGAGGCAGGGAAAATAAAAGACTATTTTGACAATCTAGTAATGAATATTCTAGTACTTATATCCTAGAGGTGATAAAGGAAGCACACAAAGAGGGAAGCCTGAAGGAGATGCTAGGAAGGTAGACTTGCTGATGGACTAGATAAGGGAGATGGGGCTGGGAAAGAAATCAGACCTAATGGTATGATTTCAAAGCAGGAACTCTGGATTGGATAGGCTGTGATGTGCGTGTTTAGAGTTGGAATAGGGAATAGATGGGGGAGATAACTTCTCTGGATCCCTCTTAGGGATGGCACTGTATTTACATGTAGTTTCTAATGCAGTCCCCACTTTATGGATGGCAAGCTAAAGTTCAGAGAAATTAAAGGGTTTCTAACAAGTGATGTAGTAAGTGAGAAAATCAATATTTCATACAAATTATTTTTTAAATGCAAAATTCTCCTTTATGCTATGCTGCCTCTTAAAGATTACACATAATCAGGATAAGAGACATGGAAACTAGGAACAGGTGACAGGCTTTAGAGAGAAGACAGGGTTCAAATTGCAGCTACCTAACACAAATGGGAAACAAAAGAGAATGGTGTATTGGGCTTAAGAACAGGTGCCTTGAGAACGATAAGATTTTTTTTAAATGAAGAAAAATATGCAGTAAGAAAATGAAGGCACATATTAAAAGAGAGAGTATGGTACATGAAGAAGTGCTGGGAGGAAAATCAAGATAAGAGAGGTGTAATAAAATCCAAGAGCAGAGTACCCAGCAAGAATGAGAGTTCATAGAGTCACCACTTTGGAGATGAGGGAATGAGGTGCTGAAAAGGGCACCAAATGCAATAAAAAGTGACTTTTTGGTGCCTTTCAACCAGGAAATTCCTTAAGCTTGGCAAACACAAATGCTAGACTATAGGATATAAGGGTGAGTGAGGGAAACTGGACCAGTGATGTCTGGAAAACTTGTCAATCAAAGTACAGATGGACAAGAAGAAAAGATCTTTTCTTGTTTTAAGTGGAAATAAAGGAAAATAATTTGAAGATGCTTTAGAAAGGAGAACAAGAAGAGAAGGAACAGACATGTGGAAAGAGAAGAAGAGAAAAAGTGAGTCAGGGAAGAGGGAGAGACAGTCCACAGGTGAGCTCTGCAGAAGATAGGGAAGGGTTAGTTACTGCAAAAAGAAGGGCCATGCTATCCACCTGGGGCAGGAAAGGATTAGACAGAATTGGACAATGAATATGAGGTCATCTGTGTATAGATTGTGTTGTAACCCAAAAGAGGTGAGTGAAACGATGTTGAATGGCATTTAGCAGGTAGGAGAAATTACACATTGGGACTTCTTCCTAAGACATATAATGACTTCAGGGTGAGGGGAGGAGAAAATGGACTTTTGGGAGGGACATGGAATATGCAATCAGTGACGGGGAAGGTAGAACAAGGGTAGTAGCAGAAGTAGCACCAAATGCTATTGGAGTCATTCTTGTGCAGCAAGTTCTTACTGGCACTGTTAGTGAGGAGGACAGAATTCAGTCATAGCTTTGCTCTAACTAGATGGGAAATCTTAAGTCTTTTGACCATGAGGAACTTAGTTCCTTTTTATGTATATAACAGGACACATTAACTATGGTTCTTAACAATGTTGATGTGGAAATTCAATAAAGTAACATAAGATGATGGAAGTGATAATGACGATGAGAACATAACGACAATGAGAAACACAGCAATATTAATAGAGGTAGCATTTAGTTCTATTGATCTGCTCCTATCATAACACGTATTGCCATGACTCTTTTTACGGCAGGCCAGATGCTATTCTAGTCTTTTGCCTATAGTAATTTACTGAATATTCCTATCAGTTCTACAGAAGAAACTGAGAGTGAATTTAATTGACAAAGTTTAAAAACTAGTAAGTGTCCAAGGCAGGATTCAGTCTAAATAAGTCTGGCCCCAGATAAAGAATTTTGCAAATATAAAGTCTTATATTTTGCAAAGTAATTATTATAAGAGAAATAAGATTTGTCTGAATAATTCAACAGAGGACATATTTTGAATTCAGTTTTTGATTACTTAAAGTTTCTGTTTTTCTAATCCTGCGAGATTCTTAATAACATAGCATTTCCATAGTTTTGGCTTTTTTTTTTTTCTTTTCCCCACTGAGAAAACAGCACCTTCCATCTTCATGAAGTTTTATCAGGAAGATAAACCTCTGGTGTTGTTTCTTGGTATTTATTTCTGTGAGCAGCACATGGGAAGGACATGTCTCTTCTGATGGATTGCTACTAACAATCAGGGATGGCAGCTGCTGCTTTAGGCTTCCTGGCTGACCCTGAGCCAATTGGCGGATCAGAAAAAAGATGATTAAATGGAACGGAATATAGCTATTTAAAAGCGAGAGGAACTTCTGCACCACAGCATAGAAATGTAAGATCAGAATTTTAAAGGTGTCACTTTAACCACTTCTACCTCAGGTAATTGTGCTAAATTTTAAGCAAACTTTATCGATTAGGTGAAATTTTTCAGAAAGAACTGAACAGCACCAACATGGGTTTCCAGACTGTTCATCAAAGACTTATTGGACTCTTCACAGCAGCCCAAGGTGCCTGGTAGGAAACCGTTTCTTTCAATATTGCAGCAGCTTGTAGAAGCTTATTTGTAATACCTTCAAACTCAATTGGCTGTGGTTTGGAATTGCTGTAGCTATCTGGGAATTTGATCAAAAGAAAGGTTAAGGACATTAAGTCAGGGTGACATTCTCTGTTAGCATCATGAAGACAGCAACCCAAACAGGACTTAATCACCACATTGTATCCACCTCCCTGGGGCCTCTGCTGGGGCCTCTGTTGCAGAGACACAAGGTGAAGTTGGAACTAGTCATGACAGAGTCAACAAATGATAAACCAGGGCTGTGCTTCGTAGCACCTGTCAGGTGTTGTTAGAAGATGATCTTTTCAGTTTCTACCCAGTCTGTCATACTCCGCCACCATCCTGGATCAATGTTCTATAGAAGAACAATGGTGTTTTGAGACAGAAAAAGTACCCTTTCTCTTTTTAAACTTGTCCTTATGTTTTCAAGGGAAGCTTGGTACAAGAAGAGAAGTTATTGATTCAAAGCCATGAAAACTAGAAGGTAAGCAGTAAAAACTGTGGAATCCATGCTGCAAGGCCAGCGATGTGGACATCCTCACATGACATGCCCCGGGGGTGGGTCAGCTCACTCATTCTGTGTCTTCAGTAAGAGAACAAATCAGGCCCAACTCAAAGAAAGTCAGCTGCCTGCTCAAGGGGCCTCCAGCCCTGAAAACAGCCTGGATTTTTAACATGACACTGCTGCTTCTGGACTGCTTTCAGTTTGCTTCTAAAATATGTTTGCTTAAAATTCATTCGTCACACTTTTCATTTACAGTCTACTCCACATTTTTGTTGAAAAATAATATATTACATCAGACTTAAAAAAAAAGCAACACATTTCATGTCAGCCTGTAAACATACCAAGGACCCAGTTAGCTTAGATCTTACTCAGAATGGTTGGGAATTCTGTGGGCTTGCTCTTTTTACTGTCTTAAGGGCTATGCTGACTTACTTGACAAAATCCCCTTGAACATGTGTACAGCCACATTTTAATGAAGTTAACAGTGCCTTAAGTATTTTTCAATGAACATTTTCACTAATTTTTGGAATAAGTATCATAGTGAAACAGGTTTAAGATGTATTTCACTGATACCAATTATTTGAACATCATTTTAAAATTTGTTCTAAATTGTTAAAACATGGCAGATGCATTTTGACACATAATACATAAATAAATGGAGTATAACTTCTCATTCTTTTGGTTATACATAATGTAGAATTATACCTGTTGTGTAATCATATATGTATATAGGGTCATAATGGCCAATATAGCACATTTTCTTTATTCATTCCTCCGCTAAAGATCACCTAAGTTGGTTTCTTAGTTTAGCTATTGTGAATTGAGCTGCTATAAACATTGATGTGGCTGCATCACTGTAGTATGCTGATTTTCTTCACAATATTTACTCTATCAGCAAACTACCCTACTGCTTTGTATATTATTTTAAAGAACACTTTTTATTAAAAATTGAATTTTTAATTAACCTAACTCCAAGCAGCAATTACAGTTCCAAACTCAGATCTAATGTGATATGTGTGTGTGTAGTGTGTGTGTGTATGTGTGTGCATGTGTGTGGGCTGAGTATCCCTTATCTCAAATGCTTGGAATTTGGATTTTTTTTTCAGATTTTGAAATATTTGCTTATACATAATGAGATGCCAAGGGGAGTGGTCCCAAGTCTAAACATAATATTAACTTATGTTTCATATATACCTGATATACATAACCTGAAGGCAATTTTATACAATATTCCTAGAGTACCTGTGTTTTAACTGAAACTGGTTATATGAGGTCATGTGTGGAATTTTCTACATGTGGCATCATGTCAGTGCTCAAACAATTTCAGATTTTTGATCATTTCAGATTTCAGAATTTTAGATTAGGGATGCTCAACTTGTACGTGCATTTGTACAAAGTCATGGACTATATAACATTTCATTCAACAACAGGCCAAATATATGATAGTAGCCCTTTAAAGAAGATAATGCAGCTGAAAAGGTCCTGCCTCCGAGAATTGCTGAAGTTGTCAAAATGTCCAAAATGTCGTAAAGTAACATAATACTTCCATGTTTATGGTGATGCTCATGGAAACATCTATTTAAGTATGTTCAGTTACATTAATATTCAACATTGTTTGACACCATCTACAAGGTTTACTATAGTAGCATGCTCCACGGGTTGGAAACCTAGAAGCAGGAAGTCATGCTGTAAAACCTACCTGTGAGGCAGACTGTGGTGCTCAGGTTGTGTGAGTACACATGAAGTTTGAATAAGGACAAAATCACCTAACAATGCATTTCGCAGAATGTGTCCCCATTGTTGTGTCACCGATGACTATATATGTTTGCACACATATGTACACACAGAAGCTATATTTTTACAAATACACATTATGCTAAGATGAAACCATCACAACAGAAAGCATATTCTTGTAGCTGAAAATCTTGTAAAACCATCCTCTATGTGTGAAGTGTATTATTTCACTTGGAAAACTCCCTTCTGTGTGATAAGGTCTTTTGTTATATGTTTCTAAAAGATACACCTTGAAATTTATACTCTTGTCTTCTATTCTTTGTGTGTGTGTGTGTGTGTGTGTGTAAAATCAGAGTAACAATTTTTTATTGGTGCATTTTAATTATTCATAGTAGTGGGAACCTGCCAAGTGCTACTACTAAACACCATTTGGTGGCTTGTGCATATTTCTTACTATATGAAGCTGAAGTCTCAAGTTAGTAAGTAAAATGGTTTCTTCCCCATGAATAATTCTATGGATCGGTTTCCCATCTCCTCCTAGCACTGTAGGAACACAGGGTTTGGAGTTGTACTGGGTTTGAATCCTGGCGTTAGTTATCCTCCACTATTTTTATGACCTGCTACAGTTACCCAACCTTCCAGCCTCAGTTTCCTCACCTGCAAGTCTGAAAACACTAATGATGTGCTTAGAATTGTGGCTAGTATAAAAAAAAATCTTAAATTAATGCTATTAATGCTATTAGAATCAAATTAGAAGTAATCTCCAGGAATTCATTAGGAAGGATTAGCAGGGGATGAGATAGGTGGGGAGCGTTTCTTCTTTCATGAAAATAAGGGCAACACCAAATCAGAAATATGTGAATATATTTGAAGCAAACCTGAGATAATACCTCATGCTTCCCCGAATCTTCTACCTAGTATAAACTTTTAAAAACAAGGAACTCTATTTTCATAGATGTTAGCTAGTTTTATGTATGGAATTTACCTGGAATATCATGAATTCTCATGCTTTTGAACCTGACTTATAATGTATGCTGGAATTTGCATCTATTTGCCCCCTCTAGACTTTGATAATAGACAAGTCAAAAGCATTGAAAAGCCTAAACATCTGCTTCTCACTCTGTCACCATGTCCTGTGTACCAGACCACAAATCCTGAATAGATTGGCTGGATGTGGCTCCAGCCCTAAAATGAACCCTCTAAAATTTCCAGACATGTGTTCTGTTAGCATAAAATTAGAAATAAACAAGTTTGTATCATGTGTTTGGTCCTTTCTCTTGTGCCTTAGTATTTGTACTTTTTACCAATGTTTTATTATTAGTAGTATTAGCTCCCAGTGAAGATACAGGCTGAACGTGGGTCTCAGTGTCCTCTTGATCTTTAAAAATTATTAATCAAATTAAGGAACTTCCCTGCATAAAAAATTTATTGGTTTTCCATGACGTTGGGTAAAAGCAAATTCTCTCCATGACCTCTAAGGACCTGCATGGTTTGCACTTGGCTTCTTTGGAGGGCACTGTCCTGATTCTCTGTTCTCTAGCCAATAGGCCTTTTTCTGTTTTTGCAAGCTCTGCCACTCAGGCTCTTCACATATGTAGATCCCCATTCTATGGTGTTTTTTTGTCCAAATGACTTCTTTTTACTTAAATGCCACAGTACCCCCACGCCTTCCCCAATCAGCCTATATATCTGATCTCTTCGGGTCCTCTACAAGCTCCACTCTCATTTTCTATGTCCTAGCAACTACTTTCTTCCCTTAGAAATATTTGTAGTTTAGTCTCCTAATTGTAGCCATCTCTGCTTAATTTGAGCTTTCTGAGGTCAGGGACCACAAGCCTGTGATGTTACCAGCAGTTAGCAGAATATGTGGCACATGGTAGTTATTCAACTGCTATTTATTGAACAGATTCATGAACGTGTTAGAGAATGATAAACCTGCCACGTATTTGACATCCTTGGTACAGGAAAATAGAGAGACAAAAGGGAAGAGATAGGTTGAATCCAGATGTAGAGGCCTTAACAGTATTCTGTAGTAGGTCATGATCCGTGGAGTGTTGTGAGCAGGCAACTAATGACATTTGCCCTGTGGTTTAGAAAGATTGATCTGACAAAGATATCAAAGACCTTATTGTAGTAGAAAAATAGCCTCAGGGAGACCAGTAACAGTGTTAGGTGGAGAGGAATAAAAGTAGGGAAGTGCCTTGGATAAGGAGCAGTGCTGATTAAAACTGAGCCTGCTTCAGCAGAAAGAGCAGAGAAGGCGTGTTTTCCTTTCGGTTTCTCATTCATTCAAAATATGCATTTTGAGAAGGTCATTAGAGAAAACAGAATAAAACACAGTTCTCCATCTCAACTCCACATCCCGAGGAGGCTCTATTCAAAGACACCTCTGGATATAGGAGATCATTTCCATGCTTTTGTTCTATGGAGGGTATTCTGGTCCTGTCTGGGATAAGAAAGTTAAAAAGTTGTTGTATTAGCTCGTTTTCAGATCCTTTAATATTTCCCAACATGGAACCACATTAATTGACTTGTCTATATTTCTGGAATCTTCTTTTAATGGAGCATTGTGGAGGAGGAGGGCCAAACTTCATTTCTTTGGAAAGGACATCAGTGTTGGTGAAACATAGGATTTTGAGTAAAAACTCATAGGCTTGAATTTTAACTCAGCCTCAGACAGGCTGGATAAAATTGGCCCAGTCATTTAACCACTGCTTTTTGATCCAATAAATGGAAATGAATTAAATCTTAGCTCCCAGTAAATACTGTTAATTTTTGAGCTGTTTTACAAATCTGAGTTACCAAGATTTAGATCCTCTGAATCTTCATCTTGCCCAACATGTTACATATCAACAATTTAACTTTTATTTTATCCAGAAATTAGTGGAAGGGAATTAATGGATAAAAGGGATGGAGGAGAAAGAAATGGAGAAAGCTTGTGTGTCTAGGTAATGGTGAACAGGAGGTGCAGTGTGTGGGCTGTACACTTTACATGTAAAATCATTGGGGAATTATCAATATCAGACAACAAATATTGTAATTTGGATGTTTTTATTTTGGTAGGTTTATAGGAGTATCGTGGGTGTGGGAGGAGGGAAATTCCATGTCATATCATTAGTGTTATTAACAACACTATGATCACTATTTGGCAGAATTTCCTAACCTCTCTTGGATCAAGGACTTTTTGGAGTCTCATGAGAGGAATGGACTCCAGAAAAATTCCCAGGTACATCTTCACCCCCACCTTGCTCACCACCCAGAGGATTTATAGACTATCTGAAATCTCTAGAGTGAGAAAAATTCAGGGACCCCAGGTAAGAGGCCTGATCATAAAGTAGCAACCAAATTTTCTGTTAATACAGTCTGTTTTCTATTTTGTTTCATTTTAATTTATGTTTTAGTGGGAGTGTTCTTTTGTGTCATAAACAGTCCTGGAGAATCTGGCAGTGTGCTAGGAACACTTTCAAACCTAAGCCTCTGGTCCTCTTGGCAGGAAAGGTCCCTTGCTGTTGTGCTTATGTAACTTTGGCTAAATTACCATATTGAATTGCTCATGGATGAACCTTAGGAGCCTGAGAGCAATTCTAAGAGAAGATCATTGACCACTTGATGTCAGTCAGCACAGAGTAAACATCACCTCTTTGTGAAGGTGCCAGCAGATCAGCACACCCCTGGAGAAGTCCACACAGCAGAGAATAGAAAATCCTCCCTGGGGTCCAGATCCTCACATCAAGGGGTTCCTTGCAATATGTCAGACCACTATTGAATCCATGTAGTGTATATCTGTGAATTTTAAAAATACAAAGCATTTTGGTATTTAAATATTTAAGTTGGAAAAACAATTTTTAAAAACCTGAAGTTTTATTTAGATGAAGCAAATATTCCCTCAATTTAATTTTCTTGGTTATTAGAATTTCTATTATTGACCTAGAAAAGGGATGCATATGTCTACCTTACAACAACATCTTTCACTTTAATAATACTTGTAATCCATTCCTGGGAAGGAAGATGCATTAGAACACCAAAAAGTGTACCAATATTCTTTAAATTAACTGAGTGCAAAAGTGATAGAGATGCTAAAATTGAGTGATCTGCGTGTATGATTAATGCTGTTATTTGAAGAAAATTTACCAAAGTCCATGTAATTGAAATAACAGGGTTATTTGGGTGAAATCAAAATATCTATCAGTGAAGTCTTCTGAGATGCTCAAATGAAAGTCACTGCACATAAAATATCTCCCTTCCTATTATAACCATTAACAGCTAGCCTGGGACACTAATGATTTTCTTGAGGTTGCTCTTTTTGGTATTAACTCTTCAGTCTCAATAGCAATTAGAGACATTGCAAACTGCTGATTTGTTTTAACTCTGTGAACAAAAAGAAAACCAAACAAGAATTACCAAACAAAGCACTTCTTAAGAGAAATAAATTTTCCATGCCTCAAAGATACTTTCATATTTTTTTCTAAATATACCCTTTCATATAAATTAACATCCCAGAAGGGAGGTTTCATCATATCAGAGTAAAACAGAAATATACTAGATCTCATAATGCAAGATAACTCTGTATTTATGGGTAATGGTCATGAGTTCAAACTACATTAAATCTGAATTTCAGCAAATTGTGCCACAAGAGATGACATTATCTTGTCCAAAGTCAAGAAACCCAGTGACTCTGAAATTGGTTCTTTGGAATAGGTTTACATTGTTACCTAATATGATTTGATGCTTATCTAACTGGTATTCTGAAGAGCAAACTTGCTTTTTCTGCAAAGAGAAAACAGACTCAAATAATCACATAGTTGTTGTTTTTTTTTTTTTCAAACTGCACATTACCTTTTGCTCTATTTCCTATCTTTTGGTGGACATAGACAGTTTGAATGATGACATGTTCAGATAAAATGATAGTTTCTCTGAAAGAATGATTATACCTCCTAGGGAAAAGTCCAACTTGGAAAAAGAAAAAGGAATGGTCAGCAGTTTGGAGTGAAGAACATGTCTTCTAAAGGGACATTGTCTCTGTCAGTTAAATAAATAAATAAAAAGGAAAGGATGAAAAAGAAAACTCATTAGTTGCAAATTCATTTTTAAAAATTAGGTTAGGTGAAGCAATAGTGTGTCACTGTGGGAAGCAATCAAGAGTGTGAGGAGAAGCTGGGTGTGGTGGCGCACGCCTAAATCCCAGCAGCTCAGGAGGCTGAGGCAGTGCATCGCAGGTTCAAAGCCAGCCTCAGCACAGGCAAGGAGCAAAGCAACTCAATGAGGCCCTGTCTCTAAATAAAATACAAAATAGGGCTGGGGATGTGGCTCAATGACTGAGTGCCCCCAAGTTCAATCCCTCGTTCCAAAAAAAAAAAAAAAAAAAAAAAGTGTGAAGAGAGAGTTTGCAGAATGGGAGAAAATACTAGTCACCATATCTCACGTAGGGTATTAATATTCAGGATATACGATGAACTCAAAATACTTAACACCAAAAAAAATAAAATAACCCATTCAATAAATTGGCAAAAGAACTAAACACACACTTCTCAAAAGAAGAAATAAGGGTAGCAAATATATGAAAAAAAATTCAATATCTCTAACAATTAGATGAATGCAAATTAAAACTACACTGAGTTTTCATCTCACTCCAGAAAGAATGGCAATTATCAAGAATATAAGTAAGAATCAATGTTGGTAAGGATGTGGGGGAAAAGGGTACATTCATACATTGCTGGTGGGACTGCAAATTGGTGCAACCACTCTGGAAAGCAGTATGCAGAGTCCTCAGAAAACTTGGATGGAGTCTCCATTTGACCCAACTCTCCTACTCCTGAGTTTATACCCAAGGGACTTAAAATCAGCATACTATAGTGACACAGCCACATCAATGTTAATGGCAGCACAACTCACAATAGCTAAGCTATGGAGCCAACATAGGTACTCTTCAACAGATGAATGGATAAAGAAATTGTGGTATGTATACACAATGGAGTATTATTCAGCCAAAAAAAGAATGACTTTATGACATTTGCCAGTAAATGGATGGATCTGGAGAATATCATGCTAATTGAAATAAGCCCATCCCCCAAAACCAAAGGTCAAATGTTTTTTTTGATATGTGAAAGCTAACCCACAATAAGTTGGGGGCAGGGAAAGATAGAAGTTTAGTGGATTAGACAAAAGGTGATGAAGGGAAGGGAGGAGGATGGGAAAAGGAAAGACAGTGGAATGAATCTGATATAACTTTCCTATTATATATATGAATACACCACAGTGAATCTCAATGCTGTGCACATCCAGAAGAAATTAATTTAAAAAAATAACTATGGGTAAATTGCAGAAAGGGCCATAGAAGGAAGGGAGCAGGGGGATGGGAAAAGGAAGGGAAAGGAGAGGCACTGGGTCTGAATTAGAATGAGATGTATTCCATGCTTTTATAGTTATGCCAAAATGGATTATACTGTAATGTATAACTAAATAATAATAAGAACAATAAAGAGTATATTTGCAAAAAAAAGAAAGAAAAACAAAAAGAAACATTACTAGCCATTTTCATTTTTCCTGAGCTTCCTTGTTTACAGGTTTTGGGAGGATATTTTTACAACTCGGTGGCTGAATTACAAGCCTTGGCAACCAGAATCCAATGAAAGAGAAACTCTCAGAGGGTGGAGCATATTGATAAAACTAAAATTGCTGATCAAACAGTATTTTAGGGAAAGTATACCTATGATTCAAAAATTGTTTTATAAAAACTAAAAATGAAGAAATATTTTTCTTACCTTGGAAAATAATTCAGTCTAGTCAAGCATTTCTTTGATAATAGAAGTGTCTGAAAGTATCTCAACATAATTTAAACTTAATGTTCAAGATTGGATCAGAAACATCAATGTTTTTCAAATAGGAATAGGAAAAGACTGATGTATTCTTCAGGGTTGTAAGTTCTATTGCAACTTATCTGCCCATTTTTTCATTTTATTGAATTACAAAAATTTGTATGTTTCATGTATCAAGTGCTCTGAAGATTCAGAGTCTCTATTTGTGCTAGTATTGCATTAATGCTGAGAGATCACCCTAGGAAGTTATCATTTAACTCTTAATATCTTTGACCCAACCTAATATCCAAAAATTTGTCACAAAACAACCATTGAGATGAATTCCTTTGCCAGTTATAGTGAGAAAACTTTCGTTATAGTGGGATAAACTTTTAATTGGCTAAGATTTTAATTCTTGAATGATTTTAGAAGTTGTGACTTTGATTTAATGCCATAAAAGGGAAATTGGATCCTTACTGTTCTGGGGCATGAAGAAAACAGCAGGAGTTGATCTCCTACCTAAAAAAAGCATGTGTTTATTCTGTGTGAAGACCAAGCCATGTCATGGAGATGGTTCTATCATGTAATGTCAGAGAGAAGGCACATGGAGCTTGGGACCTTCCCTTGGCACATAGAAGTATAGACATATTGAAATGAAGAGAGTCTGAGGGGAACAGGCTGTGAGCAAACGTCAGGCGTGGCCCTTGACTTTGTATGATGAAGTGACTTGTGAAAGTGCAATAGCAATAATATAAGAGCATGATTTGTTTTAATTCAATAGTATTCTTTTATTTTTACATTATTATATTTTGGGATTGACTATGGAGTTTTACTGAAAAATGACCAAGGTTATTATCAAAACTTTTCCCTTTTGAAAATAACTGTGCAATACTGAAGTTCAAGAAAAACTGACGGATGAGGATTCAATTTAATTTAGGCTCACTCTCAGGCAAACTGTAAAAGTTTCTTGAAATAAAAAGTATTATTTAGAATATTCCTTCCTCCTTTTCTCTCTCCTTCCCTTCATCTCTCTTGCTCTGTTTCTCTTCGCTGCTTTCTCTCGTAAGCCCTCTACCTCCTTCTCTTTTCTCTCCTGCCCCCCCTTTCTCCTGAGAGTTGAAAATAGCAAGATAACACTCAATTTTAAAGGTTGGATAGTCAACACATTATTTATCACAGTAGGAGAATTTCTAATTAATGCAAGGGACATTTTCCTTTCTCTTGGATGTTCTAATTTAAAGTATCGAGAACACATTGAAGCCAGGCATGGTGGTGCACACCTGTAATTCCAGCTGCTAGGGAGACTGAGACAGGAGGATCAAGAGTTCAAAGTCAGCCTCAGCAACTTAGCCAGGCACAACTCAGTGAGACCCTGTCTCTAAATAATATAAAAGAAAGGGCTGGGGATGTGGCTCAGCTGTTGAGTGCCCCTGAGTTCAATCTCTAGTACCAAGAACAACAACAACAACAACAGAATACATAGAGTTTCAGGGTATTTGGTCACATTTTTTCCCCATTGATGTATTGAGATCCTACTCACATGAAGAAACAGTAAGTTTGTGTGCAGAGTTCATTACTCTTGAAGGATCCAGGTGTTCCTGGAAACAACTCTACTAAAAACTCAACTCTCTAGAAAGCTAAATGCATTTCAATAAATAATACTTGAGAATACATAACAGATGAGATGTTATATTAAAGCCCTGGGACAAAAAAGTAAATAAACTAACTGAACTTTATTTCAGCTATCAAGGAACTTGGAATCTGATGTGGGACACCAACATACAAGGAGCAGGAGGTAAAAATATTTTCCATGTAAAATTTTAAACAATTATTTCTATGTTTTATGTTATATTACTAGTGTTTTATGGTATTACTTTTAAAAAAGTCTTCCTGGCATTTCTTATTGAGTTCTGAGCTTATCAGAGAGGTAATTCTATTTAACTAGTTCCACAGCGTGAAAGAAGAGGCATCATTATTACTTATGACACATTTGCAAAATGAAAATATCCTGTCTCTCAGACTAATGGTTAATAATGAACATAAAATAAAATAAAATAAGTAAAAATTGAAATTGTGTTGAAAGAGGGCCAGATCCAGCACAGACATGTGATTGAGTGTTGAATGACAAATGATAACAATATTGGGTAGGTTTCAGTCCTGGCAGCAGCGGGTGGGACCCTTGAGTTTAGGTTAGCATTAAAGGACCAGACAGTCATGGGTGGTATGAGTCATTAAGGAGATTTGCCTGAAAATTCTTTTAGCTCTACATTTAAAATAAATATACATGTCCACATAACACAGGTTTTAAAAATAAAAAGTACAAAAACTACAAATTAAAACTTAAAATAATATTGCTCTGAATTATTTAACTTTGATTTAAAATAACAAAGATGCTCAATATTCATGGAAAGAGTAATATTTAATTTATATTTTAAAATGTAGGATGTGCCATGTAGGAAAACAGCTATTTCTGTGACAGAAAATAAAACAGAACAAAAAACACTATCTTCCTGCTCCTTCTACTTATGAAATAAGAAGCGGATAGTGTAAGAATGTTTGTGGGACCTGTGGCAGAATGACAGGGATGAGCCCACAATGTCCCCTTTGGATCTAAGTTCATAAAGTGTGTTTTGACAGATGCCAGGGTCATGAGATAAAACAGTGTCCATATTCAAATAAATTTGAAAAATCTCAGGTTTGATAAAGCTTAGAAATGGACTTGTCTACTGCATGACTTCACGAAGCTTTTAACATCAACATTCAGTTTTAGAAAATTCTAAGATAGTATTGAGCCAATGAAAACCTTAGTTGGTGTTATTTATTTTAAAATAAAATAGGTCAAGTTTCATATTTCCTGTGGGTCTAACATGGCGTTAGACACTTGGTACGCATTATCTCATTTTATCTTGATCTCTGTGATGTATTATCACTCCCAACATGTTCCCTCTGCCCCTAGCTCATAGAGTAGGAATCTGTAAAAGAATCTGTAAACTGCTAAGATTTAGGCTGGAATTAAAATTATTTATAGTTTTGTAAAAGCTTGAATTTTGGAAAACATGAACTGCAATTGAAAACAAGTTAAATAAGGTATTGATTTCATCACATGCTAGAGCCATTGTTTAATTAAAGGGACATTCATGTGTGGAACTTTAGTTATGCAATAAAGATATGACCTCTTCTTGGGAATTCAAGATTTGGTGGGAAAACAGACCTCGAACAAATCATTTCAAGGCAACATGGTAAGTGGTAAGAGAGACACAAACATCTTTGCTTTTGTTTCTGATACTCTCTTTTCTGGAAGTAGGGTGAACTGGCACCTTCATCCTTACCCTCTTAAATGGATCAGAAACTTCAGGACTGAATTCCAATGTGTGCTTCTTATAAAATACTTTCTGCACCCTGACTTCCTTCCTCATTTGCAGTTAGTTGCTCTCAGGAATGTTTCCACAGAACTTTGCTTCTCTTCCATCAGAACCATTACTTTCAAAGTTCCATTTTTATTGTGATTTGTGGTATATCTGTTTACCATCCCTCCAGGATTGGGAGTTTCCTGAGAGATGACCTTGTCGTAGATGCTCTTAGAATCACTGCTGACCCAAACACTACTTTGTTTTTCTAAAAGATATTTTCCTGAAAATTCTTTTAAATCTACATTAAAAAATGAATGTGTGAGCCCAAATAACACAGGTTTAAAAAATAAAAAGAGCAAAAACTACAAACTAAAGCTTACAATGATATGGTCCTGAATTATTTTGTTTTAATTTTTTAAAAAAGATGCTTAATATTCATGCAAAGAATATCTAATTCACATTTTAAAGTACAGGATATGCAACATAGGAAAAGAGCTATTTCAAGGACAGAACAAAATAGAACAACAACAATAACAAAAAACTATCTTCCTGCTACTTCTACTTATGGAAGATGAAGTGTTCAGAGACAACACAGCTGGGCAGGTCCTCAACACCCATTTTTGTTTGATTGGTTGTTTTTGAAATAAAATACACTTTTTTCCCCTAGCTTTAAAGTAATTTATAAACCAAATGATAACAAAAAAAAAATGCTTAGAAGTAAAAGGGTAGAAGGTATTTCCATGACCTCTATTTTATGTTATTTTTATTTTGTTTCATTTTTACCTCCTTCTGTTTCATTACTAAATTAAAAAAAAACCTTAGAAAGAAACAGAGGAAATAGGGTATGGACCCTCTAGATCATTAGGTACCCCATAAAGCCTTTCATGGACTAATAATTCAGACAATTTTAGTAATTACAGAGAAGTTAGAAAATGGAAGACTATAAATAATAAGTCCCTTAGTCTGTTACCACTAGGCATTTTGAGACCTTGAGTTATAGAAAAATCCCAGGAACATCTCACTGAAACCTGGAAAGAGTATGATTAATCAGTGATAATTAGAATGCACATATTTACTTTTGCCAAATATGGCATAGACTTTGTAGACTTTGTAAGATGTTAAATTATATAAAAGTATCTTTGTTATTTGATGATCTAAAATTAGTTGGTTAATTAAAAAAGTAAAAACAGTTGAAATAGAGAAAAGTAGTCATACACGTGGTTCTAGAACATTTTGGAGTGAATGCAGAAACTAGTTATTTATCCATAAACTGTCAAGTTTATAAGATGCAAAAGAAGATTGAAAACATAAATATATTGACATATATGTTTTGGCCTTTAAAAATTGGAGACTTAAACAATGAAATGAATCAGGGAAATTGTGGCAATAAATACATAACCAATTTTCTTTTAAAGAAAACAGACCAGAGAGGTTTGACCACCTTGTAACCACTTTGAATTTACCTAAGGCAGATTTTAAATTTAGAAAGAATGATTTAAAGCAGGCTTTAGCACTTCTTGTTTCTCTCTGTGAAGAGACAGACAGTAGAGACAGGCTTTGAGGCCACATAATCTCTGCAGGAACTGTTTAGCTCTGTACATTGTAGCATACGACCTGCCATACATCATATGTGCATGAACAGACCTGGCTGTATCCAATAATACTTTGTTTACAAAAGCAGGTAGTGGGCCTGATTTAAAGCATCAATACTGCTGTGACACTGCTGTACATCGAGATTCTCTGTAGGAAATGACTGAAAGGAGGAGTGGGACCCTTTCCTTGTGTGTGCCTAGGGCAGCAGTTCCCTGCTGAGAGATACTTGCTCCACAGGCCCTCTGATGTTGGAGTTTGAATTTTCTCTTTCATTTGATGGGTGGTGGTGGTGGTGGGGCTCCTACCTTCCTGAACTAACTCTGCCCTTTATTAAGTGGATCAATATCTGTCTTCTACCTAAGCTGGCATGAACTGTAGTTTGTTTTCTTGCTCCCCCAAAGGAGCTGCAAACACCAATGACTAGGTACGCTGAATTGGAGATGGGCCAGAAGAAGCAACAGAGGTTATTCTTTGGTTTACTTTCTTAGACCAAACTGAAGGCCACTAATGTTTTCCTCAGGTCCCCAGACGAGGTCTTTGTGAGGTTGCACAACTGGCTGAAGCAGATGACTGTCCCCCGTGGAAGGAATTACAGATGAGCTATCATCTTCTCTTGGTAGAATCCTTCAAAGAGCTCTCCAGGTGACGCTGCTCTTGGAGAGATATTTAACATGTTTCCCTGTAGAAAAAACATGCACTGTAAACTGGTCTTGATCACTTCTTCATGCTGTGCTGGAAGACACGCCAGCTTGGCCATTCCCCAAGTGTTGTAAACATACTAATCCCTCCGGGAGGCTTTTGCAAAGAAGAATATTTGGTTTCTTCTAGTAGTCATTGGTCTCCTTTCACAGTTCTAAGAAGCATGGTCTTTGGAAATTTTTCAGTGAAAATCAGCAGGAGACACCCTAGATGGGCCTGTTTCTTCTTGTCACTTGAATCATCGTCTGCTCTTGATGGCTGGAAGAGTCTTTCCCAACCTCTCTCCTGTGCTTTTCTGTTTAAGGTGAGGCTTTGAGCAATCCAAATCAACTTGTGATTGCAGGGAAATGCTTTGACGGGGCTCTACGGACCTGGTGGGACAAGTAGGACATTCTTGGTCAACATTTGCCCATTCCTAAATGCACACGTCTCAGTGCGTTGTGTTTATTGAAACAGCTCTGCGGTCTGTCAAACTGCAGTGAAGTGGATGCTGACTATTTCACTAGGCACTCCTGTTGAAAACAAGAACTGTGGGCTGATGGCAGAGAAACAAGCGACTGAGTGCATCCAGCACGAGGGTAACTAAGGGCCAGTCAAAATAAGAGCTGGAAAGAGTGCTCATTATTTGTAGATCCTACTGTGTGATTATGTAAATGTGTTCCAGTTAATGAGATCTGACAGTCATGTGGTTAAGCAAAGGGATGACGTACTTACTTCATTGAACCTGAATGTGGTGCAGTTATTGCAGCAACACAGACCAACAAATTGATGATTTATTAGGGGATTACCAGGTGTGAGTACTAAGATATGTTATTTTAACCAATCCTTGCAATAATCCTTTGAAATCAGTATTGCCCCATTTTATAGTGAAAAAAACTGAGACTCAGAGAGGTCAAGTAGCAAGCCCATGGTCACACCAATGGTCACTAATGGAGCTTGGTCCAAAATCCACATCAGTTTGACTCCCAAGTTCACGTGCTTTGCTGGTATTCTAGGCTGCAGACAATCTGTAGAAGTACTAGAAGCAGTGCTGTTGCCGAGAGGAACGGAAAGATCATCCGTTTGCTGACCTGCCCCAGTATGATCATCTAAGACCTGGGTTCCTGGGTCCTGGCACCATGGAGTTTGCACCTTTGCTGAAAACATTTGCTGTAGATATGCAATACATGGTTTATCAGAAAATCCTAAATCAAGGTTTTATCCTGTAAGCAGTGGACACACTGGGAGGAATTCTCTCCACCATCTCCCTCTTTGCACTTCCAGGGGGCCATTTGACCATGCCTAGAGCCAGTTTGGGTTAATACAGCCAGATGGGAGCTGCTACTGGCATCTCATAAAAGGGCAGGGCTGCTGCTAAATGTTCTACAACATACAGGACAGGCCCCTCTCAACAAAGAATTATCTGCTCAAAATGTCGCTAGTGGTAAGTTTGAGAAACTCTACTTGAATGTTCTGGGTATTGATGACAAAACCTTAGAAAGATTGAGAACTCAGCCAAACACGTCCCCACAAAGAATTCTGCCCTGTCTCCAGCAGTTCTCACTGGCTCGCCCCTTCAACACGTGCCTTCAGCAGAATAAATCTGTGGTATAGTCAAGGTCATTAAAAACAAACAAACAAACAAACAAAACCTCAACGGATATCAAAGTGAAGTACCAACTTTTCAGAGAAATCAACACTGGCAGCCATGTTCCATGTTTGTTTTCCCCTCTTCTGTAACTGTTGTTAGTGCCCATGTTTTTTATTTATTTTTTTTCTCTTACACTGAATACTTTTTTCCAAAAAATGGCAACTTCCAAAACTATGCCTCTTCTTTTGAAACACAACATATGCTTGTTTAAATGTTCCATGTGGACAGAGCTCCAAACATAGGACTTTTCACATTTGTTTCTCATCATTTTTGACAATTAGCCTCCCTTATTTCAATAAACAGCTCACTCCTAAAGAGTAGGTCTTAAGTACCATTTATCGTTTCCTGGGTGGAGTAAAGATTTCCCACGAACAAACATGTCACATTTTTCTTTTCAAAATATTTTCCCAAGTATTTAAGCCTGTGGACAAACCTATAGGGCAGACAATAAAAGGATGTCATGAGAGTTGAAAGTCTAATTCTTTAGTTTCCATGTTAAGGAAAGCCCCCTGCCTCTAAGAATAGCCATGACTTAGCTTTCAGGATACAGTTTCACTTCAGTAGAGGCAAATGACATTCTTGTGGGCAGTTATCCAGGAAACAGAGTGAGACTTTAACTTGACAATACCTCTATGGACACTTTATTTTAATCATGTTCACTCTATTCACAGTCTCAGAACTGGAAGAAAAATGAAAAAGTGGAAATAGTTATTATTTTAAAAAAACAAAAAGAAGAGATTGTGAAAATAATTGTAAATTTTATTGGAAACAAGCTTTGGTATATGTTTCTCTTGTTGATCAATCAATCCAATCAAATGTCATCATTTCTAACTTCTGGAAAAGTATGGAAATGTGTGATTGTTTGAGTTTTAAATCACTCCCCTCGGTTATGGAATTACCATTTTAGCGGCACTTCTACGTTGGTGTCCAAGTTCCTACTTATAAAGCAGAAAGCAGGTTCACTAAGAGGCACTAAAAACACTTCAGATCCACACGTAGAAGATGAAGCCATAGTCCTCCTACTTCGTTTGGCTGACTGTCATCAAAGCCAAACAAAATAATGAAATAAAATTTCTCTCTTCCTTAATTTTTCATTTTTTCCCCTCAACTTTGGGGCAACTTTTGGATTATATTCCTTTCCAAGAGAAAGGAATTCTAAAATTCAGGAAATGACAATAACTTGATATAATTATTAGTGAGCACACATAGCCATACCTGCCTTGGACTTTGCCCCAATGCTGTGAAACGAAGGAAAGGCCATGAAGTTAAGAAGCTTGGAAGGAAATTGGTTTAGACTAAGTCATAATCTTTTCTGGTCCCATTTCCCTAACACCTTAGAAACAAGTTTCGTATAGTTAAATTGTTTACCTCACAACATCAGTGTGCTTATGTATCTGTAAAATGTATAATTAATTTGATCACGCACATATATGTCTATAAAATCTATAATCAATGATATGGCATGTAGGTGAACTCAGAAAAAGATGAAAATATATTCCAAGGCTAGATTTATCATTCATTTGTCCTTTAAGGAACTTCAAAATTGAAAACTGATTGTTAACTTTCTTCTTTTTTTTAGATTGTTGATGGACCTTTATTTTACTCATTTATTTTGATGTGGTGCTAAGGATTGAACCCAGGGCCTCACACATGTTAGGCAAGTGCTCTACCACTGAGCCACAACCTCAGCCCTGTTAACTTTCTTATTCTAGCTTATAAAATTTCTTTTTCTTCTCCTTTTCCTCTTCCTCCTCCTCCTCCTTTTTTTTTTTCTTTTTGGTTTATCAGTAATCAAAATGAGGTGATATAAACATAGATCTAATTCTTCCACCTGTATGACACTGTGAATTTTGCAAAGAGATATTTCATAGTTGGTATGTGATTTTATTGGTTTGTGAAGCAGATTGCTCCTCCCTAGAGAAATTAAGTCTTCAAACTTGTGGTTGGCAAAGTCTTGAGTCCTCTGCTGTGCTCCCCTCGGGGGATGGAAGTGTCTCAGGTTGATCTAGCTTGCTACTGTTCCAGAAGAAACTGCCAATTGGCAGCCAGACATGAGTGGTCTGGTCAATTAGCAGGCTCCTGCAAAGTCCTTGCCCTTGAGTACTGTGACTTTGGAGCAAGCATGTTACCTGGATGAGGTGAAAATTCAGGCATGGGAAGTGACAGGTCAGGACCCAGTGGCAACACCAAGAGTGACTGGGGCAGTGCTTTAGTCTCCTACCCTAATCTCCATAAGTCCTCCAAACATACCAAATATACATCAAATCTGTGCCAAAGAAAGAGTGGGCTTGCTATGGTTGCTAATTCAAGACAACTATATAGTACTCTTCTTCCAAATAGGCTTTTGCCTGTGGGCCATTCTTGTATGAAAACAATGAAATTGTCACTGCCAAAGTTTAGGAGAATATGCTCCCTATATTAAAAATGAATTATTTTTATTCTTGATGGTTGCCATTCTAACAGGGGTGAGATGGAATTTTAGTGTAATTTGATTTGTATTTCCCTGATTGCTTATTATCTTGAGCATTTTTATATATTTGTTGATTGTATGTGTTTATATTTTTGAGAAACATCTGTTTAGTTCATTTGCCCATTTATTAATGGAGTAATTTCCTTTTTTCCCATTCTGTGTGATGTTGGCTTTGGGTTTGTTATGTATAGCATTTGTGATATTGAGGGAAGTTCCTTATATCCCTAGTTTCTTTGATTTTTTAAACATGAATGGGTGCTGAATTTTGTCAGTCTTCTTCTGCATTTATTGAGGTAATTGTGTAATTTTTAACATATTTATTTTTATATGATGAATTACATTTATTGGTTCGAGAATATTGAATCGACCTTGCATCCCTGGTTTGAAACCAATTTGTTCATGATGTATAGTCTATTAAATGTATATTTTGAATGTTGATTGCTAAAAAAATGAATTATGGCTGATATTAAGTTTGTTTGATATTACATATCTGTAGTCACATTGAGATTGCTTGCAATGCATAGCTCATGGACAAAAAACTTTATGAAAGTGAAAAATATACAGAAGACTTGTAGCATCTAGCATTATAAGAAACCAGACAAACACTCTGACTAGAAGTATCTTGGATAACCAGGAGAGACACTTAGGAACGTAATACACAATTAACAGGTGATTGGAAAGCATGTAGAAAAAGAAGCAGTGATTATTCAGAAATTGCATAGTTTCCCTGAAAACAAATCATGCCAAGGAAACATAATTTCCTATTTATATGAACTTTGCAGAGTGGTAGATAAAAAATGCTGCAGCTGTAATTCTTCATTTTAGTAGGACATTTGATAGAGTCTCAGTGAAGGGGGGTGTTGTGTAATGATCAGATCCCCGGACTTAGAATCAGAACACCTACCTGACTGCCACTGTGATCTGTAGGCTTTTGCATGTCATGTAGAATTCCTGAAATGAACTTTCGTTGATTGTAAAATAGGCAGATTTATTTAAGTATTTTCAACCTCATTCCAAAATTATTGAATGCTCAAGAGCAATGCAATGAACTGAAGTCTGCTTGAAACACCAGTTAGATAAACTCAAAGAAAGAAGAAGACCTAGGACCACAGACTATTGGTCAGTGTCAACATTATGGAAGACTTCCTTATAAACTCTAAATTTTGTCCTGCTCACCATATTATCAATCTATTTTGTAGAGATGGAAAAGTAATGATTATTAAAGTTACATATAAATATGAGAGGTGAGCTTTCCATTATAGAATCAAATTATTAATTACATTACAGCTGTGAAGCTGGGCTGAAACACAATGCTAGCTTTATGACACATGGCCATAAAGTTCTACCTTTCAATTACAAAACCTCAGCAACACTGTTATAGGATGGGGAGTGGACCATAATAGCAGTTCAAAGGAAAAAGCTCTGAGGAACTGAACTGAATAGAAGCCAAGTAGGAGAAAAATTCAGGTGATTTTAAGATTCCTTTCCTTCTCCACTTAAGCAGATGTTTCTTTTCTTTTCTTTTTTTTTCTCAATTAAGTATTCATTGAATGTTCCCAGTCTCTGCACTTAAGGGACATATACCAAGCCAGGAGTAACTACACTCCGGTGTGATTTGTGCTGCCATAAATGTATATATATACAAGATGGATTTTTGGGGCTGAGAAAAGAAGCACAATCAATAACACATTTTTCAGGTGTGTGTGTGTATGTGTGTATTTGTGTGTGTGTGTAGGCGTGGGTATACTGTATGGGTCAGTGAAAGCTAAAGAGGCCAGAATTTGCAGGGTTAGATCCTGAGGACCTAATTGGAGTTATCTAGTTGAGCAAGATGAGAAAGGATGCTACAGATGGAGTCAGCTTGGAAGTACAGAGCACATTTAAGGAGTATTGAAAATTGTATATTGTCAAATTCAGAGTTCTGTGGTATCTAAATGAGGTTATGAAAAGTTTTTTTAAAAAAATTTTAAATATTTTTAAAATTTTTTAATAGAATGCATTTTGACACATTGTACAAAAATGGAACACAACTTTTCATTCCTCTGGCTGCACATGATGCAGAGAGTTACACTGGTAGAATTTTGTTATGTGAAAAAGCAAGTCCTCTTTTTTTTTTTTTTCTCTTAAGCTACCATTAGCTATCTTCTGGGTACTTGCAGTCAAATGTATTTCTAAGTGTTCTAGTATCTCCAGCAAAAGTAATGTGGTCATGAAGGAAGGATAAGTAAGAAATTGACAGTTACTGTTCAAAATGCATTTCCAGGAGGATCTGTTTTCTTGAAGGAAGAAAGGATATAGGCCCTATTGGAATCATGGTAAATAAGGCAGAATCCTAATATGGGGTTTACTACAGAGATATTTGGAAAACTCATCACCTTGCCAAGCCACGGGTTATAGACAAATACACTGGCAATGGGGACAGAAAGAGGAGAGTTTATTAGATTCATGCAAGAGAGAGAGTCAAAGGGACTATTCATTTTAGCTGTATAGTGGCTTAGTACTGGCAACCACCCTAAGTAGAGGACAGTAATAATGAATAAAATAAGTAAATGGATGAAATTTTTGTCAACTGTAAGAGACGCGCAGTATCCAGCTCAAGGAATTTTAAGGGAATACTTCCCACCTATCAACGATCTATTTATTCATCCTTCATCTATCTATTCATCTATCTGATTTATCATCTAGTTTGCTAAATGTCAAGTTAATAAACTCACCAAATCTTGTTTGTAACAGGCTTTGTAATCATGAATAAGCGAATGTTATCATAAAATATGTGTAAAATAAGAAGCAAAGAGAAAGCCAACTCAAAACAATAAGCACAAAACAAGCTTGGCGTGGAATCCTGTACACCTGCTTGGGTTGAACAGTGGATGCAGTTAAATGAAAAACAGAGAGGAATAACTGGCAGCCACTAGAAATGAATCCTGCACAATGTTCACAGTGTGCTCAGTTAGAAAAGCAAACCAGATACCTACAAGAAGCACAGCTCTTTGTGATGTGCAACCAGAGAGAGGTTTCTCCTAATCATCTTCAGAAAGGCTTCCGTGGAAGTATTCTTAAAGTAAATTTGGGGATGGGTTTTTGAGAAGTATTTCTCCTGATATTCCCTCCATCTAGAATGATGGTATAATGTCAAGTATAATTCGGTATAAACTTTCTTTTGAGTTTGGGGCAAGATAGGCTAATAACCACAGAGGTCAGTTATGTCTGGGATGCTCTGTTCATTTCTGGGAATATTTGATGTAGAATAATCACCACTTGCAATGAACTGTGTACATATTATATTCTAAACAGTTTCTTGCTGAATGAATAAGTGATGGATTGAGTGAATGCATGAATGGTTACAGGAACTGAACATACTTTACTTAGATAAGAGAGGACTCTTTTTTTTCCCTCAGAGTTTTATAGCCTAGTATTAGAGGCAAAAGATAAAATTCACAAGAAATAGTAATAGATACAAATAAAAATAAGAACAAGTCAACTATGCAAGCAATATCAGAGGGTGATGTTATTGTTTAGCAAATTATATCATCTACCTACTAAATTTTAAAATAAATGTTCCCTTAATGAATTTGTGAGACCCATGTTAAGTTTTAGACTATGCATTTTATGAATTGCAACATATGATAAGAGAGGAGACAAAAGAAAAACCAAATGAGAAAAACAGAACAGGCAGAGATTAAGTTAGACCTAAAGTCTCCCAAGGTATGAAATATTACAGATTATGTGGGTCATTAATAGATGAGTAAAACATAAAGCAGACTTCCAGCATTTGTGAAGAATTACTCTTGGAAGCAGATAGGATGGAAATGTGTTATGAGTTTATGTATGTATCTGATCCTGAGCCAGGAAGAGATTCCAAGCATAGCCACAGAGTGGGTCGCACATGTGAACGTCCTGGAAAATCCAGCCATAATTCTATTTCCCCGAGTTGCTCAGCCTCTGACTGAAATGTTCTTGGAAACATAAATATGCAGAACACTGTAGAGATCAGAACAATTTATATGATTGTTTTTATACCCAGAAATGTTTTAATCTTTGTACCATATATGATTAGTATTCCCCAAGAATTATTCACCAGATGCTGATTAAAATTCTAATAGTATGGAGAATCATTTACCTTTTCTCTAAAGTATTTTAATAGCTTCCACCTTACTTAAAACCACAGTCATTTTACATGCACAGGAAAACAGAAAGAAAATGGAAAGAGCCAGGCAATAAAGGAGTTAAACGGGAAGGCCAACCACAAAATTCCAAGTATTTTAATGGATATTCTTGGTTTTCCCTGGGTTTTAAGAAATAAAAAAAATTGCTACCTTTGCAATCTAAAATCAGGTTAGCTTGTGGAGTCTAGTACATTTAGAGTCAGAGGTTCTCAAAAACTTAGGTGAGAGGCAGCTTTTGAAATCCCACCCACACAGAAATTGTTTCCACAGCTCGGCTGCCAGTTACTCTCCAGTCTCTAGCCAAGCCCCTCCGTGAAAAGTAACTCATCACTCCACAAGTCAACCATCCCATTGCTGAATACATCTGAGGCAAAATGTCCTTCCTTATGTAACTCAAACATCATGTGCCTTTTTTAGCCTGTGAATATTTGAGAAGTTGTGTTTCCATTAAAACCTGAACTATGATGAATTTCAGTCCCTATGGGCCCTTTAAGAAAGTGTCTCTTTTTAGAACTTTAGTACTTTCCATCTGTCCTAGAGTGCTGGTACACTCGTGTTTTTATACAGGTCCAATCCACTTCTTCACAGTGGCCCTCTTGTGATACTGCCATGTCACTGCCTTAAACGCCTGTGGTTCCCATGAGATTGCTGCTCTGCCAGGCATAGCTGGCTGCTACCGATGGCTGCTACTCTGGAGCTACTGTTTTGCTTTGGCCATTTATTGTAAGTATAGAAAAGAATCTTCATCAAATTTTCTATAACACAGGCTGCAACTTTCATCAAGAATTATCAAAGGCTTGGAGTTATTTGTGTAAGGTATGGTTTCCCTTAAAACCTGCAGGCCACGGAGCTGCGTGAAGCACTCCCTTTCCAACCCATGGCTTTCTCCCTTGTGGCAGGGTCGATTGACTTCCATCAGAAAGTGTCCTTGGGTCCCAAAATTGTTAGCCGAGGGAGAAAAAAAAAAAATTTGCCTATCACACCAATCTCAGACAGACATAGTCTTTTCTGTTGTTGTTGTTGGGGGCCCTGGTACTGGGGATGGAACCCAAGGCCCCACATCCACTCGGCAGGGGGCTCTACCATGGAGCTACATCCTCAGCCCAGGCTGGCATCATTTTATCTCCCAACTTTTTCTAGATAATTATCCTATGAGATCCAAGAACAATTATGTTAATATGTAATAATCTAACATCAGTAATTCCTAGTGTGGTTTGTTCAGTTTTAGGTAATGTTCAGTAAAGGTCATTTTCTTAGGAAAGGTTTCCTTCACAACTGACAAAAAACAACTGTGAATGACTTAAATAGGAAAGAAATTTGTTACAAGGAAATTAGGTGGTTCCCAGAATCAGGTTCAGAAAACAGGCAGTGACCTATCAAGGTTTCACTGTGGGAAGTCCCTCAAGCCCAACTGCAGCAGTGGATGTGTTAGGAAGCTGTCCCTGGACAGCCACCTCTGCGTGCTGTCAGGGGTCACTGCCAGATGCCACATGCCCCCTACCTCTGACCCTACACCGGTATTGTTCAGTAGAAATTTGCAGCGATGAAATCTTGACTTGCTATCTAATACAGTAGCCACTAGTCACATGTGGCCATTGAATACTTGGAATGTGGTTGGCATATCTGCAGAGTTGAATTTTTAATTTTATTTAAAATGAATTTAAGTAAGCCTCATGCAGCTATTAGTTACCATATTGGACAACAGAGTTATAATCTATCAGAGCCTATCATTTTGGGATTATTAGTCAAATTTTTCTAAGAGCACTTTTCCACATGTGAAAAGTGCCATTGAACTTCTACTACTTGGCTCCTAAATCTCTGTATTTGGCCAAAGGGAGAAGCAATGCTATCCAGATTATTTGTGCATTACATAGGGCAGGTGTTCCCCAATTATTAAAGTAAGACAGCTTCAAGGGCCCATGTCACAAGGCTGAAAGAACCCAAGTGAAAGGGACCCAAGAAATCAGTCTATCTATATCCATAAGGTCTCAGTTTTATGACATTGGGTTTGAATCTGGCTTTGACTCCTGTTCAGTGACCTTACATAGGGACTTAACTAAGGCATTTGTGCATCAGTTTCCTCATCCATAAAAAGGGTAATGATGAGATTATCTAACTCAGAGAATAGAAATATAATTCATATGAAGCAAAGAAAAGCATTTGGTACCTAGGAATGTCCCAATGAATACTGGCTCTTATTGTTGTCACTGCTACAGATCCATAAATGATTTGCAATAAGAGATCCAGTGGGTACTAATCAGTTCCTGTGGACACCTGACTAGGTACATATGCCAAGTATGTTTCTGCCACATCATAATAAAGACTTCAAAAATCAAAGATGTCCAGAGACATTGTTATTTAACAATGTCAACAACCTGATTCCAAGCAAGACAACCCTCACCTTCTTAGATGGGCTGAGAATTCATCTTATTTTGAAAAATCTTGCCTTCTAGAAGTAAGAAGTTGTTTGAGGATGAAACTACTACTTGGTATGTCAAAACACTAAAAATAAATTTAGTCTTAGGATTTAGGGTGAGAGTGTGGAAACACACAATGAAGGAAACAATGCCAAAGAAACTAATTTCTGTTGACTCCGAGGAACACATCAGTGGCTTCAGAAATTATTCCTGTCATTATACTGAGGGCTTTTATTTTTTTAAAAACAGAAACTAAAAATGTAGAAAAGAACTCCAGCCCTCAGATTAATACACGGAACACTGAAGCAGTGGAAGGAACACTACACTCGCCTTGCATTCAGAAGAGAACAATTTTCAGGCTTGAACTTTGCTTGGACCTCACTGTGGGCCTTTAACAGGCAGTGTTTAGCATGACACATACTGCCTTCACTCTTATTTATTTAATTTGTGGAAAGAAAGGGAAAAAAGCCCACAATAATCCTAAATCTTTAAAGATAATTTTTTTATAAAAATTTTTCAGAAAAATGGTAAAAAAGGATCTTACTTGTACATTTTCCTTACTTGTAGAAGACATTGCATTAGCTAGTTAGTACAACTTCCATCTGGTTTTAAAAGCAAACACAATAACTTTAGTTCTTTACTGTGTAATAAGCAGTGAATGAAAGACTTATAATATGACTTATTCCACAAAACAAACCAACCTGGAGATCCCGCTTCATATGAAATCAATAAACGTGCCTTCACGTGCATGTGGATATAAATTTTGTTAAGACTTTTACACATGTGTTTCTCAAATGCCGCTAGTTCATAGAAATAACAAATCCCCTAGTTTTCTAGAAACCAAATCAATAAGACATGGAATCTTCATCAGTCAAGAGCCAAATACTTTGAAGTATTCATACATACCAGCTGGAAGGAACATACCATGCTACACTTAAACCTAAACATGTGCACTTTATGATATTATTATTAAATTGACTATATTAATGTTCACAATTTTCAGGATGAAAATGAATGTTTTTATGTAATTTCTAAGTGTGATAGAAAGTTTAAAAAGATGACATCTTTTTATTACTGATTTTCCAAGAAACATGACTTAGGTATAGTTTCTTTAAAAATATGTGTGTTTTGAGTTGGTTTTCTGATAGTGGTCATGGTCCTGGAATGGGTTTTCCTCAATACCTGTGCATAATGGTTCCATGAACCATAGCACACTTTTGTGAAACCGCTGGAAAGAACGTTTTGATTTATGCAAAAGCACCATGTCCATATGTTAATTAACCTACCAGTTCACACTAGACCTTGTTATCCAAACATATGAATAAATCTAAATTATAATACTGATATTTACTTCGATTTTCACAATCCTTTTTCGAGATGAAGATTCAGAAAAATTTCACACAGAACTTTCTGCTTTCAAATAGTAACTACTAGAGCCAACAAAGGGTGCTCTGGGCAGAGATTAATTTGTGCTTATCCACAAAGACAAAAGTCAAAGCAGGTAGCGATTAACATATTAGGAGTCTGTATTTCCTTACCCCTTTACACTGAAATGCAACTTGGTCCCTTCCCAGATCACTCCATGTTAGCAGCATAAGGTCTTTAGGTTATCTAACAAAAGGTATGTTTATATTATCTTTAGAAGGTAGTGGGCAATGGGGTGAGACCATAGCAACTAATGGTCCTATTGTCCCAGGGTTTTCTAGATACAAACTCTCAACCCAAAACATCTGAAGAAACATAATCTTCTGTGAAACTGCCCCTTTCATTCACTTCTTCCTTCCCCTACCCGATTCTTACAAATACTACAATACTTAGTGTCCTGTTACTGAAGGAAGAAATTGATATGTTATTCAAATGAGCTAATAGTTCTTGATGAATGAGAAAGAAAATATCAGAGATTAATGAAGACCACAGGGCCATTTCCTCTTGTTTAGGAAATAAATGAATGAGGATACATTCTTAGGCAGAATCATGTAAGCATATATTCTATTAAAACACTAGAGATCTGGTAGAGATTCAACTAAAAGAGAATTTTCTGGGTGAACAGTGTCTAGGGGCCAGGAGGACCAAGTCTAAATAGCTTTAGAAAACTCACAATCAGACTCTCTTCTTAAAGTATGTTTATACAATATTTTAACAATTGTTTAGGAGCAAACATTTTAGCTGGTTAGGTGGCTATTTTCTTCATAAAACCACAGATGGATTGCTTGCTTGGATATCTAATTGACTAATCCTGTCTCTTTTATAATTTATATACACATACAAACAACACAAATACAAGCCACAAACATAACTTGAGATGGTGTCGATGTCACACTTGAGGATAGATAACTCATTTTGGCAATCATTTTGTAATCTGATCGTGAATAAGTTCTTAATCTAGTAGTTGCTTTTTAATACAGGGATTATATATCTGATTTACGCATTCTTGAGAGAGAATGATTCCAATGTAGTGCTTCAAACCTCAGTTCTAAAGACCATATTCTTACCCCAAGAATATCCTCCTACTCCAGAGGAAAATGTGGTCAAACACACTATCCGTTTTTTGGAAGGTCACCTGAAGTTAATTCTCCCATTACTTTCTCATCCCAGGAAAACCTCTGATGCCCATTGTTCCATGCTGGGACCCTTAGACAAAAGCATGGCAGTGAATCCGAGTTTCAGTCCAAGCCCTGAAAGATACTTTCTATTGAAATGGACAACAGATGTGCACAAAGAAAAGAAATAGATCAAAGATGTGAACTCCATCTGTGAGGATATTTGCAAACACAAAGTATGTAGGTTTTTGTTATTTTAAACTTTCATCAATGCAACCTTCTGGGTGGAGGAGGAAATAAAACTGAAAAATAAAATACAGGAGGGAGAGGGCAGCTATGGAATAGAAAGAGTTGCATCTGTGGAATGAAATGGGTATTAAAAGAAAGCAATCACACACACATTTTTAAGCATCTTATTTATGTAGGCAGTGGTCCATGCAGAGGGCACAGGTGGTAGTACAATTTACCCGGATCTCTACATAAGAAGTACAGGCTTCAGTAGAGATATCTAAATTTCAAAATAAGCGTATGTAAGAAAAAGTCAAAAATTCAGAGGATACAGAGTTACACCAGTTGCAGCCACTGATATAAACCATTGATATCCTTTGCAAAAACATTTGGTTTCATAATTAAATAACAATCTTCTGAGCTAACAATAGTTGCATCAGAATTGAAACAATTTGGGAACAGCACAGGTAATGGTAAGCTACTATGATTTACTCTGTTTTTATGCTGGAGAGTCTTAAACAGTTCTTTGAGCCAACAGTTGAGGCCATAGGTAGTGGATTTGGAGCTTGTGCTATTTCCAGTCACTTGTGAGAGCTGTGAACTGGACCACATCCCTTATTTCTTATGACCATTCAAGGATGACATCACAAATCACGATGCCTTTTCCTTGCTATTTGGTATACCTAACCCAAAATAAATATTCATGAATTACTACTATTTAATCCAGCCTTCACAATTCTTTGGGTGTAATCTGAAGGTTTCTGTTTGAAAAGGCATTATGACTATTGGACACTTGCTTGTAGTTTTCATTCTTCTAATGAAGGGCTAAGGACAGTAATTAGTATCAACTAAATTTCAGAATGGCTCAGAAGCCCTACAACAATGAAGGATGAAAAGAATAATGGCACTTCCTGTTTTCTGATGGCCACTGAGTAGGTATCAGGAAACTTTAGGGAAACATTTTACCTTCAGTTTTCCATGAGCTGGAGTGTAGAAGAAAATGAATAAAAATGTTGGATTTGTCCTTATTTTAAAAGCTTGCTTTTCCTTTTAAGAAATATCACCTAGATCAACAATAATAGCTACTAACCATGTATTTTAGGATTGGAAAACATTCTCAGATCCTTGCAATAATTTTGAAAATCTTTTCTTTTGATAAAGATATTTGTGAAAGGAGATTGAAGTTCAAACTTTTCTACACAATGAACTTAAATGACAAGTGCAACCAAATCAAGTCCAAATGCCATTCCAAATTCTAAATCAGAAGACAGATTGATTTTTCTTAAATGTTTAGGTAGCATAAGTTACAGTTAGCCTATTGTATGAATTAATAAAATTATATTTTGTGCACAGAATTTCTTTTTGATGGTGGATATGTACACCCATTTTATTCCATGAAGGGCATTGTCTTATCAGGTTAAATAATTCCAAAAATTGCTCTTAAAACTTTGTTACCCAGAGCCAGGCCATAAATGGAAGATAAAGTTATTTTAAATTTCTTTTATTATGAGTAGCTATGACTAGTAAAAACATAATTAAATAAATATAAAAAACCAAAACTCAGCATTTTCTAATTTATTTCTAAACAGATCCCATTTTTAAAATAATCTGTCTTATGACCCAGCTTCTGCAAAACAAGATAGGTAAAAAATCTATTTGTGCCTTTAAGCAAAGAAGCTTCACAGATAAATATGGTAACTAATTGGAAAGAATAATATTTAGCTCTCTACTCTGATGAAATGGAAAAGGACACAAGATAAAAACAAATCAATAGCACTTCAGAGTGATCACATTATTTTTACAGTAAATGGATGGACTCGTGAAAAAAGTAAGTTTTAAAAGTAGAGTCAGAACACAGGAAAATAAGTATTTATAGTCAGTAGGCTTATGAGGGGAAGTTAGAATGGAAATTCAGCTTAGTAATATAATTTTGATAACTTAAAATAATGATGGATGAAGTAAAGAATACTATATGCAAAATTAAAAATATAGGAAAAATTCAATGCTTCTTTTCCTAGTAACTTTTTTAAATTTATTTTTTATTTGTTCTAATTTATCGTACATGATAATAGAATGCATTTATACAGTTTGATAGATCATACATAAATGGAGTGTAATCTCTAATTTTTCTGATTATACATATTGTAGAATCACATTGGTCATGCAGTCATACATGCACATGAGGTAATAATGTCTGTTTCACTCTACTATCATTCCTACCTTCCCTTCCCATCACTCCCCTCTAATTTATATATTCCTGCCATATTTTAAAAGAAATTCTATTTGCCTATAGGTAATAAAATTGTCTAAAATAAAAATAACCTATTATTATTATTATTATTATTATTATTATTATTATTTTGGAACTGGGGATTGAACTCAGGGGCATTCAGTCACTGAGCCACATCCCCAGCCCTATTTGTATTTTATTTAGAAACAGGGTCTCATTGAGTTGCTTAGGGCCTCGCTAAGTTGCTGAGGCTGGCTTCGAACTCGTGATCCTCCTGCCTCAGGCTCGCCAGTTGCTGGGATTACAGGCTTACGCCACTGCACCCGGCTGATAACCATTATTTTTTATCAGCTTACTCTGATCAATATAACAATATATCTATGAGAAGGATCTAGTTTGAGGGATAGAAGCCATGATCTAAAATGTCAGCTAAATGATTAATTCTTAAAAATCAAGCAATGACTGTACCTAGCTACCAAAGAGAATTTGGAGTGACAGGAAGAACAGAAACATTTAAGGACCATAAGAAAAGACTGATGTTTAACAGCTGAGTGTACCATAGTAGATGAGATGTCGATGAAAGGGTGAAATAAGTCACATGCTCAAAGTCAAGGAAAGCACACTAAGGAAACAAGTTGCTTTCCACATTAGGGGATAACACAGGTTCAGTTCTGGTCCCCATAAAGCAGACTTTCTTCTTCCCCAGTCTCGTCTTCTGTCAGGATCTGTCATGCTCTGCACCTTTCAGAAGCACAAAGTGTGTGTGGTTACCTTATTCCTCCCATTCCCTTCCTCCAACAGACATTTAACACCATACTGTTTCTCAAGAAATTCTCTGTCCCTGAAAAAATTTCCATATCTCATTACCACTGATTCATCTTTTAATATATGCAATGCAAGCATTATCTGTCTAGGAAAGCTTCCCTGATTCCTGTTTGTAGTTAACTGCATCTTGGCGTACCATCACTAAAACCTTGTGTAATTGCAACATAAAAATACCTTCCATATATTTGTCTCCTTAAGTACACTTACTAACATCTTATTAGCATCTCCATTACAGGTATGTGCTTTCATCACCTCCTTCCCCTAGCATGGCATGGTTGCCAGTATACACCTGGTGATACAAACCCAAGAGAACTAAAAGCCAGACTAAATCCATTCGGGTCAAAGTGTGTCCACAGATTGGTACCAGACTGCAAACCATGAGTCTGAAGTTCTGCAATGAACTTGAAAGAGAGTAAGCATTTAGAAACTTTGATTGCAATTTGAAATTGTCATGGTGTTTGGGCTTATGACTCATTAAACAGAACATGGACCAGTTTGACTGCTGTTGAACTTGCATGGTGAATCACATGTGGCAGGAGCTGCGTGATAGTCACATTACAGTAGTTTCACATTAGACAGCTGCAACACAAAAATATATAGAAATATAGAAAATATAAGCATCTGTTTATTGTTACAAGTTGTCACTCATGTTTGTAATTAAATTTATAAGTTAATATTATTAGCTAAGTAATGGAAGATAATTATATTTTTAAATGTTTTTATTACTGCATTTTAATTAGTAAATTACATTATGTTCATTTCTAATTACACTGACGTGGTAAAATAAGTTTCATTAGATTGATTAGTTTGGTCAAAAAAGGTATCTGTCCAAAAATACATATAGAAATAAATGAACAGATGATGATAGTGATTCCAAAGAAAAAAAACCTAAAAGAGATTATGTCACTTTTATTTAGGGTTAGGGTCTCTCATACACTGAGTTCAATTTGGTCCCTTCATAAACATTATATTATCTACATCATCTAATGAGTTTGTGTGAGACTATGATGTTGAAACAATATAAATATATCTAAGTTCTAGTCAGTTTGTAGGGTATGCAATGTCCATATTAAATATGTTTGATTAAGTATGGAAACACAGACAACAGATTCAGAAATGAAAACAGAAATCTATGAAGTCCACAAATTCATAGTCTAAACAGCAGTGTTTACTGATTGCAGATATAGTATAGAACTTACAATAAGCGAAATGTGTACAGACCATGGCTTTGAATATGAATACAGAAATAAATGCAAAAACACAACTTATCCTAACAGCATCATTCTTATTCTTCCAGAGACTCATAATTTCTTAGTTTTATTATGTCAATTTCTGTTATTTTGTTCTGTAAGGTGTATCATTGTCATTCTGCCTTTATTCTGATTTGCAATAGCATTTATTATAGAAAGAAAACTGAGATGACAAACTCCAAATAAAAAATCCAGCTCTTACTTTGAGTATCCTTAGAATATTTGAAGAAAAAAATGTTGATATTGTGAAGTTAAAAGGCTTCTCTTTACTTATCTTTTCCAAAGAGCTTTCCTTACCTTTGTATAAATCATAAAACTAAACTTCAATGGTCATATTAATAAACTGTGGTACATTACAACAATAACCAACTATCCAAGCAAATTTAAGAATGAATTATGCCTTAATTATTCATAATAGCATGCATAAGTTTTGAAAAACTTTTCTTGACTTGTAGAAATTGTGTACTGTCCTTTGAGGAATATTTAAAATTATTATGATATTAATGATAGCAATGATAAAAAGCTTGTAGTTGCTTTTATTTGGTGACTAAAAATAGATCAAACAATTTCCAGTTGACGGTATGACACATTAAATGTTCAAGATGTAAGCATGGAATTATTCTTCTCCCCCAATGTCATCTGGAGTTTTATTTTATTCCAAAATGTTCAGAATGAAATCTTTTTAGTCCACATGATTGCCTTTTCTTTCCAATGGTAAATAAGTAATATTTGATTATTAAAAAAAGTGAGGGATTGCTTTCTAGCAACCAGCTGTCACAGGTTCATCCTGAGAATTAGGGAATAGGTAGAGTTAGCAAAAATAGAAAATAAAGCAACCAATCTTTAACTCATGTCAGATATCTTTATAAGGTGTTTTGAAATAGAGGAGGCTAGAAATTGGAATTATAAACACATGAAGAGAATATCTTTTAAAATTTTTACTTTTATAATGTCCTGATATAATATACAAATCAAGGTAAAATCCAGAAGTATTACAATTGACTTTGGTTTAGAATGTTACAATATCTGAAGAAGAGAATAACTTGGACTGAATAATCTAGTCACAGTGACTTATAGTTATATAACCAATCCTACTCCTTCTTCGTGAATATGTGCACATGTGTTTTCTCATGTAGTTGAGTTATATCATATCTCTTCTTTTTAGGTAGCCTGTAGGTATTTTCATGATTTTGTGTGTGTGTATGTGGTACTGAACCCAGGGTTTCATGCATGCTAGGCAAGCATTTTATCACTGAGCTACCTATCCAGGTTTAGTTTTCTATTTTAAGTTTTAAATTTTGAAACAGGGTCTTGCTAAATTGCCAAGGCTGACCTTGAATTTGTTTTTCTCCTGACAGGATCTCCCAAGTAGCTAGGATTATAGGCATGTGCCTCTGCTCCAGGTCATCTTTTCATAATTTAATATTAAAACATAACTTTTAGAAATTTCTAATTTTTTCAGGAATCATCCTTGCTTTCTGAAAGGAATGGCTTTCATTTAATCCAGGTTGTTGTGCCTGCATCAATTTCTGTGTTGGGATCCTCTGCTGAATTTGTAAGTCATTGCATGAACATCTATTTATTTATTTTAGAAAATGATGGGATATCTCTGTAAGAATGTCATTATGTAGTGATGTTATCTTTTGAAACTTTTAGCAATCTGTCCTTAAAATTCCCCTTTCTACTAATCTCATGGCCTGGGTGTTATAATTGCCTAGAAAAAGAAAGGAAAAAGCCATTGTACATGATTAAGTAAAAAATAGCATAGAGAAATAAATGTCTCCTAAAAAGTTGGAATATCAACAAAACCTTTATTTGCCAATAAACGTACTCTTGATGTATCAAGCTTTCTAGTAGTGGAATCCAGGTTAACTTAGGTGTTTATTTTTTTTGTTGTTGTTGGTTTTCTTTCTACCTCTTACTACCCTCTTTGTCCTCCCTTCCCCCAGGATAGGTGTTTAACTACAGATTCTCTGAAAATGGTCTTGAACCCTAACTCTCTGCTAATTTCACAATCTTCAATAGCATTTATGCCAAGTGAGGATAAATTCTTATCTGTCATTTATAAATCCTTGGCCATAAAATATATACTAAGGGAATATATTGGATCAGTCATGACTATGTATTGTAATATTTCTCCATGGCTTAATATTTTTGAGCTTCTATGGTATATGCTATTTGGTACATAAGACTACTTTAATCTGAGGCTCAATATTCATCCTTGTCAATGTTAACAGTTTTAATCATATTATATTATGTAACTTTCATTCCTGCAAGGTCTGATTTCCATACTTTGCTGATCGATGGGATAGGTACACAGAATACAGACACGGACAATTAGTGATTGTAGATCAATACCAGTCAATTACCTTCCCATTAGAGACAGCTGTGTGATTTGGAGAAAATTCTGAAAATACTACATATGTTTTAAAAATATTTTATAACATTATGCTTTAATGTAATTATTGATAATTAACATGATGCCTTGTAACTATGAATCATAATTCTGCAGAGAAAGACAAAAAAAAGAAAGAAAAAGAAAGAAAAAAGAAGAATGCTCGCAAGACAAATGGCAAAACTCTGGCAATGTACAATATAAATCTGCCAGATACGTCTTGCTGCTTTAACATGTGGCCACCTGCCAATAGCTCTGCACTGTGTCCTCAATTCATGTGACAGGAGGAAGTGAATAGGGCCTCTGCCTATGTTCCTATGGCTCAATTAATAAACGCTCATTGAGAAAACCTTTAATTGTTTAAATTGAGTATCTTGTCTAGTGGAATGTGTAGGCTTTACAAGATCAGAGCGAGTTTCTAGTAGATAATTTTAAATACCTGTTTTAAGGACAACTCTTATGTATTAATTATAGGCTTGACATCTACATTTTAGATAAAGGCCAAATAAAGTGCAAGTCCTAGATGGTTAGGTTAATAATAAATAGAGCATAACATAGACTGTCCTCTCTTCCACATTTAAAAATGTATGATTTTTGTTTTAAGCTGAATGAATTTCTCAAGAGCAATGTTTCTAATAGAGTCCAGTGCTCCCATATTCCTTAAATCAATTTCATCTATGGTTGTCCAAGTGCACAAAGTAAAATGTATCCTTTTTTATATTCATAATAAGAGACATCCTAAATGAGGAGGAATAAAAGTCTCCCAAAATTAGGCATTGGAGAAAATACATCAAGTGGAATAGTAAGAAGTATCAAAAAGAAAGACATGGGCCAGTAAAAATATTTAGAATCATGGAATGTGTTTGATTATCCCATCTTATTTTTAGAATCTCAGATGTGAATTCAATGAGGGCTTTTGTGATTTCTAGTCCTGTGCTCCTTCTTAGTGAAGTTTGTAAACTTAGGCTTTTCCTCAGAGAGCATATTAAGATGCTGATTTGGGGTCCCAGCGATTCCTGTGTTTGTAGTATGGTGGTGGAAAGCCATGTTTTCAAGAGACACCTGAGATGATTCTTGAGCATGTGACCCATGGACTTTACTTTCAATAACCCTGCAGGACTTCACATGTCCCTCCAGATAGAGGATAGCACTGAAGGTTGACCAGTAAAAGGATACAAATGCAAGAAAGCAAGCACCTTACAGTTTCTCAATTGCCACAACTCTGAGAAACCATACTGGAGAGTAATGACTTCAAATGTGACACCAGTGTTTCCGTTCGGACCTTTGTGGTAGGCCATCCCCTTCCCAATTTGTACTCAGCATCGCACCCCTAACTGCCATTATTTACAACTTGTGGGTACGTGTGTGCCAATATCTGCCCTCCTCTAACACCATGATCTCCGAAGAAAGGAACTGTGGTACATTTTCACCTGTTCTCCACCTCCCTCCCCTTGCTCCTGAAACTGTTCACATAAAGGTGAGGTATAAATAAAGTACTAGGGAGAAAAACATGCTCCTGGAACTTGTCTCTGAGAATGACTTGTCATCAAAAATCTTAACATAGTCAAGTGTCAGACCCCTTCTAGCACCCACATTCTGATGGTCTGAGAAGACAGTTCCAGACTGGGCTTTGTATTCAGGAAGACATCCGTGAGTGCTGAGGTGGATGATGAGGCCTGGAATTGCTTATAGATGGAATAAATGCTTCCAGGTAGGATTGAGGGCATCTATGGGGGCTTCTGTCCAAGTATGTGCCCTCTAGCTAGTTTGTTAATGCTTTAATGCTCATTACTTTGAATTAAGGTGGTTTCCTTACTAAATTTCAAATAGTTTTGGGAAAGAGGACATTTCTTTTGTATCTTCAATAATAAAAAGATACCTGTTAGTTTATCAACAGTAGATAATCAATAAATCTCTGCTAAATAAATGAATTATTTATTCATTTATTCATGCTAAACAAAATGAATTTGTTTGTGAACAAACAAATATTTGCTGCAACAATTGAACCTATTAGATGTATAGAGTGGTAACAAATCCAACTCCAATGGGCTGACCTGGATGAGTTTTTTGGTCCCATGCAATAGTCTTAGGGAGTGGAGGTCTCAGACTGAGGGGGTGGAGGAGGGTTCAGCAACAGGAGCAGATGTGCTGCACCCATGATTTTGTCTGTTATCAAGAATTCACAGCATTTGCCAAGTTAAGGATACAGATAAATGGATGAAGACAGCTAGGACTCATCTTATATAAGCTATTTCTGGCAAAATGTCACCCACTCAGCAGGCACTTTCATGGTGCTGCCACAGCTTCAAGTGTAATTAATGGGGCATTGGTGGGGTGATGAGCATCAATGAAAACAAGAGTGCATCCACTTGGATATCTGCTGCTATGATTGAGCCACAACCCTGTGTTAGCAGGGAGACAAAAGAACTTAAGATGATTTAAAAATTTTAAAATTTGTTCTAATTAGTTACACGTGATAGTACAATGCATTCTGACAAATAATACATAAATGGAGTATAGCTTCTCCTCTTCTGGTTGTATGTGGTGTAGAGTTCCACAGTTTGTCTAATCATATATGTACATAGGGTAACAATGTCCAAGTCATTCTACTGTCCTTCCTACCACATACCCCCTCCCCTCTCTCAACCTCCTCTGTCTAATCCAAAGTAACTCTATTTTTCCCTAGGTACCCCCACCCTTATTGTGAATTAGCATCTGTATGTCAGAGAAAACATTTGACTTTTGGTTTTTTGGGACTGGCTTATTTTGCTTAGCATGATAGTCTCCAGCTCCATCCATTTACAGGCAAATGTCATAATTTCATTCTTCTTTAAGGCTGAGTAATATTCCATTATGTATATATACCACATTTCCATTGTGTATATATACACATTTCCATTGTGTATATATACCACATTGTGTATATATACCACATTCATTTGTTGAAGGGCACACAGGTTGATTCCATGGTTTAGCTATTGTGAATTGAGCTGCTATAAACATTGACGTGGCTGTATCACTCTAGTATGCTGATTTTAAGTCCTTTGAGTAAAAACCAAGGAATAGGAAAACTGGGTCAAATGGTGCTTCCATTCCAAGTTTTCTGAGGAATCTCCATACTGCTTTCCATAGTGGTTGCCCAAATTTTCACACCAACCAGCAATGTATGAGTGTTAGCAAGGATGTGGGAGAAAAAGGGACACAATATGATTTTTAAAAGAGTAACAGAAAAGGGTAACAAGAAGAGCAGTCATGTTTACAGTCCTTTCTGTAAAACTATCTTAATGGTGGAATGACAAAAGTAAGAGATCTTTCTATATTTGATTACCACCAAAGAATTTTTTTCTTCATATGTAAAATATGGGTAATGATACTTCCCTATAGGTTCTGGGGAAATAAAAGAGTAGGTCAAGAATTCCAAATAAGCTTCACATAGAATTACATCTTAAAACCAACTGTTCAGAAGAAGCCAAACTTGGACTTTGTATTTGGTAGATAAGGAAAATTTCTGTTCATCTTCACAACCTATAATACATAAGCTAGATATTTTAAATTAAGATTTTTTTAATTTAAAAATTATTCTTAGACATTTAAGTAGTTAAAAACAATTACTAGGCAAACCGAAAGAGTTACCTAAGACTTAATGTTTGGCTTATTCTCCCCTGCTCTACAACCAGTAAGTATGATTTTTTACAGGTAGATGTAATATCTACTTTTTCATAGCCTTACTTCTGTGCCATCCATCCATGGAAAATCATTACTGTGTGATTCTCACAGCTTGGAACATTTTTATTGCACTTGTTACAGTAAGAAGGCTCTGAACTCAGGATCATGAAGCCTGTCTTTTCTTGATAGTTATACACATAATATCAGAAAGCACCAGGCAGGTTTTCTTTACTGAGACTCAATTGTCTTATTTCTAAAATGAAGTGTGTGGCCCCTGTCTACTTTTCAGTACAATTATTTCATTTTTTCTCTGAATTCCCTTTACATTACTTAGTGTGATTTTAGGACTAAATTGTTTGTCCATTGCTCTGTGTCCAAGAAAACTTCAGATTCTGAGAATAGAGTTCATGTCTAATATATTCTTTCTACCCCACAGAATCTAGCAGGTGCTTGACAGAGAGTAGGCAATCTATACTGATGAGCAGATATTCATTGATTGACAAGAATATGTTACTGGCCATGAAATCTTACCCAGCAATCAAGTTTTGGTAGTAGCTAAAGGAGCAAAGAAATTTTGGGTCAAATAGAAATCAGGAGATAAGCAAAAGAAAAATTGACAAAAATAGACTTTGATATTATGAATGAGAGAAAAATCAAGTGAAGGTTGAATTCAAATCTACAGGTTAAACTAGAGGAAATGTATTTAATGGATTTTTAGCCAGGGAATCGTGTGTAATTTCATTCAAACTACAATTTAAATCAGTTGCCTAACAGTAATGCATCAAATATGTAGCAAGATATGAAAAAAGGATAAAGGGAATTATTATTTCCTTTTCAATTATGTACCAGGGTCTGGGAAGATGCTTTACATAAATTCTTCAATTTAAAGAAAGAATGTGGTTTTCTGCTAAGCTATAGCAAGAGCAAGAGGGAAAACAACCCTAAAGATGATACTTGGGTTAAGAAAGATGGGGCCATTCTGGAATTCCAGTGTTATGTGTTTCCCTCCCTTGGTATTAGGAGCTGTCATGGAGTATGAACGTATTTGTTGATACTCAATAAAAGAAAGCTGGAGAGAACTGGAAAGGATAGATAGTGATTGATTCCAAGAAATGCTGTCTATGATCCAGCGGTAAAAATTGCAAAGCATGTGTACAAACTGCAATTCATAAGTAAACAGAAAAATCACACCATGTTTTTTTACTTTCTACTAAACCTATCAAAGACTTTAGAACAAATGAATTAGAAGATACATGTTGGGGAGAGGTGTTGGAATAAGTCATAGAAAAAACAGAATCAAAGTAAAGTTAATAACCATGATTTGGAGGGAATGTCAAGTTAATCATCATTTATTTTTCTCCTAAGAAAAAACTGAATTCTAATGGATCTTTGATGATAAATCATATTTTAGGGATATTTATGTGTGTCAAGATATGATAGAAAGACATTTTCCTATGGACTCTAGGTAAGACTAGGCTAAAACCCTAATTGTGTTCAGAAGTTCAAAGTCATCAGAAACACATTTCAGTAGAGAATGTAAAAGTAGGTTTAAGCCAGGGGTAAAAAGATACAAAAGTGGCACTTTAAAAGGGAATGGGGTGTCATTAAAAGTTTATCTCATGCTAGAGGAAAATTCTGCTGGATTTGATTCTTCCAGCAGATTCTTTCTCCTCCCATAGGCAATGTCATCACTGGGTTAGAATATGCAGGCAAGTTGTTGTTTTCAAGCATTCATTTTTTAATGCACTATAAATCAGTAGAGTAGAAGACACACATTAATAAATAACTTGAACTCTCTTTTACTCTTGGAGAGTTGAGATTTGAGGCAGCCTTAAAAAAATGCATTGTCCTGTCCAAACTTGGTAGATCCCTCTTTTATTTCCTTATGTTTTCTCAACTGCCAAATAGAAAAATTCTAATTTATTAATGCTTGAATGAATAATTCACTCTCAGACACTGAATGATCCAAAACAAACAAGCCAGTTTGTGTATTTAGTTATATGAACTTTTGAATGTACTGTCTCACAAATCGAATACTTTGTTGAACGTAAAAAACAGAGCTGACCCCTGAGGGCTCCGCTATGAATTATCGCCCACTGCAGACCTCATGTCCTCCCCTTTGTTGTTTCCTCCTCACGGCACTGTAAATATTTTATATATTTTCCCCTATTAGGGCTGTTGTACTCCTTACAAGGCATTGACTGAACTTTAGTATGGTTTCAGAAGGTTTTCCAGGATATTCTTCTGTCTCAGTAAAGATGCTAGATATTCTTTATTTTATAATATAAATAGGTGGTGATTACTAATATATTTAAATTCACTAATGAGAAGATTGAGCTTCAGGATGGTTGTTGCTACATTATCAAGATCCTTACAACCCCACATGCTGCACTCTTTCTTGGGGGAATCTAATCTCTGTTCTTTGCCTCAGGTCACTCCTTTGCCCTATGTCATTCATTAGGTCTGATGACATCCTCCTGACTTTGGCATTATAAGTGTCTCACCTGATACCCTACTCTAAATCTGATCCTTGTTATACTCACATCACCTTTGTGTAGGTCTGTTTTTTTATTACTATAATAAAACACCTGAGGCAAGCTAACTTTATAAAGAAAAGAAGTTTTAGCTCACAGTTTGGGAGACTGAAATTTCGAACAATATAGTGCTGGTTCTGGCAAGGGCCCCATGCAGGATTACATGATGGAAAAAGAAATCACATCTCAAAACAAGAAGCCAAAGAGTGACAGGTATTTCATACTCTCTTCCAAGGGCACATCCCAATTGATCAAGGGACCCCCCACCAAATTTCGTGGGTTTTTTTCAAGTTCCACAACATCTGTATACCAGCAAAGTGAGGACCAAACTTCCAAAACATGAAACTTTGATGGGCACACTTAAACTATATCCAGTTGTAATCTGCTTCTTCTTTTCCCTCAGTACAGTGCATCTCACACTCTTAGATACACACACAGCGTATGTGAACTCTGTGAGGGAGGTGATTGTGTGTCCTTCTCTCCCCTGATGCAGAGAGAGTGGAATACTGGGGAAGGAACAAGTTAAAGTAAGATCCCAAACCAAGTCTGTGACTCCGACATCAAGGGTCTATCCACTACAGGAGTGGTTGCTGTGTCCCCATGACCAATTCCTACACATGGATTTACAAGTCCTGGTGGCTACGGCTACCTGGGTGCTCTTTTATACTCTATCTCTACGACCATATTACAACGAGACTGGAAGCTCATGGAGAGCAAGTCCTGTGGTTGACCTTTACTGTAAGCAGAGCATGTTGCTGGTTGGTCTTCAATGAGCACTTAATTTATAAGAAGCTGATTGTCAAGTTCAGACTGTTGCCGAATATTCTCCATTCCACTAGAGCCAGATTCTTGTCACAGTTCTCTGTTAGGCTTTGCTCTTTTCTTACAATGACGGATGATCAGGAAAGGCCATGCCTGCAGCTAGTTTCAGTTTTTCTCCTTTATTCTCAGATGACTGAGGTGCTCGAGTTTTCACATGCTGGAAGAGGTGAACGGTACTATGTCTGGGACAGGCTCCACATTTTTATTATGTACCTCTCAACCCAAACAATACAGAAATTCAGGGTACTCAGCTTGAAAAATGAACACTTTCCACATTTAAAAGGGAGGTACATGTTTTTGGAGTTACATATATTCTTCATCCCATGTATAAAATCCAGAACTCACGGCTAGCCATGAAGTGGACATTTAATACTCTTCAGCCTGTGGGTCTTTGTTATTTTTTTCTTCCCCCTTCCCTCCCATCCCCTTTGCTTTTATATTTTTATTTTAATTTTTTTGTTCTTCATAGTTTTGGGTTAACTTCAGACATGTCATTGATCACAGATTTATATATATATGAGCTAAGAGCAAGAATGCTAAAATAATTTCTTTCTCAGGCTTTAAAGATAGATGATAGGTCAAGACACTTCGCTTCATAGCCAAACATACTAGGCACAGAGCGACATGGCAGTAATTTGATTTGTGAGTGCCAAAAGTGCTTGTTCAGCACTAACAAGAAATAGGAGAACAGGATCAGTGTAATCACATATTCTTATTAGATTAAAAATGGGAGAGAGTAGTGCCAAGGTTATGACATGAACTGACAAGACCAAAAAAATAAAAATAAAAAAGATAGTTTTTCTGATGCTTCATCCACTATTTGCAAGCATATGAAAGAATAAAAATAAGCCCCATGGCATGAGTTATGGATGAAGTATCTGCCTTTAGCTTGGAATTTCCTGGCATTTTTCAGCTTGTGACACAGACTTGATGTGATTAAACAAAGGCTTTTCTCCAAACTTAAAGTTCTTTAAAAAAAAAAAAAAACACAAGAACTGAATCTAATACTCTCTAACTTGTTTTTAAATGAGAGCAGATGCCTTTATTCCATGAGCTGACTACCAGGATTCGAGAAATAAATGAAGAATGAGGCTTGTTTTGGTAGAGGCTAAGATAACAGCAGGCCATATGTGCCTTTTGGAACTTCATCTTGTCCCTTAGCTCCTCAGCAGCAGAGCCCACATTCTTCCACAGAATGAAGCCAGGGGGGAGGAGGGCTTCCTTCAGACTGGATTTCCCCTGGACTCACTTGGGGCAGTCCCCTGAGAAAACGCAGTCTCAGAGCCAAGCTCACCCAGTGAAGTGAGTCACAGTGAGGCTCTCCCCATGAGAGGGAGTCTGTAAGAAAATGCCTGCATATGAGTGGACATGGTAGTCAATTGGAATGATCTGGGTTCTTTCCAGATCTGGCATTCTCTGGGGCAGTAACCCATCACAGGAGGCACAGCACATGGCACTAGATGTGCAGGGAGCTTGGAAGTGGTACTGAACTTTTTATAAGACTCCGTTTGCTATTGATAAAAGTCACAAATTCCAAAAAGTATATTTTGATTGGAATTCAGGCTTATTTCTCTACCAGGCATATTCCTTTGGACTTATTATTTGTGAAAAAATACCATCCGCAGTTTGGCACATGTTTGAATTGTGTGTGTGTGTGTGTGTGTGTGCGCGCGCTCATTATTCTGTGTGAAACTTCTAAAGCCTACCACCATTCATGAGGTAAATTCTTGCTAGTTAATTCACAGATTCTTGAATTCCAGGTCAGGGCTGTCATGCCTGATTTAATACACATTAAGGTACAAATAAAGGAGGTTGGGGCAGGAGGATCACGAGTTCAAAGCCAGCCTCAGCAAAAGTGAGGAGCTCAGCAACTCAGTGAGATACTGTCTCTAAATAAAATACAAAATAGGACTGGGGATGTGGCTCAGTGGGTGAGTGCTCCTGAATTCAATCCCTGATACCCCCCCCACCAAAAAGAAAAGCAAAAGGAATTGAAAATCATTTTGCCTGAAGATAAACTCATTTTGAAATGGGTTTCACCATTTCTCACTCTTCTTGATACTTATAAACCACACATTTTATTAAAAATTATTATTTTTTAAATATAATCTCAGGAATTTCAGGGTGCTTTGAGAACTTAAGCATCAAAGAACACATGGTCCTTGACATTCTGAGTTCCAACAGAGAGTACGTATGTTGCGTAAAAAGTTGCTATAGTTGATTTAAGGCTGTGCTTCAACTTGACCTGTCAGAGGTTGTGAAGGCCCCTAAAAGGTGAAATCTGAAAGCTCATGGAAGAAGCTCAGCCCAACAACACTGTCACAGAGAGACTTTGACTTCATTAAATGTTGATGACATTAAAGAATTAGTCATGGGAAAGTATTTACAATTTCCGCTAATAGTCTTTTAAAAATGATGGACCTGAAGAGATATGGACTGTGACCCAAAGGAAGCTAAGTGTGAAGGTAGAGACATTTTACAGAAGACCAGAATAACTTAGCAGTGGGATATAGAGGTGACAAGAGTCAGAATTAGTCACTTCCTCTTAATGCCCCTAAAGTGCTTTCCTTGGGGCCTGTTAGAGCAATCGCTGAAAGTCTTACCTAGAATGCAGTCAGTTGTGGACATGCCTGTCTCTCTCTAATGCTCTGTTGACTCCTTAAGGAAGGGAACATTGCTGTTTATTTCTGTCCCCTGCATACCTGCTGTTCTGAATGTTAAAATGCCGATCACTGAAATCTTTTGATCCCTCAGTCTCTGCCCTTTCTTGGGGAACTACTTGAAGTTCTGGCCTGGGAGTGTGAAAGTCATCTCACAGCTGACACTGCAGGACAGAACTCTTGCTTTCTACCTCCGCCTCTCCCGAGAGGCTCCTTCCCATTCCAAAGGTTGCATAATTGTCCACCAGTTTTTCAGTCCAAAACACTTGCTTGTTTTTGCCATTTGCTCGGTCTTCTGATTCTTCAGCAACACCTTCAAAACTTATCCTGAAATCACCCATTCTTCTTCTTTACCTCAATGGTCACTTTAGTTCAAGTCAGCTGGACTACTGCAATGACACATCCTGGTTTCCACACTTGTACCTGTTCCAACCAAAACTATTCACCCCATAGCAACCAGAGCGATCTTTTGAATCCTGAAATCTGCATATGCCACATCTGTGTTACACTCTCTACTCAATTTCAACTGCACTTAGAATTAAATCTCAGATCATTCCCAAGGTTACAAGTTCCCATAGGCCCTGCTTGTCTGTCTCCCCTATCTCATCTTGTACCACTCTGCCCCCTGCTCCCTGCTCTCTAACCACGTTAGCCTACTCTCTATTCTCTGTGCTCAAGGTTCTGTAAGATACTTGCCTTTTCTTCAGCAGCAAATTCTCTGCTCCACCAACCTCAAGGACTGACTTCTGCAAATCACTATGGTGTCAGTCCAAAAGTCTATTTCCAAGCAAGGTCCTATCTGACCAAGCTCCCTAAATTATCACCTGTCCAATACCCCTTATCTCTAGTATATTTTTCTGTTTTATTTGGAACATTTATCATTATTAAGCATTATTGCTTGTTCATTTTGACTGTGCTCATTTATTGTCTGTTTCCTGCTATTTCACCCACTGACTGCTAGAATAGAAGATTGATGGAAGCAGGAAACTTGTCTATTGTGTCCCTCATTGCAGTCCCAGTGCCTAGAATAGTGCCTGGCACATAGCAGGACTCCACAGTAACCAATGAATGAATCAATGAATCCACTCTCACCTTCCTGGTTCTATTCCTGAACTCTGCCTTTAATGAGAAGCCTACAATGACCTTGTTGATATGAAATTGATGATCCTGGTGAGATCAGACAAGAAAGGCCTAATATATGCCCTTATTTGTCTAATCCAGTGGATGTGGAAAGTGGCCAGTGTGACTATGCAGGGAAATCTGAGCACTATTGTCTTATTTGAATTTCCTAGGTATAATGACCTTATAAGTAATATTAGTAGAGATGCGTTAGAAATAGAAAATAAGAGAGCAAGTTTAAAGTCCAAATACAGAGTCCAGTATGTGATTTTACTAGTTCACCACTTATGTTGATCCAGCCTGCAGTGGGCACTTAGGTCTTTGGGATACACTGAGACTTTCTGTGATCTTAAAGAGCTTGAAATATAACTGGAAAGGCATGGCATATGCACAAAGAAAATGAAATGAATTTTTAAGAAAAAGATTTTAAAAACCAAAGGCCAAATGTTTTCCCTGATAAGTAGATGATGATATATAATTGGGTTGGGAGGGGTGAGAGAAGAATGGAGGAACTTTATATTATGTAGAGGGAAATGAGAGGGGGAGGGGGAGAAGGTATGAAAATGGTGGAATGAGACAGACATCATTACTCTATGTACATGTATGATTACACAAATGGTATGAATCTACATCACGCACAGCCATAGAAATGAAAAGTTGTACCCCATTTGTGTACAGTGAATCAAAATGAAGTCTGTAAAAATTTAAAAAACAAATTAATTAATTAACTAAAAAAGATTTAAGGAATATTATGAAGTAACAATGTGTCCAAAGTGTCAAGTAAGGGACAAAGACATTGATGACTTTAGAAGGGGAAAGAGACGGCTGTAAGTAAAAGTGATTAGAGAAGTCTTCACCCACATTTTATCAAGATATGTAAAAACAGATTGTGCTGAGACTGAGACAAAATTGATCCATGTTTAATTAAGCATCAATTAGCATAACTAACCTATCCTTTAAATTTTAAAACAATGGACTAAGTTATGCAATGTTCTTCCATCTTTGAATATTAAAATTTTATTAAGAAAAAATTATTCCCAGTTCTATGTGCAGATTTCCAGATACAGATTATCTAGTTCCTCTCTTTTCATCTCTGTATGTACTGCCTTTCTTTTCCTTTCAAGCATCTCAGAGAGGAGTTTTTAAGTTAATTTATCTTTTAAGTTTAGCAACTTGAATGAAAATTTTAAAAATTTAAAACCAGTGGTTTAAGCGAGATTTTGAGGCTACTTGGTGATTTTCATTGTCTATGCTTGGGGGTCACTTGAGATGACCGTAATGGGGAGTTGCATCCTGACTTAACATGGTTCATCAGGTAAGATTTGGGGATGCACCCCAGGCTTTTCTGCACAGCTCTTTGGTAAGACACCTGACCCTCTTCTAAGGGCTCCTCTTCCAACCACATGGACTCTTTCAAACCCACCAGGGAATACTGCTGGCTTTGTTAGCTCCTTCACATGACAGTCTCAGGACTCTATTGCTCTCAACTCTTAAAATTTCCAAAAGAAAAATCTTTTGACTTGAGAAAACGCAAAGTAAATACAGAAAAAAGTGAGTTGGTTAATATAAACTTTCCAGTGAAAGAGACACTGTAAATCTGCCCCTTGATTGTTTAGACAATTCTGAAATATTTCAGTTTTCATTCATTTGTAGATCTTCAGTAGAAAAAACTTTTAGCAGTGATTAGTAGAATGCAAGTTTCTAGGGTTGTCCCTACGTATGACATTTGCTCATTGAGTAGCTGTTATGGCTGGATCCTTGATCAGAAAGACTTCCCTAGGCAGTTTAGAATTTTATTGCCTTTTCTCAGTCTGGTTAACAAGGGAGAATACTCCACTGAGAAATAGATAAATGTATATCCAACTTATACTGTAGCGATTTAAAAGTGTTCTGGAAATGCCATGCGCATTTTGTAGATTATGAACTCTTTCAAATTTCAATTTAAAATTTATATCATAACTATAAAAGTCTTGAGGATCTTGAGAAGAAAAAATCCCTCACTTCCTTAAAATTTATGTCTGAAACTGATTAGCCTCATGAAACTCCTCTTTATGTATGGAGAGAAATTCATAAAATCAAGGGGTTTACAACTGAGTCAAGACCCTTTATGTCTAACTCATACTTATTTCACCTGGCATATCCATACTGGTTTAAACATTTCTTTTATGATCCTCCAGTTGTAAAGTCATAAGTGTACTGAAAGAGGACAGGAGTGCATGGACCAGTGTCTACACCACAGGATCTGAAACATTGCTGCAGCTAATTCTCCCAGAGTCAGAGGAACCATGTTAGAGACTCCTGCTGGACATAGAGCACTTCCATTTTGACCACAAGTAGTATGTTAAGATGATAAATAAAATGCATCCTATCAATTTGCCACAGTTCAGGACAATTTTCTAGTTTTCAATATCATTCATTCCATTCACTATAACAATTATATTCATTTATGCATAATCTAATAATATTTGTATTTATTCCACTTCCTTGAAATATCTTAAGCAAAAATTTTAGTCACATAGCAAGAACACAATTTCATCTTAATGGAAATTTCTTTCCTTTTATATGGTCTTTCATATAGAAAGTGTGCCTTGTAAATGGAAAACAAGTTTTGAACAACAAAGCCTTTAGAGGGAAATTCAAGAAAAATATCGATAAATTATAAAAGGATTTTCTTTGTTTTAATATGAACTGAGGCTATCAACACACACATGTATATATGAGTGTGTGTGCATACATACACACCTATATGTTCCTTCTTTCTCTTTTCTATAGTGGTAAAAACAAGGCTGACTTCATCTCAGAATGTAAAAAAATGCTTGTTAATTTAAAACATTACTTGCTACCTTGAATTGTCATACAGTAACCTAAAATGCAGGTTTATTTAAATTTCCATATAGATTCTAGTCATGAAAGCACTAGACAGTAGAGGGAAAGGACGCTTTGATGTAGAACAATTGATGTAACAACATTTCTGTATTTCAAAATGCTTTTGGTTCAAGATTTGTACATGGTGAGATTTGTGTTTGAGTAGAGGACAGGACATTGTGTTTGTTATGTCCATAATACAAGAGTTTTAGTACTCAAAGTTTTCAAACCCTTAGGGTCAATATTCCTTTAATTGTGAATGACAATAAATTGATTTCTAACATATACATGCTTTCATTCTCATTGTTTCTAATATCTTTTACCAGATACTAGATAACAGGAACCATCTGTAAGATACATATAATTCTTAGCTTGCAGGTGAAGAAACTGGAACTCAGAAAGCAAATAAATGATCACAGTCACAATCTATTAAGATGGAGCTGGGGCACGAGGATGGTAAGTTCAAAGACAGCCTCAGCAACTTAGCAAGGCCCTAAGGAACTTAGAGAGAAACTTTCTCAAAATAAAAAAAAAATCATTTAAAAAAGAGGGTTCTGGGGATGATGTGGGCTCAATGCTTAAGTGCCCCTGAGTTGAGTCTCTGGTCAATAAAAACAAAAAAACAAAAACTGAGAATTACATGTAGGTCTTCCTGACTGCAAAACCCATGTTCTTTCACTAGTGAATACACCAGTAGAACCCCAGTCTTTTGCTGTGCTCCATTAGTCTCAGTGTTTTAAATGTTTAATCATTCTTTTACATCACTCTGAATGCACTCCAGCTTTTCCAAGGTCTCCACCTTAGAAGTGGTCCTGTATTTGTGTAGAGTCTGCTGATTAAGGGCAGGTTCGTCTCTCAAGGAAGTTCCTACCTGGGACAAAGAACATAGAACTCCAAATTTTGTTAGTGAGATGTGACTAAGGTAAACATTAAGGTCAGACTTCAAGGGGAGCAACACGAGAGTGGATGCCCAAGTTAGCAAGCTGTGGCCCAAGGAACTTGTGGGAACCTTAGAATTAGTCATTGAATTTTTAACTATATATAGAGCTAGGAGAGTCCAGGGTAGGTTCTAAAGGAATTGAGACTTATTTGGGTTTGTCTGATGAGGTTGAGGAAATGTGGGTCTAAGTTGATTTCCATATGGATTTATTTGACTTAAGTGGTGACTGGAGGTATTAGAATTGGTCTTTGTGTGGTAACATTTTCCTCTAACACCCTGTCGTCTAGATGCATGGACAAAGGTGTCTGAGTAAGACTGAAGATGTTGAAGGGTCTCTATGAGAACGTGAGGGAGATGGATAATGAGATTTGCAGTGAGTTAGTTTGATGACCTCACTTTTGTGGGGGTTCTAGCATGCTTTAGTACACCATAGTTGGCAGTGTTAGATACACTGGGGCCTATTTCAGGAATCCCAAAAGGCACTGTGAGCAATGCGGATTGAGTATACTGTTGGTCATGGATGTAAAAAAAAGAAGCTGGAATGCCTCAGAGTCGACAAACTGTTGGAGGGGAACACTTAAGGCAGCTCCTCAGACTCCAAGGAATATTCAGGGAAGACTTTGCAGGGCCTTCATTGGTGTGCCTGTCGGGAGTCGGATTTGAGCTATTACTTTAACTCACAGCCTACCATAATACAGTGAGTCAGAGGGATATCCGGGTCATAATTAACGGAAACTCTTCTCACCAGGCTATATTCCAAGTACCTGATCAAACCAATTTCAGGTCCATAGATTCAGACCATGAAATACTACCTCATTTCCTATTTCTTAGAGAGACTCAAGTAGGGGCTTGGAAAACTATTTGGAGGTTACTTCATTTTAAGTAACTCAGTACATATTTTGTGGGTGCTTCTTGAGTGTAAGGTTTACATTGGGAACTCTTGCTGTAACCAGAGAGAATGCACAGGGCTTCCATAGGAGAAGTATGGTACAAGGGACGGGACATGGTTCTAGAATCATGCAGACCTCTGATTGAATTTTGGGATGTGTTATTTGGGACTTAATAAATAAATTTAATGTCCCCGGACTCGAGTCCTCTTAACTGTGAAATAATACTTTATGAATGCAAAATTAGGATATAAAGTCAGATCAGGGATTCCTGTGATATTTCCAGGCATGAGAGTCAAACTAACTTATAAAAATTAGACTCTATCATGAATGGGGAAGTCAATCAAATGAACATGATGGAAGCAATCTATTTAAACTGAACACTCCATCAGACATTTTGGATGAATGAGTATAGAACTTCCCTCATGGTGGGGTGGTGAGGTTCAAATGAGATAAAGAAAGGGAAAGAACTTTGCAACATGTAAAGCACTAAATAAATACAAACCATTCTGATTATTACATCTTGCTCCTTGGTATAAATCTAGAACTTTGCTTTATATTTTAGCCCACATCATTACTTTACAGACTTAAAACCCCAGACCTGTCTCTCATGTTTGTGGAAGAATCTAGCTTTCTGCAGCTTCCAAGCAAACCATTTTCCTCCTTCTTTAAACTCTGGTGATTGGTACTAGAGAATTAAAAACTCTACCCAGTTATGTGGGAGCACTTTCCATAAGACTCCATCCCTTCCACTTCTTGATTTATACAAATTATGACCCAAAGATAAGTCTGTCTGTTTTGTGACCTTTCTCTTCTTTTAAATTGTGATATGTTCATATTGTTTGAAATATATCCCCTCATGTTTACACACAAGGGACTTGACCTAAAGCAAACCAACAATTTATAGGTATCTCATCTGAGATGCCACAGGTGCCCTCTGTCTGTGTTTGGGTCCTGCTCCCTCTTGCTTTGCACATCTTTCTGCTGCTGTTCTCTGTGAAGCCTACAGAGAGTATCCTCACATAGCAATTAGGCTAATGGTTGGGTGTACTGGCCTAGAAAATAAGGTGGGTGCCAGGAATGCTCATCTGAAATTAAAGAATCACCAAGCATGAGGAGCAAAGAAAGGAATGAAGCTCATACGTCAGTCTCCACTATTATTTCTCCTTTCAAATGAGAGAAATAGGACTTGATTCTGGTAACCCTGGCTTCTGTCCAGTTTGCTATGGGAAAAAGAAACAACTGAATGAATAATTAAGGTTTGGGTTAAAATAGCTTATAAATTCTGACCAAAAATATATATCCATCCATTCTGTGGACCTCCTTAACAGTCTGAAAGCAAACTTGATTGTCAAAAAAACTTACTGACTAGAAGATTAGAAAGTAATTAAGAATTCCAATTCCAGACTATCATGCTAAGTGAAATAAGCCAAGCCCCAAAAACCAAAGGCCGAATGTTTTCCCTGATAAGTGGATGATGACATATAATGGGGGTGGGGGGGTGAGAGAAAAATGGAGGAACTTTAGATTACGTAAAGGGAAATGAGAGGGGGCTATGAAAAATTGTGGCATGAGACAGACGTCATTACCCTATGCACATGTATGATTACACAACTGGTATAAATCTATATTGTGCACAACCATAGAAATGAAAAGATGTGCCCCATTTGTGTACAATGAAACAAAATGCAGTCTGTAAAAAAAAAAAAAAGAAAAATAGAAGGAAAGAATTCCAAGTAAACCTTGAGCTCCTGGATTGTCTTTACACTGCAGAGCATGGACCCATTGTTTTCTGGTTGACATGGGTGACAGAGCAAGATCACAGCTTCTAGTTCTGCTTTCCAAAGTACTGCTCAGCTCTCGCCTCTTCTGTTCTGTGCTCCCTTCGGAGGAGAATTTCCACCTCTTACTTTGTGTTTTTAAGAAACCAGACCATTTATCTTGTCTGATGTCTGTCTTGTGCCTTATGTAACTAGAGATTATTATTGTTCAGAATACATTAATAAAGAAAGCAGGGCTAAGACTACAGTTCTTTCTTTTGATTGCTTTTTAAAAAAAATTATTTAAAATTCCATCTTAGCAGTTTTGTGCAGTAAAGCCTATTTTCCAATCATTTGAGACCTTAAATATTTAATAGAGTGTAACTTCAGTCATCTCATTAGAAATTCCATTGGCTGCTTGAGAAGCTTGTCTAGCCTATGTTCTGTTGAATATACTACTGTCAATATACCATAAAAGTTACAATGGAACAGAGTGTAAGCATTCAAGTCAGGTGTCTCCTTCCGGGTTCTTGGGTGGTATATGGAATCCCCAGTTACATTAACATACATTCCTCTAAACTGGACTAAAAAGAATAGTGTACATTTGTACATTTAGAGTTCCTGACATGACTTCAGACATGTGGGTTAGACACTGCCAAATGATTGTGAAGTAATAATGAAAGGGTGTTTATTTCAGTTATACTTCACGTTGAAAAAAGAATTTAAATTTCTGTCTCTTACTTTTTTATTTTTTTGCAAGGCCAAATGCTGAGTCCAACGTTTACCGAAGTTTGTTCTGAGAAATATCAGTTCTGGTGAATGAAAACTGGAATGGGAGTTTCATGGTCAAATAAGTTTGGGAAGTGCCGTTGCACAAAACCAATCACACTTTGGCACTGCTGGAATTCTAAAGAATTTAATAAGCTGATAGGTTTTGTGAATCCTTCAGTGGGTGATATAGCGCATACACACTCTCCTTTTTTGTGGGGTCATTTTTAGGGTAAGTAAAACCACTTTAAAAAATGTGGGCCAGCTCATTGGAGAGCCACTGATTAAAAGTGACTCATGCAGGCAGATTACAGGATCAAGACAACTAGCTCAAGAGACACTTTTTCCCACTGAAATCACTGGCCAAATAAACACAAGATTCTTCATGGCTACGTCTAGAAGACAGTTAGGTCGAAGTTAAATGGTTTCCAAAAACTTATCTAAAATAAATAAATGCCTCTGAAATATGAGATGCTGGCTATGTGTTTATAACAACACCCTACAAAATCAAGCTGCTACACTAAAACTTATACAATTGGCTTGAAGAACTTTGTCTCTTCTCCTTAAATAATTTAGGGACCATTGAGAATGTTTCCAGATAGTGACATCTGAAGAGAAGAATTAGAATGATGTTAAGTGGAGAATTTAGGAATATTCTGTATCTGCAGATGTTAGTCCTTAGCTCTAACGCCCTTAACATTTGCATACCTTCATATTGGTGCCTCTAAACTGGGGGCTGAGGTTGGAAATTTTATGTTCTGATTGATGTCTGGTCAGGAAAAACTTCCACAGGTGCTATCTTCCAGGTTAGGCTTAAGATACACCTGCTGAGGAATTTCCAGCATAGTTTCAGGCACCAAAAGGGCAGAACTTGAGAGGTTATGAGATAGATGAAGTGGATATTTGGGGCTGGGTTGTAGCTCAGTGGTAGAGTGCTTACCTAGCATGAGTGGGACCCTGGGTTCGATCCTCAGCACCATATAAAAAATAAAATGAAGGTATTGTGTCCACCTACAACTGATATATATATGTGTGTGTGTGTGTGTGTGTGTGTGTGTGTGTATACATATCTCCATTACTTAAGAAATTTTAATGCAATAGAAATGATAATTAAGAAACCTTCAGAAAATCAGGCAAAGGGCCCCCTTTAGAATACTAGAGGAGTACTTGAGGAGGGAGTAGTACGCAGACACCTTCTTCCTGCATCCCTGAGAATAGAGAAACACAGCCCAAGCTTGAAAAAAGTGAGATAATTAAGCCTGAGGCATCTTGGAGGCTGGCAGCCTTCTCTCTGGGGTCTTCAGCAGGAGCCTCAGAGAAAGACAATACGCTCCCATTAGATAGATTTAACCAGGTAGGTGCCCAACCAGAAGTTCACCAGAGGAAAAACAAGGAGAATCACCTGTCTTCAATCTCTGCAGATTTTTAATTTTCTACTTTTTCCCCTTGAACATCATAAAATATAATAAAAAAATAAGATGAAATGTAGCAGAGCATGATCCAGATAGATAATTAGTTCCTATAATTTAAGACTTCCTTAAAATAGAACTTTTGCTTTATTATGTGAAAAATTAAGATAACAGAAAATTTAGTCTTTACAAGCAGTTCTCAACTAGCTCAAATTGTCACCATTTGCAAAAGTCATATCAGAATAATCATTCTTAAAATTACTAAGACTTTGTCTTATTTTTTCTAGAAGTTAGTGCTGTAAAAAATCACAAGTACATATTAATTTTGAATCACGAGGAAGAATAATTTGACTATAATATATTCTTTATGTTACATTGTTTTCAACACTGGCTAAAGGGAGAATAAAAAAAATCTTGAAATTTTTAGTATTAAAGATAATTATAATAAATGCTGTGGCTAACCACTTGGATTTTGTTTAATAAATTTAAGAGATAACAATAACAATTTAATACTTTTGCATATATTTTTCATTGATATTTATAAATGTTAAGGATTTAAAAGGATGTTGACATCCTCGTGTATTTTGGATTTCCGTACATTTCACACTTGGCCAAGTGAATATACTTCATGTGATGATGATTCTAGAAAAGAAATAAGGAATACTCACATCGGTAGACAATTTGATGAATAAAAACGTAACATCAAGAGCATAAAATCAAGAGCATGGACACATTTTTATAATTGTTTGTAAATGATGTAGAAAACCCTAAACTAAGCTTTGAGAAGTGTGCTGGAGGTAACGAAATATGAAGGCCAGGGTCAATCCTTCAAGGACTTCTTGGCCAAGCTGGAAGGACTTTTTGGCCAAACTGGAAGAAATATGAGTCCAAGGACAGTAAAATTATTAACAAAGAGAGCAACTGTAAAAAGTCAGATGAATAATAAAGGCATAATTTGTTAACAGAGTTCTAAGGACATGGAAAGAGTACTTCACAGTAGTAGTCAGAGTTGGCCTGACATTTAATGATGGTAAGTTTGCGTTGGTTAGAGAAGACATTTCCAGATCATTGCTTGTGAATGAGAATGAGAATAGTGAAGAAGAGATGGCAGGCCGAGAGCACGATACCAGTCATTCTCAGGCTAGAGCGTAATTCAGTTTGGGGGAGCCAAGATTTTCTCTAGGTCAAGAAATGGAGAGTTACAGAACTGAAAAGGAAAAATGAGACTGGATTCCAGAGGTCTTGCATGCCACACCTAATCTGAACTTTGTGACACAAGATTTGAGACACAGGGGGATGATGGTCTCAGCTGCTTTTAGAAGAGTGGGTGCTGGAGATCCAAGATGGTAGACTAGAGAGAAGCTGCATTCCTTGTCACTCGGTAACTCAGGATTCAAACAGAGGAAAATCTGTTTCTCCGTGAGGCAGTCTTTACTCCTCATTTATCCCCTGCTGTTTACCACATTTGTCTACCTCTATCACCCGCAGTCTACCAGCCTAGCGACTACATTTGAGTGCAGATTGCTCACTGACTGTCGCCTATCATCCGTCATTTGCCTGTTTCCCTGCCTCTGGCATGTCCATGGCCTGCCTTTCACCTACCCATCGCCCACCAACTGAGGTTCATCTGTTGATCCTCCACCAGTAGCCTGCGGAGCCTGCAGACCCTCAGTGAATCGCCAGCTGCCTGCTGTTGCCTAAAGTCCACCGTCACAGTACCCTCAGGTTTGGTTACACGTGGCTGCTGCCACTTTGGGAAAAAAAGCCTGGAGGTGCAGGACTGCCAGCCTGACTGACAGCAACCCACCTCCAGGACCCCCAACCCGACTGACAGCAACCCACCTCCAGGACCCCCAGCCTGACTGACAGCAAGCCACCTCCAGGGGCCCTGCCTGACTGACTGGACCCCACACAGACTCGGTGCCCACGCCCTGTGCTGCATCTCCCCATTTGCCAACACATTTGGAAGCCAGTGCAGCCATCTTGGATTATCTGCTAAGTGGAAACTGTCATTAGGTGGGGCAAATTGCATTCTGAGATGCCTGCTGGAGATTGGAAGCTCATTGTCAGGTACCTTTCATGCATCAGGCTATGAAGACTGGGAGGTTTGAATAGTATATGACTGTTATAGTGTAGATCTTCTTTTCTCCTTTGTGATAGCTTTTAAGTTTTTATTTCTTTACTTTTCTTGCTCTCTACTTTCCTTATGTTTACCTGTTTCCTCAAGGACTTTTTCTCACTTTTCTCATGCTAACAACCAACCTCTTTTGACTACATTTTCATTCTTCCTATGATCTAGAACTTCTTCATACTCTTTTCTTACACAATTAACAGTTACATCCTACACCCCCCCATCCTCTTTGTCCTCCCTTAGAAACTGCAGTCCTCATTGCAAATCTGTTTGTTATACTATAGCTAATAATTGAACTCATCCTCTCTATTTATTATGATAATACTGCAACAATATTGTAACAAAAAGACTATTATAACAAAGGTCTTCATAGGGGCTATTTGGTTTACATCTGCATATTGTCTGTACTGGTGTTGCTGATATTGATCTCCCCCTTAAAGAAGAGGTTTTGGAAAACTATAGGGTCACTATAAGCCTATAGGGCAGAAACTTTGATACCCTAGATCTGCATTGCTAGAGGGGAAGATACATGAACAACATGAAAAAACATGGGAGGAAAGTGTTCCAATCAAACCAAGATTCTACACTAGTAGAATCCAATGACAGCATGGTAGAAGAAATGCCAGAAAAAGAGTTCAGAATATACATGATTAAAATGATCAGAGTAGCAAATGATGAGTTAAGAGAGCAAATGCAGGCAATGATTGACCATTCCAATAAGCAGCTAAAAGAACAACTACAGGAAACAAAAGATCACCTCAACTAAGAGAGATTCTGAAAAAGAACCAAACAAAAATCCTTGAAATGAAGGAAACAATAAACCAAATAAAAAACTCAATGGAAAGCATCACCAACAGACTAGATCACTTGGAAGACAGAACCTCAGACAATGAAGACAAAATATTGAATCTTGAAAATAAAGTTGCCCAAACAGAGAAGATGGTAAGAAATCATGAACAGAACCTACAAGAACTATGGGATATCATGAAAAGACCAAATTTAAGATTTATCAGGATTGAGGAAGGCACAGAGATACAAACCAAGGGAATGAATAATCTGTTCAATGAAATAATATCAGAAAATGTCCCAAACCTGAAGAATGAAATGGAAATTCAACTACAGGAGGCTTACAGAACACCAAATGCACAAAATTACAGCAGATCCACACCAAGACACATTTTAATGAAAATGCCTAATGCACATAATAAAGATAGGATTTTAAAGGCTGTGAGAGAAAAGAAACAGATTACATATAGGGGGAAACCAATACAGATATAAGCATATTTCTCAGCCTAGACCCTAAAAACTAGAAGGACCTGGAACAATACATTTCAAGAAGAGTGGGTGCTGGGCAGGAGAGGAAGGCAGGGCAGCCAGTGGAGCTTCTGGACCCCTGAGGGAGGAGGGGATAAGGGGAGACTGTGGTTGAAAGTGAGAGAGAGGAATCTCTGATAACTTCCTGAAAGTGCCATAGGCAGAACTCCCTGTATGTGTGTGTGTGTGTGTGTGTGTGTGTGTGTGTACGCGCGCATATGTGTGTTTCAGTGCATCTTTGTCACAAATTACAATCTCAGTGCATCTTAGTCACAAATTGGCATATTCACTGAATCTTAGGGTTAGAAGTGAGATCAAGTGACTTTTAAAAATTTTTTATTTCATTTTTTTAAAATTTGTTCTAATTAGATACACATGACAGTAGAATGCTTTTAACATATGGTACACAAATGGAGCACAACTTCTCATTCCTCTGGCTGTATGTGGTACAGAGTCACACCAGTAGTGTAGACTTACCTGTATAAAGAGTAATAATATTCCATCTCATTCCACTGTCCTTTCCCTAGTCTCCTCCCCTCACTCCACTCTGCACAATCCAAAGTTCATCCATTCTTCCCTACCCTTCACTCCCGTTATGGATCAGCATCCACTTATCAGAGAAAATATTCAGCCTTTGTTTTTTGGGGATTGGTTTATTTCTCTCAGCATGATATTCTCCAGCTCCATCCATTTACTGGCAAAGGCCATAATTTCATTTTTCTTTAAGGCTAAGTAGTATTCCATTGTGTTTATATACCACAATTTTTTTATCCATTCTCCTGTGAAAGGGCATCTAGGTTGGTTCCATAGTTCAGCTATTGTGAATTGAGCTGCTATAAACATTGATGTGGCTGTGTCACAGTAGAGGCTCATTTTAAGTCCTTTGTGTATAAACTGAGGAGTAGGATAGCTGGGTCAAATGGTGGGACCATTCCAAGTTTTCTGAGGAATTTCGACACTGCTTTCCATAGTGGTTGCACCAATTTGCAGTCCTACCAGCAATGTATGAGTGTACCAAGTGACTTTTGATCAGGTCCTGTATTGGGTGAGGTTTGTTTATCCCTACTTTATAGACATGGTAATTGGAAACCAGGGTGTCTGAGCTGGAGTCTCTGTGCAGCTGCATAGTAACTGACAGAGCAGAAATAAGAGCCAATCTCTGGGCTCTTGAAGCAGGCCTGCCACAGCGCCTTTCCCAGCAGAGGAGTCATTATAAATGCAAGGAAAGGTTTGTGTTGATTCTTAAAATGTGTGACTATCAGTATCTGGGATTTTATTTCAATGATTCAAAACATAAAATTAAAATTATGGTATGTCCAGCTACATATTTCTCTGCCAATGCAATGCTTTTGCATACCGAAAGGATTTGAGAAGAGTTTTATATTTCAAACATTTCTTTTAACAATTTCATGAAAACTTAGGTTAGTCCTAATCATTTCTATGTGAATTCTTTCTTTAAAAGATCAAGGGGAAAGAAATATTATTTAAGAAATGAATATGCGAAATAACTTGAATTTCTCCAAGGCTTCTTTGCAATGCTTTTATAGTATTACAAGTTCAATATCCTGTTTTAGCGGCACTAATTTAACTAGTCACGTTTTAGTTTTATGGGGGAGCCATGAAGGTAAAAGGTACATAAAAGCCACAGTCAAATGGTTGACATCTGACTTTTAATCATTTCTTGGACTCTACTTTGTAACACACCACCTCTTCTGCAAACAAAGTATACACATGTGTGCATACATGCATGCATAGATACACACACAAATATGCACATGTACACACGGTGCGTTTCAACCCGCTTCCTAAGTTACCAAATGTCATGATGCTGCTTAAGAAAAGAAATTGCTGACCTCCTTGACCCTGGTTGCCTCTTGTTTTTCCCCTTCCTTCCTGTTTTTTTAACCATTTTATTATTTTCTGATGTTTGGTTCTACAAATTCTCACTTCATTTATATTTATAATTAAGATTGGAGTCTTAAGAAAAGGGTTAAATGTGGCTTATGAAACTATCACAAGATGATCAATCAACTAAAAGTTTGTTTTGAATATTAAAACAATTATCACAAACAATATCATTCTTAATTCTTATTAATATACAAATAAATAACTGACTTGAACACACATGCACACACACATATGGTAGGAAAGTTGAATTAATAATTAATAGGAAAGGACCTGAGGAGAGGGCTGTTCACCAATCATTTGACAGAAATGAGGATTGGAGGACCTGGCATGTGACCTGGCTACTGAAGGCAGAACCAAAATACAAATAAAACTGTCTGGGGGCCCAGCCCAGCTCAATTACATATGCCCACAACTATGATATTGCTGTCAGACATGAAGGCTGTGTCTTAAAGATTGAGCTAGAATGTCACAGGGTTCATGGCAAACTTGGAAATAGATCCATCCTAGAAGCAACTTTCTTGATCGCTGACCTTATTTAAATCACTGGCAATGATGTGTGCCTATAACTCCTCCTCTGCTTTGTTTTGTCTTCATGAAATGGGAGAGGGTAGGGAAAGTCTGGAAATCTGACCCTGCTCAGTCAATAAAAAGGCTTTTGTCTGTGAAACTGACCACAAGTGATTCATTAAGGACTGATTGAAAGATTTTTGTCAGGAACTCCTCCCCATCCTTTAGAGAAATAAACAATTTGAAACAAAACTGAAGTATAAGGTGGAATCAATTCCTACTTGGAAAGAGTGCTGTCTGCTACATGTAAAGGTATTTATTTACTCATGACAAAACATTTGTTATAGTTTTACTTCCGTAAGGATCCCCTTAATTTAATCCACCATTTGTTTTGTCGAAAGGAAAGCAGGAAAAGGTCTTTACAAAATGTCTTTAACACATCCTGAATTATTTAATAGTAAATTAGTTTCTAAAAAAATCTGAATTTTGTGTTTCTTGCAGATGAATAATTATGCCCTATCTTAATTTCAGGCAGAGTTGTGTTTTCATTAATTGTATAACAAGATTCAAAAGAAATTAGTAATTCGAATTAGGATTTTTTATCATTTAATCTTTAATGCTAATTAGCAAAGTTTTTATTTAAAAAATGCTTACTATGTGTGCATTATATTTCATTTCCATAGCATTCTTCCTTAAGAAGAATTCATAATATATGACCTTTTAATAACTGACTTTGAGTCAAATTAGAAAAAGTAGTGGCATTAAATTGTATTCAACATTTACTAAGGTAACATTTAAACTTAAGGAAAAGGCCAGACTCAAAAATTCTGACAATAAAAATTCTTCCTAATCAGCCTTTGTTTCTGCCCTTTGTAAGAGTTGCAAAAATCCATAGATATTGTCTCTGCTAGTACTCTGAAATAGTTAATAACACCCATCTATGAAGTCAAAAGACTTTTCAACATTTTTATATTTTAGTTTTGAAGAAAGGTATAGGGTCCTTTGCCTGTCCAGCTTGAGGTGTGGGATGAAAGCATTCATTATTACTAAAAGGTGGGACTTCTAGAGATGATCTCATTCAGAGGGGAAAAGAATATAAACTACATTTCATCATGATGATAGTAGTGGTGTGGTTTTTATATATCAATTCTCAATTTTAAATTGGCTGAAAGACCTTGTACAATCCCCACAAATATTTCAGCATTAACCTTCACCTTGCTTTTAATGGACTCTATTCCTTTAAGATTCTATTCTTCTATTTGAGTTCTCTTGGTAAAAGTAAGACTTCAGCCGTCTAAAAGCAGCATGGGCAAGGGATTCAGATGAAGGGTTGATTAACAGACACTGTAGTTCGGCTCTAACAAGTCAAGCATTTCCTGGAAACCCGCCCACAGATTGTGGGACTATTTTTAGTAGCTTACCTCCCAGTAAATGTAGCTATTAGATAGCCAGATATTCCTGCCCCTTTCAGATGCAGTAAAATAGAACATAAAAGGGTGTAATTGAATGATTACAGCAAAGGACTGTAATCAGGAGCCATAGGGTCCTTCTCCTTCTCCTGAGTGCTCTGGGACACAGCCCCAGGTGGCCCTTTCCCATCCCACTGCCTGGTAAAACCTGCAAGCAGAGAGTCAGTGCCCTCCCCTGCAGATACAGTGGAGTCTCAAAAGGTGTGTGTGGCGGGGGACAATATTGGAATCTTTTTCAGTTCACATGTGTAGAACAGAAAGGAAGAGAAAGGGAATTCACATCTTTGTACAACTGTGTGCAGATCCTGTGTATTCATGTAATTATTTTAATTAGCAAGATGAAGTAAGTGGGTGGTACCATGTATCATTGTGCTCATTTTACCAATGGGCAGAGTTTAATGTCATGATCTAAATGTTTGTGTTCCCAGAAATTAATGTGTTGAAATCTAATCCTCCGTATTAGGGTATTTGGAGGCAGGAATCTTTGGGAAACGATTAGGGCATGAGGGGGTAGACCTCATGAATGGGATGAGGGTCCATATAAAAGGGCCCCACCCTTTTCACCAAGTGAGGACATAGCTTGAATCCACCATTTGTGAATCAGAAAGCAGGCCCCCACCAGAATGTGAGGCATTCTGAGCTTGGGCTTTCCAGCCTCTAGAACCATTAGAAAGAAATTCAAATTGTTTATGAACCACACTAGTCTGTGGTCTTTAGGTAAAGCAACCCACATGAGCTAAACCCAGTTCAGTGATTACCCAGGAACAGATGGCTCATGAGCAGTCAGGCTGGGTTTAACCTTGGTCCGTGCTTCCCCCTTGCACTCTGCTCCAGGAGGAGAAACAGAAAAGCAGCCTTGAAAACTAGGATGGCCAAGTAATTTATTGTCCACACCAAGAAAATGTGGTACTATTAATAAAAACTACAAGACAACAAGCCTAACCTACAGGAGTCTTGGGCAAACCAGAGCAGTGAAACTGCTGATCACTTGCACTGTGGATATATTAAGAGAATATAAGAATATCTGACACTTATTGACTTCCTACTATGTACCAGGCACCATGTTAAGTGCTTTATGTGCATTATCTTGTTCAATGATCTCAAAACCTCTCTGAGATAAAGTGTGCATTTTGTCCCCATTTTACAGAAAATGAAACTGAGACAGAAAAATATGCTCAGGAGCACACAACCTTAAGTGGCTCAGTTGTATGCAGACTGGGGACTTCTGTCCTTAGAGTCTGCATCTGTCATTACGATACAGTGTGATGTGCACTATATTGATCTTGGAACTAGTAGAACCACAAAACAGTGTAACAGGGACCCTGACTTGCAAGACTTTTAGATTATTGAGTAGGCATTCTTTTATATTACTGCATTAAAAACTCAGTGTCAGAAGCCATGTTTGTATTTAATACTGATTCAAATGAATGTCACAGATCATTCTTGCATCTCACGATGCTTTATGGACGAGAGACAATGTGACATGAGATCATGGAATACACTGATATTTGTCTTTTTAAGTATCATTTTCATCTTCTCCAATAGCATAGGAAGTTTTTAGCTCTTTTAAGCCCCAACATATGGCACAGTAGCTAGTTCATGATAAATACAAATGACTTTGTTTTGTGATGTGTGGAGTTGCCAGCCAAATTAGAATATTCAGAGCAGGGAAAGTCCAGGAGGTTTGCAATACAGATCTGGAAGGTTCTATGGGGTATGAAGTAGGATAAGAAAGACTTATCCAGACCATCCACAGGCCTTCACAGCTTTCCAAGAAGAAATAATCATTTGTGATCACTTCCCCTGGTTAAAACATTTAGAACCAAAATTTGTTGAACCCTTTATACATTTAAAACAATTTTTAAAACTTTTTATAACAGGTCATGTGTTGTTATAATTAATGATTCACCCACACGAATGATACCTTCCATTTAAACCCTGAAATATGACCAGGATTCTGAAAACAAATGAAATTGATCTGTAAGAGGGAAAGAATTCTCACAAACCCTATGCATGTTTTTGTTTTGGGTAGAGAATTTTTCAGGATCTGAGGCCTGGAAACTCTCTATGAAATAAGACAGCAGTTAAAGAAGCCTATATTTTAAAAGGATGCATTTAGAAATGACAGCACAGGAAGGAATCAGAAATTATACCCATCCAAGAGATAGTTAGTAGTAAGAGAAAATGGATATCCATTTCTTTTTTTCTGTAAAATTGTATATATTTAATGTGTACAACATGATGTTTTAATATACATATACATAGTAAAATAATTACTATAGACAAGCAAATTAATATATCCATTTCCATCACTACCTCGTGTGTGTAAGTGTGCATGTGTGATTAAAGAGCAAGTTTCCAGTTTGTAACACAGCATTAGTCACTATAGTCATCATGCTCTATGTAGATCACTAGACTTTTTCTTCCTGTATAACTGCAACTCTGAACCCTTTGACCAATCTCCATTTTCTTTACTTCCTCACCCTGGTAACCATTCTCTGCTTTTATGTATTTAATTCTTTTAGGTTCCACATGAAAGTGAGGTCTTACATGTTCAACAGACTGTTAAAGGCATCAGTGTCATTGGTGTCTCTATCAGTGAATATGGGTGGATTGTGTCACAGTACCAAAGTATCCTAATACCTAGGTGCTGTGGAGCAGCAACAATATATTTTTTGGTTATACTGCTTGTCACCTGTGGATTGACTGGGAACTCCACTCTGCATCACCATGGTCCTCACCTTGAATAGAGCATCCCCCACCTGGAAACATGTTAGTAACTAAACAAGGGGAAAGGGGGTGCGGGGGCAACCACAAAAGCTCTTCAGGCTTCTGCATGGAAGTGATCATATTGTTTCTGCATGTCATTGGCCACATTCCTTCCCTCACAGCAAAGGAGCCATGGAATATAATTCTCTCTGAGTGAAAGACAGCAGATATATGTAACTAGTAGCACAATCTATGGCAGAGTCCAAGAAATAATTGATGATTTTAAATGAAGTAATCTGTGTAATGAGAAAGAATTAAATGATTTCATGCATACTTCATTCAACAAATGTTTCAGCTTCCTTAAATATCAGGCAGTGCACTAAATACTATTTTAAAAAGCAGATAAATGGATGAGATACATCCATCAAGCGCTTGCACTTAAAGTTACACATTTTGTTTTTTTAAAGCACTTTTAAGAGTCAACTCTTTTCCCAGGCAATATGACCTGTATTAGTTCTCTATTGCTGCATTAAAAATTGCCACAAGCTTAGGGATTTAAAATCCCCCACAGATTTACTGTTTCATAGTTTGTGTTGGTCAGAGTCTTGGAGTGACAGGACAGGATTCTCTACTCAGAGTCTCACCAGGCTCATTCAAGGTGTTCGCTTGGGCCATGGTTCTTTTCTGGGTCTTGAGGTTCTCTTCCAAACTCAGTGATTGTTGGGAGAATCTGTTTCCCTGTGGTTGTGGGACTGAGGTTCTGTTTTCTTGCTTGTTCTGCTCCTAGAGACCACCTTGAGTTTCTTGCCTCATTACCTCCACATGCAACTCACAATGGGGATGTAGGCTTTTTTCTAGGTCAACCAAAACATGTCCTTCTGACTTCCCATTCTTCCACCACTCTCTGCTTTCAGAGTGCTGATATGACTACTTTGGGCCAACTAGATAATATCTCTGCTATAGGAATAATTTGGAAGCTCAATTACATCTGCAAAGTCCCTTCACAGTGGTAGTTAGAATAGCATTTGATTAATTTGAATTGTGTATATACCAGAGGCTGGGAACTGTGGAAATCTCTGAGAATTCTGCCTACCACTTTGCTCCACCACAGAATGATGGGTGCTAGAGCAGGGGAGAGCAAAGATTATATTTTCCTCATCCATCACAAGGATCATGGCTGAGACTCCTCTAACAAAGCACAGATCAACAAGAGAAAAGCATATGTATTTATTATATTTATATATATATTTATTTATATTTATTATTCAACATGTTATTTACATATTATTCAACACTAATTTTATGGGAATGCGGTATTTTTGGTACCAGGGATTGAACCCTCGAGTTCTTTAGCACTGAGTCATATCCCCAGCCCTTTTTATTTTTCATTTGGAGACATGGTTTTGCTAAGTTGCTGAGGCTGGCTTTAAACTTGCAATCCTCCTGCCTCAGCCTCTCAAGTCTTTGGGATGGCAGGCATGCGCCACCACTCCTAGGTTCTTTCTAGTTTTCTATTGCCTACTTCTGCTATTTCTGAAAATTCCAGGGTGCCATATTTTGAGGTAGAGTGTACAGAACCCTGTCATTAGTTTGACTTGTCTTTGGCAGAATTATTGAGATGGGGCCTGTTCCAGAGTCATATGGTCCTCCTGGGTGAGGAGTGGAATTACTAGGAGTGGTATCTAATCCAGGACATTCATGGCAGATTTGTTCAGTATCTAGTAAAACCCTATCCTGTGCTTCCAATTTGGCTTATATGAGAGCCAACCTACTAACATAAGAGGGTTCCTGTAGCAGGCAGAGTCCTGGCAAGAACAATGTTTTCAAACTGGATAATTATAGAGTTCAATAAAGGATTCTTTTTTTTTAATTTACAAAGATGTGGGCAGAGTTTGGAAAATACAAGGGATAGTGCAGTCTCTTTCTAGGCTGAAAGAGGGAAGGGGAGAGGGGACTGGAACCTGGGTGGGGGAGTATGTGGAAAGGGCCCCTGAGAGGAACTGTAGACTTTGGTAAGAAGAGGCCACCAAGACATGGAAACTTGGTAGAGAGGTAAAGGGCCATAAATAGGTTGAACTCTTCTCCATCTTTCTTGTCTCTAGCCAAAAGGACAAAAGAACCTGCAGGACTAGTCCTCAGAGATAGATGAGAGGTGGAGAATGGTAGAGAGATCCATAAGGCAAATCAGAGATGCAGAACACAATTACAAAGGTGCATTTCTTGGCAGTGGTCAGGGTCATGGGCTCAGTTGCAGTTCACAGATGAAATCTGTTTCTTCCTCTCTGGTGCTTCATACTGTGTTTTAACTGGTCTAGTCATAACTCTTTCCTATTGCATGTTACCATTAATGTGAATGTGTGTCTTTCCTGTAAGTATTAGTGGGTTTGTGTTGCCATGACCAGAATACTTGAGGACTTAGAGAAGGAAAAGTTTATTTTGGCTCACTGTTTCAAAGGTTCAATCCATGGTCAGTCTCTCTATGGTGGGTCAGCCACTCTGCTCCTGAGGTGAGGCAGAACATAGTGGCATAAAAGTATAGCAGAGGAAAGCTGCTCAGTTCTTGATAGCCAGGAAGCAGAAAAAGCTTGAGTGCAAGGAGCCAGGATAATATAATCCCCAAGGGCAAGCCCCTAGTGACCTTCTTTCTTTCTCTAACTATGCCCTACCTGCTTACAATTAACCCATTCAATTTTTTAATCCATTAAGTGAATTAATCCACTGATTAGGTTACAGCTCTCATTAGCTAACAATTTTACCTCTGAATATTTCTGCATTATCTCACACATGAATTTTCAGGGATCACCTAACATCCACACCTTCATATTGCCATTTTATGGGTTTCTTGAGAGCAAGGGCCATATTGAATTCATCTTTGTACCCACAGTATCTATGTGCTTGGTCCATAGTAGGCGATTAACAAATGCTACGGAATTATAAGGAGAAAATGGTGAGCAATTATCAAAGTCCTATAAGTATGTTGTGTGAAAGGAACATAAACAAATGCACAATACTCTATCGCTCTCTCAGATGTTCTATTACAAATGGGCTCATAGAGTTAGAAGGTTCACTTACCATTGCTTCAGCAAATCTCCTGATACCAATACTATGAAAATTTGATGTTCCACTTTCATTTTCTATATAAAGGTCATCAATTTCAGGTTGTACTGTACATTCCATTCAGTAAGCACTAAAATCTGTCAAAAGAGAAGGACGAACACCAAATGCAGGGCAAATGAGACAGCTCAGAGCTACTAGTAATCAAACTACAGTTGGCTGCCTGTTGGGATCAGTGGCCTTGGGATAAGATGTGATGCTTTGCCTCCCTGTCATTGTCACATGGGATTCTGGCTGCCAAACAGGGAGTGGAGTGTGCTTTTGTTTTTGGAAAAACTGTTTTATTTTACTTTTTGACATTTTCAAAGCACTAGGTAAGGATAAATGCGGTCAGCTTGATTTATGATAATTGTTTTGATTCCCGTAGAATCATATGCTGAAGAATCACAGGGACTGACAGTCAGGGGAAAAATGTAAATGTCATAATTTTGCTAATTGTTTTAGCATGTGTTTCTTCCACATGTCTGAAAGCAAATGTAATTGAGGGTTGTGGTTTCTGGGGCATGGCCAAAAGTACAATGTGACTAACAACTGAGGAAAATATCATGGGATGCCACATGGTAGAGGATCTTTTATCTCTCTTTTCTCCTCCTGCCAAAGTGAAGGTTTTTCAGTATTTGAGTATGTTACTGGAGTATGAAAAGAAGCCTTATACAAATTGAACCCTTGGATGGGTATTTATTACCAGATTTTTTTTAAATTATAAAATACATTTTTAAGATCTGTGACTATTGCAGTCCATCCTAGAGTTTTCTATTTCAAAAATTTGGGTTTGCATAAAGAAAATAGTTCCTATAATTCTTTAAACATTTTGATGATCAGTGTATTTCTCAAGCAAACAAATATCAGGAAATTCAAATACTAGTATGAAACCACGATCTCCCTCTACCTTGTTGCTCCAAAGCATACTAACTATATTGAGAATTCCTGAAACAAGTTTGATTATATAAGCTTCATATACTACTTCTTATTTTTATGACAGAAATTCCATGATTTCAAGGTAAGGCTAAAAAATAGTCTGTTTTCCCCCTCATGTGAGTGATCAGGTTGCTGCATGAACAAAGCAGAAGACTAAGCTCACGGAGTACTCTTGGAATCTTCCTGGTTTGGGACGGACTGCAAATGCTATTAGTGTACTTCCAGCTTTCTGCGAATTGTAGTAACTAGATCTTTGAACAGCAAGCATCTGGTTGGCAGAACTCCACAAAAGACTTCCCCATGTCATATGGAGCTATCTGTTGGTTTTGAGGCTCTTCTTTCCTTGTTTCATACTATTCGTTCTGTTTCTCTCCCCACGTGCTTGGGAGTCACAAGTATTTTTGTCACATTGAAGACTGTATGTAAGTGACTAACCTGATCATCCATGGGTCCAGTAAGTTGGAGGAAGCTGTTGCTAATGTGAAATTCCCCTTCCCTTTCACAACCGCAGTCACCCCTGCTGTGCCTGGCTATTCCATAGCTGCTAACCCTGAGTTGCAGAAGAAAATGGAAAGCATTTGCTAGAAATGGCTAGAGGAAAGTTTCCAGCATGTTATTGGGAATAATGCCAGACTGGAAAAAAAAAAAAAAGTCATCAAATTGCAGAGAGCTGAGGAAGGAAGAAAAGCCAGAATAGAAGAGGGATTCGCACTCCTTTGGGAAACTTGGTAAGGGTTCTGAATGCTAATTGAATATCTGTTTATATGATTGCTTGTACTTTTTTTTCTTGAGAGGAAAGTTTATGTAATATTCTCGAAGGGTTTTGAACAACAAAAAGATTTTTTAATACATTTAATTAATTAATTGGTACTGGGCATTGAACTCAGGGGCACTTGACCACTGAACCATATCCCCAGCACTATTCTGTATTTTATTTAGATACACTGAATTGCTTAGTGCCTTGCTTTTGCTGAGGCTAGCTTTGAACTCATGATCCTCCTGCTTCAGCTTCCCAAGCCACTGGGATAACGGGTGTGTGCCACCACGCCTGGCCATTTATTTCATTTATTTTTATGTGAAGCTGAGGATCGAGCCCCAGTGCCTCAAATGTGCTAGGCAAGTGCTCTGCCACTGAGCTATAACCCCAGTCCCAATGAAAAGATTTTAAGACTGATCATTGTCAAGAAAGAAGGTTTGATGAAATGATTTCTATTTTTAAAAATATAGGAGAGAAGGAGGAATGAAAGGGAGCAAAAAATAATGCAAGTAGGATAAATAAGAAGAAAACAGAGTGCAGAAAGATTGACACCTTATGCATTTTATCATTTACTTAAGATGCAGTTTGGTGAAGTGGTGTTTTGGGATATCATCTCTACCAGATGATGTGCATCTGTTTTCATATGCAATAGAGAAGTCACTTAGCTAGCAAGTATCACAATCAGTGTGGGAGGCTGCTTTTAAACCTGTTCTAAATCTACAAGCTTTCTCTTTCTTGATATGTTTTATGTTTACATTTATATATGTATGTGCTTTTTATGTTTGTGTATATACATATACATATATATGTATATGTATAGTCAGTTTTGCATTGCTATGACCAAAATATTATTTTATTATATAGTTTTAATGTATATGTATATATTATATAAATGCATTTATATATGATATACACATTATATAAATATATTTATATATTATTTTTCATAATCTGGATGATAACATTATACATTAAAATATTTTGATGTCATAATTATGGGTGATTTGAAATTTTATTCTTACTTGCACTTTATACATATTTATAATCAACATGCCTTAATAATATAAAATGAATAATAATTTGCAATTATTTTCACACTGCTAAGAAACCCATTATCAAATTGTTGAATCTCTCAGGAACAACCACATTGCTACTAAATGAAGGGCACCAAATAAAGGCCATGAGCAAGTGACTTGAAAGAAATTGATATTAATTTGCAATGTCCACTTTCCTAATAATAAAAAAAGACTTATTCATAGTAACTGGTGAGATAGCTTGATAAAGTCAGTGAATAAAATACAATCCCTAACCAAGAGTAATTTCCATGCAAAATGATTCAGAATATTTATTCAGCTAAATAGCTTTCATTCATCTAAAGTCCACACTGACACCCCATTGCCACATTTCCTGGCTGTGTCTCCATGGGTAGAGTGAACTGAGGCTTATGGCAAATTTTGCCTTGAAAATCTTTGTTATAGTTTGCATGTGTCCCAAAGGCCGATGTGTTAAGGCCTTGGTTGTCAATCTGTAGCAGTAGGGAAGAACCTTTAGGAGGTGGATCCTGGGGGGAGGAAGTCCACTTATTGGGGGAATGTTCTAAAGTAGGATATGCAGAAATAGCTCTTTGTCCTCTCTTTGCTTCTTGGATGCCATGAGGTGAGCAGCTTCCTCCACTATGCACTCCTGCCATGATGTACTGCCTTTCCATAGGCCCAAAGGCAGCAGGACCACATGACTATGGACTGAAACCTCTGAAACCATGACCCAAAATAAATATTTCTTCCAAGTTGTTTTTCTCAGGTATTTTGACATAGTGACAGGAAGCTACCTAACACAATCTTCCAGGCAAAACTCACCTTGTAATTTTCAGGGGCTGCATTAGCCAATTGCTTTCTTTGCTAGAAGAGACTAAAGACAGTTGCTTGAGAAAAATATTCTTATTTTTCTATCAATTATCTTTTTAGTCACACTGTAGAAATTAGAGTAATTCTTTGAGACAAGGGTTTTGATTAGGATTATTTCCAAGGGATGTGAAACCTTATAATTACTCACTTCCCCAATATACCAAGTATAGAATGCTCCCTCAATCAACAATTTAGAAGAGGGTGTTTTTCAATTTTAACTTTTTCCTGCCGACTCTGGACTCATACAGAGAACATAATCTTGACTTGCTTCTAACCCATTTTCCCAAAGCCCTGTTGATGAAATAACCATTTGAATCCTCTGGATACTCAAAGGTTCATTTGTGTATCAGGCCAGGAATCAAAAATTGCTACCATTTGAATCTTATTATCTTTGCTCCATTCAGAATTGCTTTCCCCCCACACACACCTCAGTCTTTATCAAGCAACACTATAAAAACTACCTATGGCTGTGTCTTAGCTATTTTACTGCTGGGACTAAAAGATCTAACCAACACAATTATAAAGGAGGAAAGGTTTATTTGAGGGCTCATAATTTCAGAAATTTTAGTCCACAGATGGTTGGCTCCATTCCTCGGGGTTAGAGGTGAGGCAGAACATCATGGCAGGAGAGCATGGCAGAGGGAAGCAGCTCGCATCATCAGGAAAAAGAGAGAGAGAGAGAGAGAAAGA
>JAJEJO010052321.1:226706-269783 GCA_020662805.1 Glaucomys volans
AAAAAAAAAATCTTGTTTCTTTTTTCCTGATGATAAAAATATGTGTGTGGGGTTAGGATAAGGTTGGTGGACCATATGGATATGCAAAAGTCTTTCCATTAATTTTTTTCACAGGCTTACCGTTATTCCATAGTTGACCAGGCTCAGGGAGGTTGGCTCCTTCTTATCACATTTAGAAGATTCTGATTCATAGTCTGGAATGCCAATCTCCTCCATCTGGGATCTGTTTTCCTGATATCTTGAATTTTGTTTATGAAACATAATGAGTATATTCAAGAGAGATGGACAATTTTAAGAGAAATGTCTTATTAGCAGTAAAATCTAGTGAATAATTCAAGGCAGAAAACATTAATTTCTTTTTACTCAAAAGGTATAATTTCTCTATTTCCAAGATAGTACCAGATAAAATTGTGCTGGCTACTGTGGTTTTATCCTTCCCTTAAATTTATGTGGGACAATGGAAAACCATTTCCTTTCCAATAATATAGTTGTTCCCAGGATGAATATAATTGCTTTTAGAGAGTTTGCAATGGATTAAATATGGTATAAGCATGGCCTACAAAGGTTCAAGTATTGGAAGGTTGGTCCTTAGTGTGGTTGTGTTAAGAATTGATGGGATCTTGAAGAGGTGGGTCCTAATGGGAGGACAATAGGTCATATGGGGTATGTTCTAAGAAGGAACTGGGTAGTTCTCATTAGATCTTGAGTGAGTATGTAATGAGAAGGTTGTTATGAAAAGAGTGGGACTGGATCATCCCCTTTGCTTTGACTTCCTTGCTCACCATGGGCTCTCTTCTTCTCATACTCACTCCTTCCATTTGACTTCATCCACCATGGGGTCATACAGCAAGGGTGGGGCCCTCATCAAGTCCAAGACTATACAGTTTGGGCTTTCAGCCTTCAAAAATATTTATTTTTTAATATAAGTACCCAACATTGAGTATTTCATTGTAATAACAGAAAGTAAACTAATACAGATTCATCTTAATGTTCTAATGACATCATAGATTGCCTTCTTACGATAAATTTAAGTCCACCTTAGCTGAAATGTGTGTGTGTTTATTTCTTTTTTCAGATTGGGAATTGAACCCAGGGGTGCTTTATCACTGAGCTATAGCCCCAATCCTTTTTTAAAAAAATTAAAATTGCAGACAGGGTTTTGCTAAGTTGATGAGGATCTCATTAAGTTGCCAAGGCTTATCTTGAGTTTATATTTTCCTGACTCAGATTCCAAAGTTCTCTCTCACAACTGACAGATCACACTTACTAATATGTTTATTACTAATTTGACATTCAAAGACCAACCTTCTTTCAAAATTGGGGGATTAGAAAAGTATATATCAATATTTTCTTTATTATTATGAAAAGGATTATAAAACTTAACTCTTACTGAGTCTGCTGCCAAAAACAAACATAAAATAAAAATCTACAAGGATTTAAGGTTTGAGCATGGGACTACATAGGCCTTTAGAGTCCTCTTATTTGTGACAATTCCAATTTGACCTTAACTGTCTATTCTTAATGATGTTTCTAGAACTATGATCTCATTTGTGCTTTAACCTTTATTATTGGTATTAAGTCCTCTCAAATCCTCTGTGGACTGAGTGAGGCAAAGAACCCAACAAGTGAATAAACAAGCAAACAAAAAACAACCATTTTTTTCAACTCTTATGTTCTTTATGTGAGAGTATTCTGTGCTCTATTGAGTAAAATCAAAATTCCCTGCTTACACAGTTTTCTACTTGTGAAATAAGAGATGCCACAAACTTAATAGTAAAATATATTTTAAGTTTGAAGACAATTATTAGAAGTCAAATTCCATTTTTTAGAATGGTCAGTAAATAGAGTAGTTTAACTATTTAACTGAGAATTATCTTTCCCATTAGGCATGGATTATATGTATTATATATCATATGTATTATATGTGATTTATTTATTATATGATATATTATGTATCATATAATATATATAATATATAACATGTGTATGTGTTTGTATATATATCAAATGTGTCAAGTGCGTGTACCTATGTGTACTTATGTATTATAAGTAGATTATATGCTGAGTTCTTCATGGGTTTTGGCAATCTTTCCAGGTAATCAGATACTATTGGTAAGAGCTGGGAGGGAACTAATCCTCTAAACTTCTACATTCTGGTTTCAATTCTAGATAACCAGAGATTTAAAATATTTATCCAGATGATTACAACATGTTCTGCACAAAGTAAGAAAATAAAACTGAACCTACCTAGTTATAAATACTTACCCTCCTTGTTTTGTTGCCAATTAGACATGAAATGGGTTGGATTTATTATGCCCAATGCCCATAAATGTCAGCTTCCTCTGGCTGCTTCCGTTTCCCAGAGTCTCAAGATTCTGACTATTTCTAGGAATTTCTTGTAAAAGGTATTAGGAATAGGTAATTCATCATATCCTTTTCCAAGAATGAGTCTGTGAAACAGCGAAGGGCTGATGACCTACTACTGTTAACAAAACCAAAAAATCACAAGTCTGATCCTTTTGTTCCCCCATCACAGAAAATTGGGGAAGGAATTTTGCTCCAACAGTAAAGAACAAAGGCAGTTTCTTTGGGATTTATGTATAAATCCTCCTCAATTTTTCTTTTTTTTTCTAGAAGATATCAGTCAAGACATAAAAATACACAATGAAGGGAGTTGATAAGCAAGTTTGTGTCCATGTCACTTTTATATTTTAATGAGATTAATTTTGGAAATAGTTTCATGGATGCAATAAATAAATTGTAACTGAAATAAGTTACATTGAAGATACAAAGAACTTTGAAAATAATTGTAGGTATATTCAGCCATTTGAAAATGAATTTAATTAAAAACAAAACAAAACATTATGGCTGAAGATCTCCATGTTTGTGTTCTATTTTTTAAGCTATTCAGATCACTGAGGACCAATGAACGCAGGTCCAGAAACTAAGGGTGATACTCAATCCACTTTACTGAAATCTCTTTCCATTGTTTGACAATTTGGATTAACATAGCAGTATTAATGAAGAACGTTACATTTATTGTGTTTCCTCTCTGAGGAGAAGTCATTAGAGTCATTCAGAGAATTCTCAGGGCTGATGACTATCCTTAGAAACTTGGCACCCATCTGCATTCTTTGTATTTTCCCTGATGACAGAATATATACTTCTCCATGTGACCTACAATGGATGCTTTCTGAGTAAACAGTGGTGGGATGGTGAAGATGTAAGTAGGATGTTACATGTGGGAAGCATGAACCATTGTCCATCTCTAAAACAGGGCATATGTTCATATTCCAGCTTTGCTATCTACAACCTATGTAATTTTTTATGTCCTTTTAAACATGTTATTCACAACCCTAACTTTTGGACTCTTTAGACAGGATAAAGAACTATTTATTCTGAACCTTGGACCAACTTCACCAGCACTGATTCAGAATGCAGGATACACTGTTCATCTGATGCTGAAAAGTTTCCCTGATATACTAGTCCACTGAAACTCTACCAGGAAATATCTCCATAAAATGGAGCTCAAGAACTCATCACCATACTGTTAGCGTCCATGTGTTCAGAAGCCAATTTGTATGTGCTAAGACATCTGTCTTCCTGGACCTAACACAAGCTACCCTGACATTGGAAAAAATAGAAAACACCTGGATAAGCAAAACGGTGGGACAATTCTTTAAAACTTTCAGGAGAAATGGGACCGTCTGTATATTACTTTACATTCCCAAAATTATATAATGGATAATTAGAACTGATTAAAAAGATAAGAAGGACCTTTTGGGGGTGATGTATGGAGTGGGATCTGTAGAGTATCATCAGGCTGATAGCTTGTGGTTATTACCACTTCTGAAGAAGCAAAAGGACAGGGAAGGACTCAAATTTATCCCCACATTGACCCAAGGATCAAGCTATAACAAAATTACAGTATATTTTCTTTAAGAAAAGAAAGAAGTTGAAAGATGAAAATGTTTTTTCTTTCATTTGGTAGACCATCTGGGGGCATGGTGTTAGATAAGACTCAACTCTTTTTCTCCAGGGTTGCAACTTCTCTTACAGCTAGACTGTGGGTAGGCACTAGCAGTTGGTAAGAAATGCAAAGGTGCAGTTGAGGGAGCAGAGGGCTCTTAGAGTAAGGGCATGGGAACCTGCAAGAAGTAAGTGACATTTGAACTGGGCCTTGAAAGATTATGAAATTTGGAGAGAGGAGTGGAAGAGGGATTACAAGGTAAGTGGTGCTCTCAGATGGAGGGCACAGTGTAAACAGTCACAGAGGTAAGAAATGTGGAATCTGGTTGAGAAATGATAAGGTTAAATTTTTTAAACTGGATGGTTCTAAGGTATAACTGAAAGAGAAGGCTATTAAAATAGGTTGTGGTGAGAGTAGAGAGCTTTGGATGTTAGGCCAATGAGTTTATTCCTTAAGTTAATAGAGAAACAACTTTACAGGGGAACACAGAGTTTGTGAGCCCTGAGTGTTCAGTACTCTATTCCAAGCAAAACTCAGTCCCATCAGTCTTGAGGAGCTTACCTCGACAATAAGCCCTTCAGTGACTTCCCACCTATCATTTCTCACCTCTTTTCCCTACGGATACTTCCTGCGATCCCCTCCCAAAGAAATCATTTGCATTTCCATTTGCCCATCTGTCCAAGGGTTGGTTTCTGGGCAGGGGCAATGCCTTCCTCTGAATGCTTTATACATAAATTCTTTTTCCATTTGATAGAGAATAGGGAACTTTTTCTATATCAGGATCGTAGAGTGATTTTTTTCCCCCAGGGGATATTTGGCAATTCCTGGAGACATTTTTGTTGGTTACAACTTGAGGACAGGAGCTCTACCTGCATTTGGTGGGTAGACCAGGGATGATGCCAAACACCCTCCAGTGAATAAGTCTGTCTCACACAACAAAGAATTATCTGGCCCAAAATGTCAATAATGCGGCGCCTGAGAAACTCTGCTCTATATTTATCCACTTTAGAAGACAAATTTTAAATAATCTGTGATCTTTATAGTTTTCACCAGCTCCAAAATGCAACAAAATACAAAGCTATTCATTTAAGATATATGCAATGATAGGTCATTGGGATATGAAAGAGAAAAAAGACATCGACTTTGAATTTCTACTGTATCAGAAAACAGCAATTTCTTATTACTTGAAGCAATTGTTTGACATATCTGACTGATTACTCCGCAGGTACACCATATAATCAAGTTTATTGAGAGGTGATATATTACATCTTGTTTCCATCATTGGCAGAGATATTCTATTTTCTTATCTTCTTTAATTTCCTTTGGTGTATTCGAGCCTTGAGTAGCTGTTGAGATAAAGTCTTCTAACATTATTAAGTACCTGGTGAGTATTTATCATAGAAGTAAAATTTCAGAAAGTTGACTTTCCTAATTTTGAACCCAGTAAAGATCTATATAATGTTTGAATCTTATTTTTTTTCTAAAGGAGTTGCCATGATTCCTCCCACTTTCCAAATCATAACAAACAGTAGTTTGCAAGTGTATTTATATCTTTTTTATTGAAGAGAATAAACATTTATTGCCAACTGTGAAAGGGCAGACTTAATGACTGATGTAAAAATCACACTACTTTGTCATTTCACACAAATTCATCAGAGAACATGTGTTGATGAGTTCAGTATGGTTTGAATTGAATCCACAGTGCTTTCTTGGGAAACTGCTGAAATACCTGAGCCTCATTAAAACATCTGAACATATAAACAATTCTTCCTAGGACATGTAATCAATCTTATGAAAAGCAGCAAGATATATATGCTCAGGGCTCTGAAGAGGTTGTCTAGGTTTACCTTGAGAAAAACACATATGGGTGCCCATGAATGTCTGATGAGTACTTCAGAAATATGATCTGAGTTCACTTTTCCATTAATGCTCAACAAAGTGAGTAAGGGGTCAGATGAGCATTTACCAGAAACTAAGAAAAATAATGAGGACTGACTGATCCACTCCCTCTGATAATCATTGTTTAGTAAAAAAAAAAGGATAGAATGCTATATTTTCTCTGGTAAGCATTCCATCTTAGGGCCACCCCAATCCAAGAAGCCTCTGTGCCGTTCCTTAATAGACAGAACCCGACATGCCAGAGTGTGTATCTGGCAACCAGGTGTCTTGGTGTGGGTGAGACAGGAGCTAACAGATTTGACACCTGGGAATATTACTCCCAGATGCTCCCCAAAGGAATAGAAGAACTTTCTTTCAGTGACCTGTCCTTTCAAGATAACTCCTAAGGCATATGTGCTAAGATTATTTAGCTCGCTGAGAAGAGGCAATGCATTATGGGTGCTGTTTTGCCAGAAAAAATAAGCATTTCTAATGGGCTCTGTTCTATTCCTTAGTGAAAACCAGTGGCCTGTGTCGGGAGGTCATCCAAGGCAAATTAAAAAAAAAGTCATCTGATGTTTAAGAGATAAGGAAGAAAGAGCATACTGAGGATGTATGGTGTTGATTTTAAACTGAAGGGAAACTTAATCAGGCTGAGCCATGTCACAATCAGTTGTGGCCCTTTCTACAAAAGTGCAGAAAAATACAAGTAAAAGTTATTATCGTTTATGCTAGTATTCTAATATCTGTAGCCTGTTCAGTCTTAATTGACATGACTTTTTCATGTCAATTGGAAGCACACATTAGTCTGAGAGTATTTTCTTCCTGCATTTAGGAAATTTTGGTACTCAATATGTGTTGTATTTAGAAAACTTTCTTAATCAGTCAATTCCACTTTTCACAGATGTCTCTGCATTCTTCACATCTTCTGAACTTGAGAATGCAATGCTTGTTTTTGTAATTGACTTCATGTTTCTAGGTTATGCATCTTGAAAGTGATATACACAATATGCAGAACTATACTCCAAATATCTAAATCCGTATTTGTAATGGAAAATTAAGGGAGAAGTCACAGAAATTGGAGAGATATATTTGTACCGCAGGTTTCAGGATAATGAACCCAACTTGTGACTCTGTGGTCCTCTGGTACTCTCTGATCAGTATCCAGTGTCTAATAGGTGAGTTTGGTCTCTTTTCATGATGAAATTTATTTTATCCCTTCATTCTATTAAATGACATATCATTGCTTAGCTGGCCAAAATTAACAGGTTAACATTTTTCTTCTTCCCTTTGTTATTCTTTAGTCTTCCATCTTTTCTTACTATTCTAATGCAGAGAAAAGAAATAATTTTATTCTGTGAAAAAAAATTTTCCATTGTGGATTCTGGTTAAGATAGTTTACAGCATCTTGATAATATTTCAGTTACCCCAAACTCATCATTTCTTCTTACATAAACCTACCTTTTTGTTTGACACTAGGACTTAAAAAAAAAGAATGTGTTTTACTCTGTATTTTAAAATATGCAATCAGCATAACCCAAGAAGTATTATGCTTACATTTTTTTATATTAAAATTTTTGTTGGCCTATAGAAAATAGAAAAGACATTTATAATTTTCTTTCAAGAATAAAATATAATGGATTAACTTTGACCATAGAAATTCCTGTTTATTCACTTTTATATCTTGCATATACAATATATTAGTTTACCTCCTTGTTTAATTTTGCTTTGACTTTGAACCAGTTTTCAATTTATTATCTTTCAGTTACAAATACACCCTTCCTTGCCCTGTTTTGTGAAACTGTCATCGAACCTGTAAACATTTCTTCTTTGCCAGCTGGCCTGGAGTTAACTTTTGTCAATAAAGGGAGGAGTGGGACACTGGAACATATGCCCTCCTTAATTTTGGTTTCATGTGGGAGGACTGCAGCTCCAGCTACTAGAGGCAGCTTGGCTTTAGAAAGAGGCCGACATCCTCAGGCCATGTTGGCCCCAACCAGAGGTAGCTTCTGATTAGCTGGAGTGAGCCAAGTCTGTGGTAGAAACCTTTCTGAAGAGATCTGAATGCCAATCTTGGGAAGGTCCTCTTTTCAGTTTCTGGTACCTGTATTACCCTCTTTCCTTCAGCCTAATGGTAGCAATTGCTTTTTTGCACCTGCAAATTCTGGACACCTTAGAGTTCTCTTTTGGCCCTTGTAGTCATTAACTATCTTTTACTAATTAACAATCCTTTGTATTACATTTTTTTCCTGTTCAAAGTACTAATATGATTTTAGTCTTCTGACAGGATCTTGATTAATATAAAATTATCTTTAAGTCTTTTTAGTGTATGCATGCCTAACTCACCTAAATAATTTTTATATTCTTGGAGTGGGGAACCTTTACTTCTGCATTTTTTGTTTTGTTAAAAATTCCCTTCAGGATTTTATATAGTATTATACTTTCATTAAATGCTTCTGATTGACAATGATGAATAAACAACATGGACGTCAAGCATCTCATCACCCAGTAGGCAAGAAAGACATACAGACAATTACCATTTATTTTGCAGTGTTATAAGCATTTCTATGGAAGAATGTATACAGTGGTAGCTCCCCTATTGGGTGGAGATGGGGTGCAAATCAAATAGACTTCATAGCAGTCAGTGAACTGAGTCTTCAAGGATAAGAGAAGAAATAGTTCACATAAGTTAGGGAGAAAGAGAAAATGCATACCAGTGAACAACATTAGGAGAAGTCAAAAACATATTAAGGAGAACAAGTTGAACTTGAGGAATGTCCAGGGGTTCAGCATTGTTCTGGCCTGAGGATGCATGCATGTGTGTGTTTGTGAGATGAGAACATGGGTAGGGGAGGAAGCAACATTGAGAAGAGTGCAGAATGAGCTGGAGGGGTAGGCTGGCTCCAAACCAGAAAGGATTTTACATGTCATGATACAAAGTTTGGATTTTATTTCAAAGGCAGCTGCAAACTCAAAGAACACAGAGGATATGAAGACATAAGGATGTTAAAAGTTAATCATTTGTTTTATGCAACAAGTATTTTTAACCCTTCACTATGTGGAATCTGCTACTGAAGGATTCAAGTAAATACAAATCCTAAAATGTGACCTGGAGTTTAGAAGCAAGATAAACTTATGTGAAATAATTATTAGAAAGTGACAAGGAGGTACTAAGTTGAATGGTGAAGACCAATATGTGTGATGACGTTTGAAGGTAGGAGAGGCTGGAGTGATCAGGAAGAGGGGTGAACTCAGGCAAGACCAGGAGCACTGGAGGGATAACAATTTAGGATAAGAGTAAAAGGAGCAAACTTAAGAAAAACATAACCCCAGTATGGTTTGGATACATGGGAGAACCCCAGCTGAAAGGGAATGGTGAGAGAGAAGGTTGAGAATATAAGACAGAGCCCTCCAAATGACAAACCTACAGCACTGTGTCTCTTCCCATTTTCAATCATGCTACCTCTCCTGTCCCTGCTGAGCCCAGATGAAGCTCTGCATTCCTTCCTGGTTCATCCCTGAATGAGCCATTTCCAATTGGGAATTTATTCTCTAGTATTCTGTTAAAAGACTTTGCTGGTTGCTTGTTGGTTATTAAGATTTTTCTGGTTGTGTAGTTGTACATAATGAATTGAAGGTGTGTGCTTAAGTTGGATGCCAGAATGTGTTGAAATTTACTTTTACACATAAATTACATTTCAGGTATTAAGAGACTGCATGTTTCAGCTGTTAGTTTGAAAGATATTAAAGAAAATTTGTATTGAGTTTTCATTGATTCTATCTCCAAAAGAAACAAAGCCATAACATACCAGATGTCATAAATCAGAATGTCATGCTGAAAAAGCATCGTTTCACATTTCCATGTCTCCCTTAGGATACAGTTGACCTCAGATATAGAAACTCGCCTGTCTCCTTGCCACTAAGAAAACAGATACCCATACCCCAAACCCATGATTAAAAAGGAAACTGGAAGAACTTGCAGAAGAATTTTCAAGACTGTGACTGAGCCTTGCCAAAACCCAGGGAAAGTGTCTCTAGAGAAACAGGGGCCCTAGAAGTTTAAAAGTTTGATTATTTTAAAAGTTTTTCTACCTCCTCAGTAAACATTGCCCTAATTCTTCATTCTTACTAGCAAATTGTCATTTAGCACCCAGTAATTCTCTTATTAAAGCCTAGAGAGTTATTATTTTCAGGATGAGGAAATTTAACTGCTTGCTCTCTCCTGCAACTTTGCCAAGTATTTCAGGCAAGAAAGTTCTTCTCATTTTTCTCTGGATATATTCCCCTTTTATTGTGAAACATAAAACTTAACTACTGGGAATCAAAGGAACCATAGAGAAAAATTCCTCACAGGAAAGGGACTGCTCCGTGGAGGAGTCCTTAGACTTAAGCTCCAATGCTCACTCTGAGAAATACTTGCTAACTCTGTGACGCTTGAAAAGTGACTTAACCTTTCTTTCTTGTCTTTTATAGTTAGTAAATATGTATAAAAATACTATCTGACTCCTTATAGATGTTATTTGCATGAATTGGAACAATAGATATTGAGAGTGACAGTGAAAAATAGTGTTATTTCCATTGCGTGTAGGTCTGAGTATGTAAAAACAAATCCCATAGTAGGTAGAATTATAATGCACCAATGAAAAAGAGAGGAAAAATAATAAAGCTTAAGATTATAAAAGAAAGAAAAAAGAATGTTGTAGAAGCATAAGAAATTCTCTCCATTATGCTATTTATAGTTATCCTTATGTATCCTCATGTCAGGAAATCTAAGTGGTGTGTTGGGAAATGTGCCCTGATGTAATGGAGTGGGTGAATGAAGCAGATACAGTAGACAGTATATTTAGTGCTCTAAATCCATGTGTAGTATTATATCAGCCAAACAGACCAATGATCTCCTGCATGGTTGTATCTTCATCTTCATTCATTTGGTCACCATTAATTCACTCAACAAATGTGAAGTGCCTTCTATGTACTGGACATTGTTCTACATCTGGAGGTTCTGCCTAAAGAAAAGAAATAATGTGTCTCCCTTCATGTATCTTATATCCTAATTGTGGGAGACAAACAAAACAAGCAAATGAGCAGTGTGTCAGATTGTGTTAAGTGTTATGGAGAAAAGTAAAGCAGGAAGTGGGTATGTTGGACAGAGGATCCAAAAACAATGGCCAACTGACCAAATCTGGCCCCCTGCCTGGTTTTGTGAGTAAAGTTTTATGGGAACACAGCTATAATTATTGATTTATATTTTCTCATAAACTACTTTGAGTTAAATAGCTGAGACACAGAGTAACTAGCCTGAAACACCTAAAACATTTACTCTTTGGCTCTTTTTTTAAAAGAATTTGAGTCTCCTGATGTGGCCATCAAAGGCCAGCTCAAGGACATTGACTTTTAACTTGGGTAGCAGGGGATGCCAATGGAAGTTTTGCGGAGCAACTTTATGTTTTTAAGGGATTATTCTGGTGAGGAGAAGGCAAGTGAGTATCTAAGCTTGGTATTCAAGAAGCAGCTCTGGGCTAGATATAAAAATTTCATACTTATCAGCATACATGTGAGCTTCAATGACATGAGACAGGACAAAATTACCACAGACATTTCTACAGCTTTATTGCTTCAGTTTGTCAGTGAGTGTCCAGATGTCTTTAGTAGTTGCTGGGCAAATAGAGCTTTATGTTGTGGGGTACAATAGGATCCTTGCCTATTTCTTGATGGTTATTTGAGTCATTGCCTTGATCCTACTTTCAGCTTGAAATAAGTGGAAAAGGGAGAATTTGGGAACTTAAAAATCAGACATTGGGCCTAGTTTTGAAAATCAAAAATTCTGCAAAATGTGTATTTGTTTCCAAAGGTTAAGATATTCTCAGAATGGGTAAACAAAACAGGAGGAGAAATTACATTTATTTATAATCTACTGTGTTTCAGGGATTTTGAAAACAATGGTTCATTCCATAGCTCTGCTCCTGAGTTTGCAAAACCCGAATGGAGCTGCTCCAATATTTCTATCATTTTTTTCTTCCAGATGGAAATTCAATGAGGACAGTTTCTGGCTGACTATTTCAACATCTCTTAGATCAGAGAGAAACTGAAAATAAAATCTCAAATTAGTGCAAACACATTCCTGACTTTCATAAGAGTTCACTCTCAGGTCACTTCTAATTATTCTATTTATCAGAACAGGTTGGTCTATCCCAGTAATTGTTGTATTCTTTCCAAGGCTTAATAAAATTCTGTAAAGTATCCACCTAAAAAAAAATCAATCAGGCAAATTTATTAGCACTCTATGATTTTTTTTTTAAAGAGGAATGTTAGTAATCATGGACAATGCAAGACTGAGGAGGGACAGAGTGTTAATTGTTCAGTTGTTGTGATTAAGGTGCATAGATATCTCACATAGTTGAGGATGGAAAGGACAATCACTGACTGAGCCATCAACCTGGAAAGCCCCTTATCACTTAGAGCCAGGTTTCTCAGCCATGCCATTATTCATACTCTGAGCCAGAAAATTCTTTGCTTTGGATCTGGCAATGTATGATGTTTATTTAGCAGCATCTCTGCCCCCTGCCCTCTAGCTGCTAGTAGCAGACAATCCTTGCCTAATCATGAGAACCCAAACTATGTCTCCAGAAACTGCCAAGTGCTTTCTGGAGTGAGTGGAAGTGGGGAGAGTAGATAAACGATTAGAGGGTAAGTTGTTTCCTTAGTCTGGCATTGGAAATCCTCAAACTTTTCCAAACTTTCCCTCCCAACATCTTCTTCATGATGCTTCATATAATCATTCTTTCTTAAAGTATTGCTGTTTTAGAAGTTCATATATATATTCCCCACCTCCCATATGGAATTCCATCCATTTCTTCTACTCATGTGCTATCGATACTTGTTAACTTGATAAAGTCCTTTGCACTTCATGAGGTTCTGGCATTAAGTTATACAAATTGGATGGGGCCAGTCTGGCACATATTTTGTCACTGAAGATAATGAGACCAGAGAAGGGTGTGGCTTACCAATGTCACAGGGGTTACTCTGAGGACAGATGGTAGAACTCCAGAGCCCTACCTCTGAATATGCTGTGGTTCCACCCACCTGTTTTCTAGATATCTCTTGTTGCATTTGATATTGGTCCTTCCTTGAAACTGTTGTCATTGTAGCTGTTAGAGTCCTTCTACACAGGAACATGACATTATTTAATATGAACATAAAGTGCATGGTTACTTTCAAAGACAAAACAGAAGGAAATAGTCAACTTCATAGCTATATCATGACCTAGTACTATAATAGTGATCTTATATTAGTACAGGAGGGTTTTGTTTAGTTCAATATATTAAGAAAAGTTTCTTACATGAGCACTGTCCAGTAGAAATATGAGACATGTACATTTGATAATTTCTGATACACATTTTTAAAAAGTAAAAAGAAAAAGGTGAGCTTAATTTTAGTAGTACGTTTTGCTTAACTCATAATATCTATATATAATCATAATAAAAATGAATGAGATTTCAATAGTTAGAATATGGTTTGTCCCTTCTGAAAACCATGTTGGAGTTTAATGTCGATGTGAAATGATCTATGGTGGGGTCTTTGGGTGTTGGATGAAGATTAGATGATGTAATCAGGATGGTACCCCAAGGTTATACCCTTGACTTTATAAGAAGAGAGAAACTAGAGGTCACGCAAATGCACCCCTACACACTCCCTATCTCCTACCATGGGAGCCCTGCAGCACCCTGGGACTCTGTCAAGGAGAAGACCATCACAAGATGTGAACCTCAGCTTTAGACCTCTGAAACTGTGAGCCAAAATAAACTCCTTTAAACTTTACCCTATAGGTAGTGTTGTGTTATTAGTAAAAACAACATGAACAACAGAAACATGGAGATATTTTCCATTCTTCTGTCTGTATCACGTCATTGAAATCTGGTGTGTATTTCAATTTACACATACCTCAATCCCAGAGTAGGTCCCTGGAAATGCTTAGTGTGTTACTGCTGCCACATTGTACACTGTGGTCTTATGTGTATTTCCCCACCTTGTGGGTACTGTTGTGTTTAAAGTACTTACCCTCAAAAGCAAGCTCTTTTCTCCATGCACCTGCTTCTCCCAGCTCCTCATCTGCACTAATGTCAACAGCACCCTTCTGACTCAGACACCTTTGCAAAATCTTGGTTCTGTCCTTATCTTGGGCTTTATTCACACATCTGCAGCTGATAGGGCTCCAACATCTGTCAGTTTTGACATAGAATTTCTCAAATCTGTCCCTTCTGTATAATCCCAGTTATTACCTCACTTTGGGTTCCAAAGGACTTCCCACCTCTCATCCTGATCTCTTGCCCTGTCCACGCATCCTCTATACTGCGGTCTTGCGGAACCTGAATGCAGATCAGGGTGTACCATTCCCCAAACCTTCTGCAGGATGTAGGAGTCAATTCCACTCCCCTGGCCTGGCATTTAATAAAGTTACGAAATGCTGTGCCCTCATTCTCCCAGCCTTCCCTTCCTCATGCCTCCCATGCATCACTTTAAGTGCTGCAGGTCACTGTTCTCTGAAGACTGTGTACTACCCTTACTTTTACTGGGACCACGTCTTCTATCTGGTAAGCCCTTCACTTTCTTTACCTCATTTTTACTTGTTGACATCTTACCACACTTTGACAGCACAAGGCAACTGGAAACTCTTTTGGGAAGCCCTTCAGGGTAGTTCTTCCTCTGTTCTTTGTCCTTTCTGTCTACTCACATCTGGGGTGAGAAGTGTGTGTGTGTGTGTGTGTGTGTGTGTGTGTGTGTGTGTGTTGGAAGAGCACTGGAACTCAATTTCTAATGCCCAGGGAAATGCATCTCCTGAGTTTTCTGTGCTCCTTTGTTCTACCATATTAACAGTACAAGTTATTCTTGTTCTTAAATGAATTAGTTGAGATGGAATAGTTAACTTATTTAGTAGACAGGTGTCCCCTACAAACAAAAAGGCTCCTAAATTTCTTTAGTATATGCCACCACACAGAAGCATGTCCATTTATTTCTCTTAATATAGGTGTAGTAGTAGGTCATGTTAGAAATACATATATTTATGTGTTTGTTTATTTAGTAAGTTATAAACCCCCTAAATATAGATTTTGTGCTTTTTCATTATCATAACACAGTATTCAGAACACAGATACAGGACTGACTGATGATAGAGATTTCACAAATGTTTCTTTTTCTTTGAAATCACTATTTCTTTCCCTGTGACACCCAAGATGAGTCTTGGTTGATAGGTCATCTTTTCCCCCTTGAGTCTGCAGGACATCCCCCACCCTCAGAGTGTATGGTGTAGACACACCCCCATGTTCTGCATACCCTACAGGAGGATATGTACAAGGACAGGTCATGGACACACGCTCCCATGTGCATGGGCAAAGACAGAGGTCACTTGTTAAAAACTACATCTACCTCAATCAACTCTGCATAACTCTGGCTAGAAAGAAACTAAGTTGTCCAACACTCAGATAATATTGTGCACCACATTTAAAAAAATTTTTTTGAACGGTATTATTGATTGTTAAAATATTTACTCTTTTGGGTTTTATGTTTTCCTAATTTCCTAATTTCAAATTCTGGTGCTGACCAATGAACAGTGAAATAATACATTGTCAAATAAGAAAACAGGAAATGAGGGTCATTGAAAAATATCATAAATAATCTTAAAATCCTTAGTTGTTATTAAACTTTAGTCATCATTTCTGTATTACAGTAGCAATTTTTTCTTATGTAAACTGAAATCTATTTTTAGGTTTTGGACTTGTTTGCTGGTAGTATCAAGTCACATGTCCTCAACAAGAAATAGGATTAGGTGGGTTGTAACCTGTTTCCAGGAAGCTCCGTGATGGCACATGTTGATGACATTCAGTTGGCGACACAAAACACAAAGGTAAAATTGTCATCTGTAAAGAATATTTTCATCCTTTAAACACATTCCTGTGGCTAAGGCTAAAATTGACCCATCTGAGGTTTTCTTTAAATAGAAATTCTTAATAATATTTGAGCAGCTGGTGTGGTAGATGTCAGTGTCTGAACCTCATGATTTTATATTATTTTTAAGGGCTAAAAGCAAGTTTTAAGTGAAAAACAAGTCTAATAATTAGTTAATTATCATTTTATGTATAAATTTACATATAGGAATTTTTATATGTCAGATATTTATCTCATCCTTAAAATTAGCAAAAATCAGGACTGGAGTTGTGAATGGTTATCTCCGGGGCAGGTCCTGGATTCTCTTTTCATGTTAGCATTTTCAAGATGCTTTTTTCTTGTACACACCTACAACACAGACATAACATCCTATTTGACCCAGATTTAAAACCTCGTCCTTTCAAAAGATTCAGGGAAGGTTGTTTTTTATCGGCACCCTGATAGAAGGGCTGCTTCTTGTAAATAGTAATTGCTCCTGTATGGCATCAATTCTGGTTATTTGCTTTTGGCAGGATAACAAAGAAACATAAAAACACACAAAGACACAATCTGGGTGAGGTTACTTGGTTCAAGGACTTTTCTTTATCAGGCACCAAGGGGTATTGTTTGATTCTTTGATTAGTTTGTTTTTCTTCTAGACATTTTGAAGACCAAAAAGGATTGGGAGAGAAGGATGGTAATAACAACACTGAATTCTTAAGTTGTGTTAAGCATTATATCAGGTTCTTTAACATGAACTATCTCAATTCATAGAAGTCTTATTAAGTTATTAATTGTAGTCCCCAGCCCTCAATTGTCAAGATGAAGATAATGAGGCTTGGAAAGGTTAAGTCACTTGCCTGAGGTTCCCAGAGTTCATACATCTCAGAGCTAGGACTCAGCTCATTTTCCCTACAATAGCATGCACCCTTCCTGGGAGTCACATAGTGGAATAAAGCATGTGCAGTTCACTAACACTTAATCCAAGCAAATTTAAGTGGATAGTCACATCGTGTGATGGAACAAGCTTACATCAGCTCATGGGAGCTGCTAGTTAAAATCTGAAGTGCCTGTTGTTACAAAGAGACATTTAAAAAATTAAATTCTATAAACAAAATGTAATAAATTATATTGTACAAAGATAATAAAAATCAAAACTGATGACTTCTCAGTTATTTTTCTGCATTTTACCATGACCTGTGCACTCAAGTATTCATGTCTTTTGTGTCTCTATGGCAGAAAACCATATGATGGTGTTCTACTGCCCATGACTTTATAGCTCCCCATGCAATGACTTCATGTTTGTTAATATTTACCAGCACCTCAGTGTGTATGGGTCTTAAAAACAATACCCAGATTTCACTTCTTTTATGCTCTTTGTGCGAATTCACAAATATTCAGCACCTACTTACTTACCATCCATTTTGTGTTAGATAATGCTACACACACTTCTATAAGCATTATCCCGTTGAAATTGCTTAAGTAACTGTTAGATATCATTATTCCTTTCTACAAATTGAAAAAAAAATTTAAAATTTTAAGTAATTAAGTAACTTTCCTAGGATTGCATAGCTAGAAAGTCTCAGAGCACAGACATGACTACCTTGTGTGGCTCTGTGCTTCTCAACAGCACAGCTACAGCAACACTGCGGGGATAGCACAGGAGAGGCTTAAGTCAAGGGAAAATGCTCCACTGAAGCCCTGCAGCTTGTCCATTTTATCACTGCTACATCCATTTGAATGAATACACACATCCACATAGGCAGCACGATGGTCTATAATGCTGAATAGGAAAATAAAGGCTAGAATAGTAGTCAACAGGAGTTGGGGACAAAACAATCAGCAATCCAGACTGGCTACCTCATTCTTATAATGTGCTGTCTCTTGAAACTGGGAGACACAGTCCCACCAGTCTGAGCACAATTTCCCACTTAAGAATCTTACTAAAGATAAAATTTGCTGACAGCACTCCTTCTTGAGTTGATTATGCTTTGGGTTACTTATCTTATACTTTATAAGATAGAGTCAAGATCTTTCTAAGAGGAAATTGTAGAGGAACTTAGATGGTGACCCTGAAGTTTTCATTATTTTTCAACAAGTAGTTTTACAGGTCAGTGATCATCCCCGAATCTTGGTGGTTTAATCCAACACCACTGAGTGGACAAGATTCTTTCCTTGCTCACATGATACCTGATGCAAGTCAGGTGTTAGTGACTTATTGGTTCTCCAATGGTCTTTCTGGAATCCAGTTGCTTCCATTTTATAATGACTCTGCTTCAGAGTTCTTTCCATCCAAGGAGTTAGTGAATATTTCACATCTATTCATAGCTGCCTAAGCATGGACTTCCATTCATATTTTCCTTAGCGAGACTTTAGCCACATGGCTACAACCTAGCTGCAGGGAGACTGAGAAATGTAGGGGAGCCCCACATGGATGGTTGGTGACTTCTCCATGTTCCCTGTAGCCAACTCTTTTATTCGACTTACTGTTTCTCTGCTCTCTAATCAAAGTAGATTTCTGTCTGCCAAACTCACCAGAAGAAATGAAGCATGACTCATTAAGAATATATCTATTCTTTCTCCTAATGGCAAGATTTAGACAATACAATTTGAAGTTGAGTTGACAGAGAAAAGTCAGTGTAGTTGAGCGGCTTCACTTGTAGAGCATTTTCTAAAAAAGGCTGTCAGATTTTTTTCTCATTATGTTTGCTCCTTGGCATTTTAAATCAGGGAACTCTAGCAGAATATTGAGAAATCTATCATTGTATTTTTATATTTTAGCCAATAAACCATTCAGTTTCTATAGCTTAACTTCCTTCTTTGTGTATTTTTATGTACATATTTTCCTTCTTAATTGGCAACATTAAGAAATATTTTATTGGAGTACTTACTATTTATTCATGTTGGGCTCTTTCTTGGAAATTGTCTCTTTGAAATTCCCAAGTCCTAATGTAAAATTTGGCCTTACAAATTAATGTGTGATCTACAGTAGCAACTCCTCCAGTCTAGCTAAATCATCATTTAGTATTAATATAGAGTTATGTGACCCATTTCTCATCTCTGTCCTGAATCTCACACCAAACACAATTAATAGAGAATGATTTGCTAGAATCTAAGAAGGTTTTTGTGACACCATGCCTATAATATCAAAGCAAAAAATGGGAAAATTCCAGGCAAACTGCAAAGATGGTCACCCTGTGAGTGTTTGTCCTTGAAAAAGAGATTTGGTTCCTTCTGACTGCATATTTACCTTATCTCTTTGGGGAAAAGAGATACAATGAGGTAGGATCTTAAGTATACACAAGAGGAAGAAATCACATATATTTTATCCAAATGGATTCCTGATAAATATGTTTGGGGGAGTGGAGGTTTCATCTTGGGAGAGAAGATTCACCATAAACAGTCCCAGCGGAGGAACTATCCATTCTTCACAATCAGGTCTTTATACATAAACAGTTTCTCACTTGATTTTAAATTAAGATAATGTAGGAAATTATCCCCCAGCACTTATTCCAATTTGGCTTTCAAACTAGTAATCTTTTTTTTTCTCTCTCTTGGCACAACAAGGAAAACAAATAACAGAGAAAGAACAAGGAGCTTTTCAACTGGCAACCAAAGCTCATACCATCCAAACTTCTCCACTTTGCTTTCAGTGGTAGCTGGCATATTTCAATTTACTTTTCCTGTGCCCTGAAAAGATAAAAAGGTGAAACTGTTGGCCTGGCATTTAAAACTTAAGATTTTGTCAAATTTGCTTAAAAGAAATGGATTTTGTTTTCAAAATGACCTCTTCTTCCCCCACTGTTTTAGAGAAAATTTGAATTACCTTAAAATATTCTCTTCCTTAAATGGAGTTTAAGCTTTTGTTGTTTTATCAGCATTCCCTGGCACTATGCTGTAGAAATTCAGTATTATTCTCCCTCTATGAACATGTGGTACTAAGATAGAAAGATAAAATGCAACATAAAATCACAGGCAAATTGAATTCAGTTCCAAACTGTGAAAAAAGGAAAGACATTTTAGATATTATAGAGTAGCTTGTGTTCCCTTAGGTACAGTCAAATCAGATGGATAACGAAGTCAACCTAAAGGAAAGTAGAGTTGAGACATAGAAATAGAATGTAAAATGGTGACAACTTGTGGTAGCCAGAAGGATCTAGCAATGATGACGTTTGTGACCTTGGACCTAGCCATGTCTAAGATATCTTCTTGAACTTTTTGAATGATGTGAATTCGTATTTCCCTTCAGTTCTTAAATCATATTGTTTTCAAACATAGAACTTCCAACTGATGTGCTGTTAGTTGACTTTAAATCACTATAACAAATAGTTGAGATAATCAACTTATAAAAGGAAAAGGTTTGTTTGGGCACATAGTTTGAGTAGTTCCAGTTCATGATCAGATGGGCCCATTGCTTTTAGGTCTTCCACTGGGGAGCTGGGTGTCACTGGCAGTGAATTCATGGCAGAGCAAAAGTGTTCATCTCATGACTAGGATGTGAAAGAGAGTGAGAAAAAGACTGGGGTCACAATTCTCTTTGCAAGAACACCCAAAGACCTAAAGACCTCCGATTAGGCCCCACCTCTCAAAGTTTCCACCACCTCTCAGTAGTACCAAGCTGGGATCAGACTTTTAACATGTGGACCTTTAGAGGACATTCAAGATCTAAATCACAGCAAACTCAGGGAAAGTTGCATTTCAACGTTTATATTTTTATGGTTCTATAGAACTGGTAGCACTGTTAATTGACACCATTTAAAATTTTCCCCTTGCAATACCAATTCTCATCTATTGTTACTTAATCAATAAATATTAATTGAGTGCTTTGCAAAGGTGTGCAGAAAGGGGATGGGGAGGAAACAGGCATTGGGGTGGCTAGCCATTCTGCACAGTTCCTTCACTTCTATGTCTGTTACTTCCCCACCCTTTGTGATCTAATTCATAAGATTGTTTTGAGAATTAATTAAAGTGTGCATTTTTAAAAATGTATAATGTTAAGAATAGCAGGCACTTGATAACTTTTAGCTATCAGTTTAATTGGTATTCGTATTATTGATATTATCTTTGATATGTAGTCTTCAACTAGGTATTCTATGATGTAAATTGGAAAAGGTGCACAATAGATTGCTTTACAACAAGTTATTGCCAGTGTGTGCTGCTAATAAACACATAATTATTTAATGGTTCAGAGAAAAAAGATGTTTAAAAAACATTGGAGGTACTTTTTTAAGAAATAAAAATTTTTAGAATATGTTCATATATAAACTGTGTAAGTAAAAAAGGTAAAATAAGCAACACATAATGCTTGCCATTTTAAAATAATCACATGCTTCATATTTTACATGACAGGTTGCACATGATATCCATTGTTCTATGGCTTCCAATTTTTTTTTAAATCCATTACATGATAGGAGTGTGCCATGATTTCAGTTTTATAGCTGCAAGCAATTGGAAGCAACCTGATTTATGTAATCTGTGTGCTAAGGATGGCCATTTGGGTGGTAACTGAACTTAGGTTAGTTCAGACAATGCTGTAATGAATCACTTTCTATGCCTATCACCTGCACATATGCAAATATCTCTTGAAAATGATACTGATGCATCTAAGAGTACATGCATTTGTAACATGAATAATTAAGACCTACTTGTCCTCTGCAGGACATGTGCTCCAGTAGTGGATGAGGATGTTGATTTGCTGATAGCATCTCCCAAAGTGCTAATCAAAATTTCAAATGTTTTCCATTTTGATAGGTGAAATTGCATTTCTCTTATTGCAACTGAAGCTGAGCACCTTTTCATATGTTTAAGCCATTGTATTTTCTTCTCTGTGAACTCTAGGCTAACCATTTTCTACTATGTTATTGGTATTTTCCTTTTCTAATAGTTCTTCACAAATTTGGGAGATCAGTACATAGTGCATGATAGAAGAGCAAGCAGGTTTTTGTTATTTGTCTTTTTTTGTAAATCTTTTTAGATGTTGATAGACCTTTATTTCATTCATTTATTTATATGTGTTGCTGCCTAGCATGTGTTATTTGTCTTTTGTGTCTTTTGATTTTTTTTTTTTTTGCCATGGAATAAGTTTGTATTGTATAGTATCAAATTTACAAATAAAATGTATAAAGATTCATTTTGTAATTTAGGGATTATTCAAAGTAAGTCCTAAGGATATTTACCACTATAGGGGTAGGAAGGTATTTCCCTATGTTTTCTTCTACTAGTCTTGTGCCTTAATGTTTTCCAAATTTAAACACTGGTTTATTAAGAATTAAATCAATATGCAACCAGAAGGATAAATCAATCCCAACATCATTTGCTGAACTGTTTTACTTTTTATTATACTTTGTATTTACCATTTATATTTGGGTCAATTTTAGGACTTTCTATTTTTGTCTCATTAGTCTTCTTTTTTTTTTAAAATAAATAATGGATTTAGAGAACCATTTGGAGCAATAAAGTGGAAAAACTCTTCCTATCACGCTGTATCAAATTCAAAGATACTTCCTGCCCAGTAAAACATTAATAGCAGGGCTAGGCATATAGCTTAGTTGGTGGAGTGCCTGCCTTGTAAGCACAAAGCCCTGGGTTCAAACCCCAGCACTGCCAAAAAATAAAACATCAACAGCTTGAACAAATAAAAGGCTGAATTAATTTTTTTCAAAAAAATCTACTTTTGTGAAAGGAAAATGAACCAAAAAGATCATGGGTTTGTGTGTGTGTGTGTGTGTGTGTGTGTGTGTGTGTGTTTACCTCTAAGCGGGTGTAGGGATCCAGTTTTCCTTGACCACCAACCACAGCCAACCTCTGTGGCTGCCCTTGAGTAACCCTACTCTGTTTTTCTCACATAGTTTCCCCAAATATAATAAATAAATGAAAGCATTAGAGTACTACGTGGAGTGTTAAGACCTGAACCCTGGCGCAAGGAATTTTGAGACAGAGGAAGTACATTCCATCTTGAATGAGAGTCACTTTTTTCCTGATGACTAAATAAGACCCTTTGTCTGATTCAAATCACAGGGACCTAATCATGCTTTTGTCACTAAGTTTCCAATACATTATACTCTGCAATTCTGGATCTGTTTGCCTCTTTCTTTGGCCTCACAGGAATTTCTGCCTATGGTGGTCAGTTTCTTTTACACTGGATATTCCTGGGCCAGCATGAGCAATAATTCTTTTTTAAGGGGAAACATTTTCTAACTCAAGTAGATTAGAGCTATTATAGAAGCAGGCAAGGTGAACTTCATGGGCATGTGACCTATGCAGTCTTACTTGGCTTAATATCTGTTTGCTCTGTCTTATAATTTTGAATTTCTGAGCAAGAGGGCTCCACATTTTTGACTGGCACTTATAAAAAGTGCCCTGTTGGCAGGAACTGTTTTTCCCTGCCATATTAACCACGCCTAGAAGATTCTTGGCATGTATTAGATGCTCAATAAATATCTGTTCCTTGAATGAATGCATATTGCACCCATACTCTCCTATGAAATTTCATAAATTATTTGAATAACAACTGTGGTTCTTAAACTTCTATGTACATAAGGACCCTTGGACTAATTTAGCTTTGTTAAAGTACAGATTCTAGGCTCCAGCCCCCACAATTCAAAGTTCAGGTGGTGTAAAATGATTCCTAATAGTTATATTTTTAAGTAAGTAACATCCATGATACTTCTGGGGGAAATTCTTGATCCAAACTAGGAGCAAAAGCCACCTAGAAACAGAATTATAATACATTAATCTTGGTGACCTTACCTAGTAGTTTTCACCTAGTGTCAGCACTGTGAAGAAGGGAACACCTTCATCTAACCTATTATTACTTATTACTCAAAATTCATCTTCACAATTATTTGATCAGCTGAATTTTTCGTGACATTGTATGTCCTAGTATTTCCTTTGCATTTCCATAGTTATTCTTCCTCTTTGCTTCCATCACTTAGTGAATATCCTTTTTTTTTTTAAACTATGCTGCTCAGCCTGTATTCTCCCTTCTGCTGGTAGTCACACCCTGAATTTCATCTGGGTACTACTTCTCTTTCTCTCACTTCTTGCACTCTGGATAGAGTTGATTGCTTCCCAGAATCAAAATGAAAAACTGTCTACTGTCTGGTCAGAGCATCACATTCCCCTGGCCATGACAATTTGTTCAAGGATGAGTCAATGACCCATCCACAACCAATGCAGTACAATAACATTTTCCTGGAAGTTCTTGAAGAATACACTTTGTTACATTGGAAATAAAAATGACAGAAAATGGATCCATTTTGCCACTATGTGGAGTCTAAAAACAAAGCTACCTATTGGAAGAGAGCAGAACCCAGAGATGAAAAGACCAAGATCTTTTGATATCATTTGAGCCCTAAACCCAGCTATGCATGAAACTAACTCTACTTATGAGAATTTTCAGGTGTAAATGTCAATAAGGTTTTAGTTTTCTCAACCTATTTTGAGTTAGGTTTGACATTGCTTGTGATCAAAATAATTCTGATACCCATAAGAACCAGTAATTGATAGATATTCTAACAATTATTCCACCCAATAATGACTCTTTGGCTTTTCCTCATTTTAACTACTCTGTATGCTGCCTTCTACCTTTACTAATCTGTGGCCACCTTTAGAGCAAGGAGTGTGTTCTTTTAATTTCATATCCTCAGAAATGATCACAAAACATATTGCAAATATCAGGCACATAAATAATACCTGTTGAGTGAAAGAAAAATAAAGCTAAGTACTCTATTTTCCTAGGGAGTTTTCTGAGCCTGGTGAACAATTAAGACACCTGCCATTTTGTGGTGTGACTTAGCTATGTTCTCATCCTTTCCCCTTGGGTCTAGTTACTTTTTAGTATCTTTTATCATCCTCATTGGTAAGAACATCTCCTGATTTTCTACATTTGTTTTTACTCTTAGGAGCTGGTCCTTTTCTCTTTGATTTGTGTCACACAGCCACCTGTGTTATTACTTATTCATTTTTTGTCTTTGATTACATTATGTATTTTTCTTTCTAATAGCAATTTGGAATCATTGAGGCTGTTTTCTATAAGCATTTCCATACACTTGTGAGATCTCATACTGAATTTACTTCCTGACACCTGGAAATAGATATTTATCATCTGTCTTTTAATGTGTATCCAAGACTGTTTCTCTCCCAAACTCAGAGGACAACTGGGTAAAACTATTCCCTGCAAATCTTCCAGAGATGAGGGAAATAAACAGATTTTACTCATTGGAAAGATATAAAATGAGCATTATGCATCTAATTCCAAGCTAGAGATTCAAAAATGAAAAACACAGCGTCTGGCACTTTGAAAACTATGATGGGTAGAGGGAACTGTTATGATTTTTTTTATTTGTTTATTGATTCATTGAACACAAATGGAGTACAACTATTGTTTCTCTGGTTGTACACAAAGTAGAGTCACACCATCTGTGCATTCATACATGTACACAGGGCAATGATGTCTGTCACACATTCTGTTATTATTCTTACCCCCCCAACCCCGACCCCACCTCTCCCTTCTCTCTATGCTATCTATCCTTCCTCCATTCTTGCCACCCTTACCCCCCGCATTATGAATCATCATTCATGTATCAGAGAGACAATTTGGCCTTTGGATTGTTGGGATTGGCTGATCTCACTTAGCATAACAGTCTCCAACATCATCCATTTACCTACAAATGCCATAATTTTATTCTTCTTTATGGCTGAATAATATTCCATTGTGTATATATGCCACAGTTTCTTTAACCATTCATCTATTGAAGGGCATCTAGGTTGGTTCCACAATCTAGCTATTGTGAATTGAGTAGCTATGAACATTGATGTGGCTGTAGTATGATTGATGTCACTGTAGTATGCTGATTTTAAGTCCTTTGGGTATAGGCCAAGGAGTGGGATAGCTGGGTCAAATGGTGGATCCATTCCAAGTTTTCTAAGGAACCTCCACAGTGCTTTCCAGAGTGGCTGCACCGACTTGCACTCCCACCAGCAATGTATGAGTGTACCCTTTTCCCCACATCCTCGCCAACACCTGTTGTTGCCTGTATTCTTAATAAAAGACATTCTAATTGGGGTAAGATGAAATCTTAAGGTGGTTTTGATTTGCATTTCTCTTATAACGAGGGATGTTGAACATTTTTTCCTAAATCTGTTGATTGCTTGTAGATCTTCCTCTGTAAAGTGTCTGTTCATTTCCTTGGCCCATTTATTGATTGGGTTATTAGTGTTCTTGGTATAAAGATTTTTGAGTACTTGGTAGATTCTGGAGATTAGTGCTCTATCTGAAGTGTGTGTGGCAAAGATTTTCTCCCACTCTGAAGGCTCTCTCTTCACATTGCTGATTGTTTCCTTTGCTGAGAAAAAGCTTTTTAGTTTGACTCTATCCCAATCATTGATTCCTGCTTTTATTTCTTGTGCTTTGGGAGTCATGTTAAGGAAATCTGGTCCTAGGCCAGTGTGATGAAGATTTGGACCTATTTTCTCTTCTATTAGGTGCAGAGTCTCTGGTCTAATTTCTAGGTCCTTGATCCACTTTGAGTTGAGTTTTGTACAGGGTGAGATATATGGGTTTAGTTTCATTTTGCTGCATATGGAGTTCCAATTTTCCCAGCACCATTTGTTGAAGAGGCTGTCTTTTCTCTATTGTATGTTTTTGGCTCCTTTGTCAAGTATGAGATACCTGTATTTATGTGGGTTTGTCTCTGTGCCCTCTATTCTGTACCATTGATCTACCTGTCTATTTTGGTGCCAATACCATGCTGTTTTCGTTACTATTGCTCTGTAGTATAGTTGAAGGTCTGCTATTGTGATACCTCCTGCTTCACTCTTCTTGCTAAGAATTGCTTTAGCTATTCTGGGTCTCTTTTTCCTCCAAATGAATTTCATGATTACTTGCTCTATTTCTATGAGGTCCGTCACTGGGATTTTAATTGGAATTGCATTGAATTTGTATAGCACTTTTGGAAGTATGGCCATTTTGACAATATTAATTCTGCCTATCCATGGGAACATGGGAGCTCTTTCCATCTTCTCAGATTCTCTTTAACTTCTTTCTTTAGTGTTCTGTAATTCTCATCATAGAGGTCTTTCACATCTTTTGTTAGATTGATTCCCAAGTATTTTATTTTATTTGAGGTTATTGTGAATGGGGTAGATTTCCTAATTTCTCTCTCAGAGGATGCATCACTTACGAATAAAAATTCATTAGATTTATGAGCATTAATTTTATATCCTGCTACTTTACTGAATTCATTTATGAGTTCCAGAAGTTTTCTGGTGGAATTCTTAGGGTCTTCTAAATAGAGAATCATGTCATCAGCAAATAGGGACAGTTTGAACTCTTCTTTTCCTATTCGTATTCCTCTAATTTCTTTGGTCTGTCTAATTGCTCTGGCTAGAGTTTCAAGAACGATGTTGAATAGTAGTGGTGAAAGAGGGCATCCCTGTCTTGTTCCAGTTCTCAAGGGGAATGCTTTCAATTTTTCTCCATTTAGAATGATGTTAGCTGTAGGCTTAGCATAAATAGCCTTTACAATGTTAAGGAATGTCCCCACTATCCCTATTTTTTCTAGTGTTTTGAGCATGAAGGGGTGCTGTATTTTATCAAATGCTTTCTCTGCATCTATTGAAATAATCATGTGGTTCTTGACCTTAAGTCTGTTGATGTGGTGAATTACATTGATTGATTTCCGGATGTTGAACCAACCTTGCATCCCTGGGATGAAACCCACTTGATCATGGTGCACTATCTTTTTAATATGTTTTTGTATGCGATTCGCTAAAATTTTGTTAAGAATTTTTGCATCAATGTTCATTAGAGATATGGGTCTGAAATTTTCTTTCCTTGATGTGTCCTTCTCTGGTTTTGGTATCAGGGTGATATTAGCTTCATAGAATGAGTTTGGAAGGGTTCCCTCCTCCTCTATTTCGTGAAATACTTTGAGGAGTATTGGAATGAGCTCTTCTTTGAAGGTCTTGTAGAACTCGGCTGTGAATCCATCTGGTCCTGGACTTTTCTTTGTTGGTAGGCTTTTGATGACTTCTTCTATTTCATAGCTTGAAATTGATCTATTTAAGTTGTGTATGTCCTCCAGATTCAGTTTGGGTGGCTCATATGCCTCTAGGAACCTGTTGGCATCTTCCAGGTTTTCTATTTTGTTGGAGTATAAATTTTCAAAGTAGCTTCTTATTATGTTTCGTATTTCAATTGTGTCTGTTGTAATATTTCCATTTCCATCACGAATTTTAGTAATTTGGATTTTCTCTCTCCTTCTCTTCGTTAGCGTGGCTAAGGGTTTATCAATTTTATTTATTTTTTCAAAGAACCAACTTTTTGTTTTGTCAATTTTTTGTTTCAATTTCATTGATTTCAGCTCTGATTTTGATTATTTCCTGTCTTCTACTACTTTTGGTGATGATCTGTTCCTCTTTTTCTAGGGCTTTGAGCTGTAATGTGAGGTCATTGATTTGCTGACTTTTCATTCTTTTATTAAATGCACTCCATGCAATGAATTTTCCTCTTAGCACTGCTTTCATAGTATCCCAGAGATTTTGATATGTTGTATCTTTGTTCTCGTTGACCTCTAAGAATCTTTTAATTTCCCCCCTAATGTCTTCTGTTATCCATGCATCATTCAATAGCGTATTATTTAATCTCCAGGTCTTGGAGTAGTTTCTGTTTTTAACTTTATCATTGATATCTAATTTCATTCCATTATGATCTGATAGTATACAAGGTAGTATCTCTATGTTTTTGTATTTGCTAAGAGTTGCTTTGTGGCATAACATATGGTCTATTTTTGAGAAGGAGCCATGAGCTGCTGAGAAGAAAGTGTATTCGCTCTTTGATGGTTGGAATATTTTATATATGTCTGTTAAGTCCAAATTAATGATTGTGTCATTGAGTCCTATGGTTTTTTTGTTCAATTTTTGCTTGGAAGATTTGTCCAATGGTGAGAGAGGAGTGTTCATGTCCCCCAGTATTATTGTGTTTTGGTCTATTTGGCTCCTGAAGTTGAGAAGGATCTGATTGATGTACATGGATGCACCACTGTTTGGCGCATAAATATTTATGATTGTTATGTCTTGCTGATTTATGCTTCCTTTAAGCAGTGTGAAATATCCTTCTTTATCCCTTCTGACTAACTTTGGCTTGAAGTCTGCTTTCTCTGAAATGAGGATGGAAACCCCTGCTTTTTTACTCAGTCCATGTGCATGGTATGTTTTTTCCCAACCTATCACCTTTAGTCTGTGGGCATGTTTTTCTATGAGATGAGTCTCTTGAAGGCAGCATATTGTTGGGTCTTTTTAATCCAATCTGCCAGGCTATGTCTTTTGATTGATGAGTTTTGGCCATTTACATTCGGGGTTATTATTGAGATATGACTTGTATTTCCTGTCATTTTAGCTTTTGGGGGGGTTTTAGCTTAACTTTGTTTCTCCTTTGACTCTTTCTTTAGGGTAGTTCCTCCCCATGATGACTGAGATTGTTATTTTTCGTTTCTACCTCTTCGAATATTTTGTTGAGAATGTTCTGTAGGGCTATTTGTGAATTCTTTAAGTTTTGTTTATCATGGAAGAATTTTATTCTGTCATCAAATCTGAAGGTAAGTTTTGCTGGGTATAAGATTCTTGGTTGGCATCCATTTTCTTTCAGAGCTTGAAATATGTTGTTCCAGACCCTTCTTGCTTTTAGGGTCTGGGCTGAGAAATCTGCTGATATCCGTATTGGTTTCCCCCTGTAGGTAATCTGATGCTTTTCTCTCGCCGCCTTTAAAATTCTATCTTTGTTTTGTATGTTAGGTAATTCCATTATAATGTGCCTTGGTGTGGATCTGTTATAATTCTGTGCGTTTGGTGTCCTGTAAGCCTCTTGTAATTGATTTTCCATCTCATTCATCATATTTGGGAAATTTTCTGATAATATTTCCTTGAACAGATTATTCATACCCTTGGTTTGTATCTCTGTGCCTTCCTCAATCCCAATAACTCTTAAATTTGGTCTTTTCATTATGTCCCATATTTCTTGGAGGTTTCCTTCATGATTCCTAACCATCTTCTCCGTTTGTTTGATTTCATTTTTAAGATTAAATATTTTGTCTTCATTGTCTGAGGTTCTGTCTTCCAAGTGATCTATTCTGTTAATTGAGTTTTTAACTTGGTTTATTGTGTCCTTCATGTCCTTGTTTCCTTCAAGGATTTCTGTTTGTTTGTTTGTTTGTTTTCAGAACTTCTATCTCTTTATTGAAATGATTTTTTGCTTCCTGCAATTTCTCTATTAGCTGATTATTCATAGCCTGAATTGCTCTCTCGTCACATCATTCTCTTCTCGGATCATTTTAATTATGAACATTCTGACCTCCCTTTCTGTCATTCCTTCTACCATGCTGTCTTTAGGCCTCTTGATATATCATCTAGGTTTGTTTGGGACACTTTCTTCCCGTGTTTTCTCATGTTGCTCGAGTATCTTCTCCTCTAGTATTGCGAATCAGAGGGATTGCAATTTCCCTGTGAAGACTTCCCTGCAGATTTCCAGTAACTCACCTGATGTTTGAGCGATGCTTGATCAAGTGGTGACCCAAGAAAGGTGCTGTCCCACTACCTCCAGGTTGGGAATGATCAATGCTTCTGGGCAGAGGCAACCTGGTGTTGATAGACAATCAGATGCAGCAAGGTGCTAGACCCGGGGCCAGGGTGTGGACCTGGGCACTAGACCGCGTTGGGGTGGGGGCACAGAGCTGTGCTCAGTAATGGAGACACTGGGCTTGAGAGCCCAGGCAGGCCTGAACTCCTTGCTGGGGGCTCAGGCGGTGGCAGGTGGTTGCTCTCTCCCGGGGATGCTGTAAAATGGCGCCAAAGGCCCTAAACTCCCTGCTGGAGCTGGTGACTCCAGCCACTCCAGGCCAGACTTCCCCAGGAGACGCGGCACAGTGGCACGGAAGACCGGAGCTGAGCTCTGAGGACTCAGGCAGCCGCAGATGGTAGCTCTCTGCAAGGGATGCTACAAAATGGCCAACTGTTATGATTTGAATATGGTATGTTCCCCAATGGCTCATGTATTGAAGGCTTGGTATCTAATATAGCTATGTTCAGAGACAGGGGAAGTGATTGGATTATAAGTTCTCTGACCTCATCAATAGATTAATCCATACTGGGATTCACAGCAGATGGCATTATTGGGAGGTGGGTCCCAGTTGGAGGTGATAGGTCACTGGGGATGAGCTCTGCAAGAGTATTTCTTGTCGCTGGGTCCCTTCTTTTCTCTCTCTCTCTCTCTCTCTCTCTCTCTCTCTTTCTTCCTATTTTTCATGAAGTAAGCAACTTTCCTCTGCCATTCCCTTCCACCATGATGTTCTGCCTCACCACAGGTCCACAGAAATGGAGCCAGTCAACTATGGACTGAAACCTCTGAACAGGATCCAAAATAAACCTCTCCTCTTTCATCTGTTTTTTTCTCAGGTATTTCTCAAAGCTTCAAGAAGCTGACTATTGTAGGGACAAAAACTGTAATGCAAAAACAAAGTGTAAACATTTCTACTTGATTGTGTAGGTACTCAATGAAAAAGAAGTGAGAGAATGATTGCATTTGACTTGAGAACTGGGGATGATTCCAATTGGACTTTGAATGGAGGGTGATAGTTTTAAAGGTAGGAACATGAAACCCTATGGAGGGAACAGTAAGAATAGACATATGGAAGTTTCTGTTCTTGATTCTGGTCTCTATTTTTGGTGAATAGTTTAGCTATTAGAATACAATGCATGAAGAGACTTGGTGGGCAGTCAGGCCAGAATAGGTAGCATTCCAGCACAGGAAAGGTTTCCTCTACTTTTCATGAGATTAGACTGGGCCCACCTGGATAATATTCCCACTGCAAAATCCTTAACTAAATCCCTTCTGTATACTCTCCTTTTTCCATGTAAAGTGATGTTCATAGGTTTTGAAGATTAGGACATGGATGTTTTGGGGGTGGGTAAAGAGAGCAGCATTCTGCCTACCGCAGGTGTCTCAAATCATGGAGGGACTTTGAAAAACATACTCCATCAATATATTTGAGACTTGGTAATATGGAGTATTATTCTAATGATAGCAAATGCAATTAGAACAGGTCAGAATGGATCATTTGAAATAATCATATCTAAATATTATTGGAAGTTGTGACCTTGTAGACAAACTATTCAAATAATTTGTGAGTCCTTGTATTCACCTGTGCATCTTTTACTACTGTTTACAAACAAATCAATGTGTAAGATTTATAATTTGTACTTTAATTTTGGTCTTGATTTTCATTTCCATTAATATCCCTAGCAATATAAATGCCACTCTGAGTATCTTTGAACTAGCGAAACAATGAGTTAATAATACCTTTTTTTTAAGAAAAAGGTAAAAACCCTAATGGCCAACTTGTGATACTGTTAAAAATCCAATTTATAAAAATATTTTCAAATAGACATTTTGTTTGAGTAAAACAAAGCATTTGGTTGGAATATGGCCTTTTCACTCAACACAGTTACTTTTAAGTAAAAACTTTACTTAAAAACTTTACTTGTTGCTTAATTAATTGATTAAACAGATTTTATTAAGAGTCTACTAAATGCTGAACACTACTTGGCCACTGTGAAGAAAGCAGTAAATAAAACAGGCAGAAATCCCTGCCATTATTGAAAGAGTTTGAAGGTGAACATATAAGATAGCTGAATGAACTAAGTAATATTTTAGTTGGTTGTAAGTACTAAGGATAAAAATTTAAGTAGTTCAATAGATGACTGGAGAAAGAAACTGTGGTATATATACACAATGGAATATTACTCAGCCATAAAGAAGAATAAAACCATGGCATTTGCAGGTAAATGGATGCAGTTGGAGAATATCATGCTAAGTGAGATAAGCCAATCCCAGAAAACCAAAGGCTGAATGATATCTCTGATAAGTGGATGATGATACATAATGTGGGGTGGGAGGGAGGCAAGAATTGAGGAAGGATGGATTACATAGAGGAAAAAGTGGGGTGGGGACGGGGTTGGGGGTGAGAAAAATAACAGAATGAGACAAACATCAATACCCTATCTACATGTATGATTATGCAAATGGTGTGACTCTACTTCATGTACAACCAGAGAAACAATTGTACTCCACTCGTGTACGATGAATCAAAATAAATGAAGAAAAAAATGAAGTAGTAATATGAAATTGTAGCAGTGTTGAAATTTCTGCTTGTGAAAATCACTGAGGGGTGGTTATAGGAAATGTAGATGTTGACCCCAATTTTTGCAGTAGGACCCTGAAGCTTAAGCATACTTCAATTGACTGGTTCCAGCTCTTCTATCCCCTGAGGTCCTTCCTCATCTACTGCAGCTGCCAACTACCTCCAGGAACACTGGGAAGGTCTGTGGTCAGCGAGCATGGTCAGATGCTCACTCCTCCATCGAGGATCTTGTGCTGGGGGAGTCAGGGCACAGATCACTGGAATCCTAGGTACCAGATGACCACTGAAGCCGCATGAGAGGTCAGTGGTACCTGAGACGTGCTTCAGCAGGAGCTCCGTTTATCACCCTAAGTGGCAACGAGCCAGAAAATTGTTCAATCTACATGATTTAAAAAAATTCTTCAGAGGAATAGCTGGTCACAGCTGCTTTTTGATTTCTTTTTCTTTCTGTACTTATGATATGAAGCAAGAACCTAAAGCAAATGAGGGGAAAGACCAGTGTCCTCAGAGCATCTTGTCCACCTGCATTATTGGCAGCCTGAGGTCTGAAGAGAGGTCTGTGTCTTGGCTGCTTTGGGGGAGTCTTCCTTCACACAGGGCAGGCTCCACACACACACTGGCAGCCAGAAACTGCTGTTGGGAAACACAGGAGCCTTGTCTGGAGTCTTTTTCCTTATGTCCTTGCCTGTCAGTCAGTCTCTAGCCACCTGTGTTCTTTCCATTATGCTTTTGTTCCTTGTAATAAAGTGGTTTTTCTTTCCTTAAGAATGAGCATAAAGATACCCAGAAAATAAAGCCAGGTGCCCATTTGCAAAGCTCCAGCAAGCAAGCAGATGAGACACCCCAGCCTCTCCTGTAGGTTTCCCAAGAGGAAAATGCCGCTGCTGACATGAATAGCAGAGCCCAGACAATGATTCTTAGGGAAGATAAACAGCCTGTGATTCCCTCCTGACGGCTCCCACTCCTCTCCTCCATGACCGATCCTAGAGCAAAAGGTCACGGGGATAATTCTGCACCTGCACCCTGGGACGGCCTTACTTAGTCCTCGAAAAGAGCTCTCCCGTAATTGATGCTAATTATTATTGAGCCAAATGCATCCTTTCATTGAGGGGCAGGTGGGAGACTCTGTCACTGTCAAGGCCATTATACCAAGAGCAAGTTGAGAATTCTTTGCACAGATGTACATATGCCCAAGAAGTCCCAAGTGTTGTATATAGGCCGTTCGTAAAGAATATATCATCAGAATTTCTTCAGCCCTCTAATGAGATGTTCAGGGCCCAGGTGAATGACAAACGCTGCCCAGTACTCAGGGCCAGAATATTGAGAGGAGAAGCATGATTTATTCATAAGTGCTTGAACTCTACTGCTGGGCCTCTGGGTTGCTTGTGAGATTTTGCACCCTGCCATCTGTGCTCTGAGAGAGGTTAACATCAACTCTGGAGACCTTGGAACCCTCTGGGGATTTGCTTCCAAGGACATTCATCTGCTTTCTGGTGACTTTTATGGGAGGATTGGCCCAGTGAGGAGGATGAAGAAAGGAGGAAATGAAAGGAAGTTCACCCAGCTGTAGGTAGAGCATGACTGGATTTAGCTAAATGCCAGAGTGTACATGGGGACTTTCCCTTGACATTAACCACCCTTTGTTTTGGAGAAGGATTTAAAAGAAAGTTATTTTTTCTTGCTTCAATCCATCATTTTTTCCTTTTTCCCTCTTGGGTTACAACTTAATGTGTTTTAAAGGTCTCTCTTATATATCAGAACCGTATTGCTAAAGTATATAATGATAGATTGTTCTCACATTTATAATTTATTCCCAGCTTTCATTTTATCATTTTATTTGTAAAAACGCAGCTCTACTTCTCAACCAGTGATCTATTAGAGGAAGAAAGATCTACCTATTTACCATGTATCAGAGAATTATTGTACTCATACTATTTTCAGGTCATTTATTCTGGGTTCTAATTTCTCTTTCTCATAATTTTTTTTTTCCTTCAATTGCTTGAAGACGTAACCCACTATCCTCGAAGCTTGCATTATTTCTGATGAGAACTCTAAAAGGCCTTCTTATTTTTGTTCCTTTGTATGCAACATGTTTTTGTTTTGTTTGTTTTTTTTTTTTTTTGACCTGGATGCTTTTAAGATTTGAGTTTTATTTAGATTACAAGCAATTAAATTGTTAGAACTTAGTGTGGTTTTCTTCAAGTTTCTTGTCCTTGAGTTTGTTGAACTGTTCTGAATCTATGAGTGTTTCATTTTTATCAAATGTGGAAAATTTGGTATTTCTTGATTATGTACATTTGTGGCTGATAATCAGTGCTTGATTGTTTGTATACTTGTGTTCTGGTTAAAGTAGACTCCTGGGAGTTCTATGGGAGAATAGGATGCGGTTGCTAGATTGTGAGGGTTTCCTCATAGTGTGAGTGGTCCCTATTCATTCTGTGCTCTTAAACTAGTTGAGGTACCACGATGCTTTGGGGAATTTATTTACATATATTCTGGGAATCTATGACAAAGACACACACGTCAGAAAGTCCTGTACTTACAGCTTTAGTCTGGGCAAGCTGAAATAGGTTGCTGTCCTTGTTATGCTTTCCCTGGTCTGCTGTGGAGGGTGAAGTTTCTTTAGGCTGTACGGTTTTTCTCCAAACTCCCATTGCTAGCATTAAGGTCCTGTCCTTCAAGGTCACTCACTTATTATGGATCCACACTTTCTTTGGAAGGAGTTAAAGAAAGGATATTTGGGGGAACCATATCTGCTGTCTCACGCTTATATAAATGACATAAGAGGGGTCAAGTGGGCTTAATTAGTCAGAATGCGGTAACTACACTGGTCATGTCCTATGGTCCTCTTGTTGGTTGACCCTGGGTGTTGAGTTTTACATGAAATTACTTCTAACAGTAATTTCCTTATCTTCATTTTGGGCTGTTGTTTTCTCTGGTTTTCATTCTCTGACATTCTGACTCCATCTGCTTTCTATCTTTCAAAAATTCCTCAAAATTTCCTAGGAGTTGATGGCATTCTTTCTGTTTGTCACTGCTGGTGTGGGTTTGCTTCCTGAAACACATTTAAGTAGTGGGAAAGATTGATTTATGAACTCAGTCATTATCTTGCTGTAATCTTCACCCTAGTAACTCTAGTTTTAATAATTGAATGGAAAAATTTTGATTAAACAAAATTTTGGAGAGTAGTTTTTCTAAATGTGTTCCAAAATTTTGAATTTACAGCTTCTTTGAAATCTGTGACTCTTTTTACATGGTTGCCTTATGGGAATTCTCCTATCAGATCTCACAATTGATTAGTAAATTGAAAATTTTGGTTAAAATGAGAGGGGTGAGGGTGTGGGGGTATGAAAAATGGTGGAATGGGACAGACATCATTACCCTATGTACATGTATGATTACACAAGTGGTATGAATCTACACTGTGCACAACCATAGAAATGAAAAGTCATACCCCGTTTGTGTACAATGAATCAAAATGCAATCTGTAAAAATAAAAAAAATTGGTTAAAACAGGGAATCATAGAAATGATACGTGTATACATTTTATTTCAATGTAACTTTATATACATACACATTCTTGTGACAATTGTTTGATTAGGGGCTCTCTCTCTCTCTCTCTTCTTTTTTTGAGTGTAGATATCCTGTTAGAATTCTAATGCAGTTGCCTTGCATAGATCATCTCCATAAGGCATCATCTGTGTTTTCTAGTAAAACGACAAGAACTCAAAGCCATCAGAGTGGAACATTCTTGAGCATCTTTATTATTTCCATCCTTTTGTCCCAGTTGTTCCACCCCATTGTCTGGCCCACATCTATTTTTCAGTGATGTTAATGATTCTTATTTGTCATAATACTTCAAAACAGGTTTTACTGGAATAACTCTCTTTGTGCTCACATTTCAATTTTCTATGTAATGTTTAAATTACATAGTTATAATGAGCACAGTAGGCATAAACTGTTTGGGAACTAAGATGCAATATTTATTTATTTACTTATTTGCAGTGCTGGGAGTCTAACCCAGGGCCTTGTATGTGCAGAGAAAATGCTCTCTCACTGAGCTATTCCCCAGCCCTTTTTAATTTTCCTTCTTTTTTTTTTTCTGATGTAGGGTCTCACTAAGTTGTCCAGGCTGGCTTCAAACTTGTGATCCTTCTGCTTCAGCTTCTCAATTAGCTGGGATTACAGGTGTGTTCACTGTGCCAGGCTTAAAATACCTAATTCTTATTAGCATGTATGCATGGACAGGGATTCCAACTATGAATGCTCAGAGACTATGAGCATCAGGCTATGTTTAAAAGGGAAGAGGGCTCCGATTTATCCACAAGTATGTTAAAGGGACACTGGTATAAAAGGCTTTATTATAATCACATCATAATCACTTGTTGAACAAAAATCTTCTACAATTCTATTTATCCCCTAGGATATAGAGATCAGTGTGTTAAGAACAGATAATAATATGTATAATAGAATAAAATTAAAAAGTCAGAGACAGGTCCATATATGCATGTGTGATAACTAGAGTACCATAAATAGAGAAAATACTGTTTTCTTAGTAGATGATATTGAAAACATTGATTCATTTTATGGAGAAAAAGAAAACTGTACCCCACTTACTGCCACATACAATGGTAGACACTAGATCCATTAAATACCTAAATATGAAAGATAAATTTGGAAAGTTAATAAAAGAAAGTATGAGACTATCTTCATGATTAAAAGATGGCATGGGGAAGGACTTCTTAAAACTTCAAAATATATAGACCATGTCTGCACTCCTAGGTGTCCTTCAACAGAGGAATGGATAAAGAAAATTTTATATATATATATATATACACACACATATATATATATATATACACACACATATACACACACACACACACACAATGGAATATTACTCACCCATAAAGAGTGACTTCATGACAGTTGCTGGTAAATAGATGGATCTGGAGACTATCATGCTGAGTAAAATAACTCCCAAAAAAACCAAAGGTCAAATGTTCTCTCTGATTTGCAGATGCTAACACACAACAAGGGAAAGAACAGAAGTTTAGTGGATTGGACAAAGGGGGATGAAGGGAAGGGAGTGGGTATAGGAATAAGAAAGACAGCAGAATGATCTAACATGACTTTCCTATGTACATATATGAATACACCACATCATGTGAATCTCCATATCATGTACATCCACAAGACTGGGATCCTAGTTAGTAAGACATACTTCATATTTTTACAAATATGTCAAAATATACTCTACTGTCATGTAAACTAAGAAGAACAAATAAAAAAATAGACCAGAAGGTAAAATTTTGATTCTGTTATATCAAAATTAAGCATTTCTGTTTAGTAAGAGATTTGATGGACAACATAGAGGACAAATGGTGAAAAGGGAGAATGCATTTCAAGTGTCTGTGTCTGGGAATGACAGGATGGACAACCAAGAACTCTTGAAAATCATCCAAAAAAAGATAGCCATCTCAGCATAAATGCATAGTAATGTAGAGAAGAGGAATTTCCAAAAGGATAGGAAGTACATAAAATGATTAGTTATCAGACATATACTCAGTGAAAAATGAGAAGTTAGTAGTACCAAGTTTGGAGAGAGCATAGGTGTGTTGACATTCTCCGTATGACGTTGGCAGGAGAGTCATAGGTTCAGTCATTTAGGAAAGAACATTATAGCGCTACTTAGACAAACTATGCGTGTGAATTTTCTGTGACCCAGTAATGCATCTCATAGAAAATATTTATGCTTGCACACACACAAGCATATTTATGTATGTATACAAACATACATTATACACAAATGTATACTCTATATAATATACATACACACAAGTTCTAAAGACGACTTGGAAACACATGCTTGTTGCTTCATTATTGTGGTGGTAAGGATTTGGAAGCAACCAGTAAACATCTTTGAGAGAAAAAATAGTTGCATCCTAAAGAACATTATGCACCAGGTAAGCATCATTTGTTCAATGTACACATAGCACCACGAATGGATCTTAAAATATGAAGTTTCATAGACAAATCAGAACACAGGGAAAGTTTAATTAAATTTAAATACAGGCTGTAACAAAGTACCACTTATAAAACTTGTTAAAACATATACACATAAAACAGGAAACAACTTGTAAGAACATATACTAGAGTGTGTGCATTACCACATTACAAAGGTTGCCTATGAGATAGCAGAGAGGAAGGGTTGTGTAGAATTTAAAGGGATTAATTAAATGAGTAAATAAATTGGTGAAACTAGATGGTGGGTGGTCTGCAGGAACCAAGTGTGATAATGAACTCAGAAGCAGGCTGAACTCAGCACTTCTCACACAAGGTCTAAAATATTTACAAGAAAAGAAACTTCAATAATCATAAATCCAATCTTCTGAGAACTCATGGGATAACTCAGTAATCAAAATAATAGAAGATAATATAGTGATCAACTCCACGTAGTTAACATTTCTACTTAGATGTCAGTATTGAGTAAATTTGCTAAGATTTATCATGTAAAAATGATGTTTGGAAACATAAAATATTTTTAGGAAATCTGTATTTTCAAATGTGATAGTTACTATATTAGCTGGAAGTTGCATTTAACTGCAAGACACCTATGAAATGGTGGTTCAATCAAGGCAGAGGTTCATTCTTCATTCACATAAAAGAAGTCTGGAGACATGCTGGTCTGGTACGGCATAGCCAAATGTCACCTCGATGGCTAATTTTATGTGTCCACTTGACTGGACCATGGGGAAGCCTAGATATTTGATCAAACATTATTCTGGGCAGGTCTGTGAGGGTCTTTGTCAGTCAGTGAGATTAACACTAAAATGACAGGCTGAATAAGAAAGATTGCCCTCGCTGATGTTTCTGAACCTCATCCAATCAGTTCAAAGTCTGAAGAGAGTGAAAAGGCTAAGAGAGAAATTTCTGCTGCCTGACTGCCTCCAAGCAGGGACTTGAGTCTTCTATCTTTGCTCTTGAGACTGTCGACCTTCAGACTACAAACACACCGTGGGTTCTCCTGGTCTCCAGCTTGCTCACTGCAGATCTTGGAACTTGTTAGTCTCCAGAATTTCATGAGCCAGTAACTTATCATTTTTCTTTCTCCCCTTGTCTTCCCAGCCTGACTATCTCTCTCTCTCTCTCTGTCTCTCTCTCTCTCTCTCTCTATATATATATACACACACATATATGCACACACATATATATATCTTAGAAATATGAAGTGAGTATAATCTATATGTGTATTTTCAGGATATATAATATAATAAATATGCAGATTATATATATATGCAATATATATATATTATATAAATATATATATGCAAATAGATAGGTAGATGATAGACACACAGATTACCACTACTGGTCCTGTTTCTCTGGAGAACCTGGTTGGTACAGTCCTCAGTGTTCCACCAATTGATCTGCATTGGCCTTTCAAGTGTTGGCTTCTAGCCTAGAGTTCCAGTCCTTAGTTTTGTGTTCTAGGCAAGAAGCCAAAGAAGATGGACTCACATCCAGTCAAGTGAACTCACCCTACGACTCCTGCTGTGTTGAATTAGTCAGACCTTAGTCACATGGGGGTCTTTATCAAAAGGAAATGAGTTCCTCACCTTGGTGCAGAGCCATTCCCATTTTCAACTGAAAGCAGGATTCTTTTCAAGAAGAAGAAAAGACTGACTATTGGATAGGCCACCTTATAGTCTCTGTCACAACTATTTACATCCTTCTACACATAGTAGACATCCCATAAATAGGAGCTGAATAAAAATCTTAAAACTCCATAAAATTAACCCTTTATCATAGATGTAAAAAAGCAGACTATTGATCTTTGTATCCCATTACTCTGCTCCATTTTGCCTATTTTATGTATAAGTTAGTGTAGAATATGAATTCAAAGAAAATGCTGTCAAATGTTTAGGTACCAAGTTTTTCAAATTCAGCTAAAGGATTATTATAGAAAAATCTTCCTAGTGAACAACAGATACAATTTTATCATGAATAAAAATTTTATATATACATATGTAAATTGTTTTCATCAATTCTTCCAAATTGTTCTAGCATGTTTGAAAAGTTATCTATGTTGAAGAAGTTTAAACATTAACTTGGTATTATGAGATTAATTGGCTAAGAAAAATCATCTTTTTAAAAAACTAAAACCTAAATTTCAGCCTGTCTCTGAGTAATCATAAAATATAAGCAGATGAACACTACTTCCCTAGAAGTTTGATCTGCACAGATATATCCACTCTCAACCTTAAAACATAAAATACACACTTTTCAGGCATTCAAAATATGTGTTTTCAGTATTAACTGGTGACTCATTTTGCTGAAGATTTTAATTTTTTAGTTTTGGGGAAGTACTTTTTATTGTAATTACTACTTTATTAAGGTTTTTTGAGCAGGACAGAATAGCAAAGTCCTTCAGATAAAGATAATCTTAATATTCTGTGTTTAGAGAAGAGGTGGGTCAATACAGTACTTTATTTTTTGTGATTATACATGAGAAGTCAGTTATACTTACACACACACATACACACACACACACACATACACACACACTGACAGAGAGTAATGGCATTACATCAAAAGTAAAAATGATCAAACTAAATAACTTACTCATGGCAAAGAGAAAACTCATTTAACCAATGCAGAAATGACACTTTCTGATTTGAGAGAGTCCACAGGCAGGGCCACCTCCACTCCTACACTGGAAAAGTTCCCAGTGTGAATGATGCAGATTGCTGGTGTGCAGGCTCCAGAAGAAGTGTCGCCAGGGCAATAGAATCCCATGGCAACAGGACAGTGAAAAATGACTCTGCCCTCCGGTGCCAAAGTCCTTTACCGGGTGGTGATTCAGTCATTGGTATTAATAGCGGGGCGGGGGGGGGGGGCTGTGTTGTTCATCTGTAAAGGCCATTTGTCCATCTCGCATATCCACTGGTCTGCATTTTCTGTCCCTACTCAACAACCATAGCCACCCTTTACCAACCGTCCTGAATTGAGTGTGAGAATTTGTGACATAAGAACTTGTCACTGCAATTAGATTATTGCTGGAATAAAGTAACACAGCACATCATGATTCAAAAAGAGGTGATGTAGTCTTCTAAAAAAATTCCTTATTTCTCAGAGGATCAACTTTCTGATTTAAACTTGGATTAGTAAAATATAGATAGTAGCTTTTGACAACAACAGGCAATTAATTTTTTTACTTTGTAATGTATTTCACATTGGGAATAATACTTGACTCTAAGTAAATTTCTAGTGTTTGAGTCTGAATTACTTTGATTTAGCTCTTGGGCTTTATTTATAAGACGTGTATTAATAGTATTCCCTTTGTCCATGTTGTCCCTTTTGAAAATCAGTTAGCCAATTAGAAGCTACATTTAGTGACAAAGTTGAACTACAAAGCATAATTACTTTGCATTTTATAATTAAGATCGGTTTGATTACATATCTTTGAGATTAGTTCTATACATATTTTGTGGTGGAGCCCTGATTTGAGATGACAAAACAAATGTAAGGTAACTACTATCTAGTATTCTCTTTCACCATTTGGTCTAGAATTTGAAAGCAAAATAATAACTAAAATCCAACTTCATGGGTGATTTTGGTTAAAGTTTGGAGCGAAGATTCAGGATTTTCTATTATGTTTCATGAGAAAGTGATGTATTTCAAAACACCACCTTTATGGCACTATCTTGGCAAAAATAGGTCAGATTCAGTGCTTCCTTTCACACGGTTAGGTTTCACAAAGAAGTATTCAGATGGATATTAATAAGGCTCACAGAGAAGATGAAACAATTTTTTTTCCCCAAACAATATCCCTAGGACCTAGGATTTATACTGTAAGGTTTATCAGGTTTTTTGGGGGGAATCCCCCAAAACCCATATGTAACTTAACCATGTAAATATTCCCGACCTAAGGAGTGACCTAAAAAACCTATCTTGCACCAGTTGTGTTAAAGAACTGCTAGTAGTCTGACTTGAACAGGACAGCTTTCTGGATGATTGTCATCCAGTCAATTCCAGTCTACTTAGAACAGTAGCCCCGGCCACATTGTGGTGCCCAAGACTTCTGGTGCTGCCCCCTGCTGGCAGACTTTG
>JAJEJO010052323.1:0-10247 GCA_020662805.1 Glaucomys volans
GATGTGTCCTTCTCTGGTTTTGGTATCAGGGTGATATTAGCTTCATAGAATGAGTTTGGAAGGGTTCCCTCCTCCTCTATTTCATGAAATACTTTGAGGAGTATTGGAATGAGCTCTTCTTTGAAGGTCTTGTAGAACTCAGCTGTGAATCCATCTGGTCCTAGAATTTTCTTGGTTGGTAGGCTTTTTATGACTTCCTCTATTTCATTGCTTGAAATTGATCTATTTAAGTTGTGTATGTCCTCCAGATTCAGTTTGGGTGGCTCATATGCCTCTAGGAACCTGTTGATGTCTTCCAGGTTTTCTATTTTGTTGGAGTATAAATTTTCAAAGTAGCTTCTTATTATGTTTTGTATTTCATTTGTGTCTGTTGTAATATTTCCATTTCCATCACGAATTTTAGTAATTTGGAGTTTCTCTCTCCTTCTCTTCGTTAGCGTGGCTAAGGGTTTATCAATTTTGTTCATTTTTTCAAAGAACCAACTTTTTGTTTCATCAATTTTTTGAATTGTTTCTTTTGTTTCAATTTCGTTGATTTCAGCTCTGATTTTGATTATTTCCTGTCTTCTACTACTTTTGGTGATGATCTGTTCCTCTTTTTCTAGGGCTTTGAGCTGTAATGTGAGGTCATTGATTTGTTGATTTTTCATTCTTTTATTAAATGCACTCCCTGCAATGAACTTTCCTCTTAGCACTGCTTTCATAGTATCCCAGAGATTTCAATATGTTGTATCTTTGTTCTTGTTGACCTCTAAGAATCTTTTAATTTCTCCCCTAATGTCTTCTGTTATCCATGTATCATTCAATAGCATATTATTTAATCTCCAGGTCTTGGAGTAGTTTCTGTTTCTAACTTTATCATTGATATCTAATTTCATTCCATTATGATGATAGTATACAAGGTAGTATCTCTATGTTTTTGTATTTGCTAAGAGTAGCTTTGTGGCATAACATATGGTCTGTTTTAGAGAAGGACCCATGAGCTGCTGAGAAGAAAGTGTATTCGCTTTTTCATGGATGGAATATTCTATATATGTCCGTTAAGTCCAAATTAGCGATTGTGTCATTGAGTCCTATGGTTTCTTTGTTCAATTTTTGCTTGGAGGATCTGTCCAACAGTGAGAGAGGAGTGTTAAAGTCTCCGAGTATTATTGTGTTTCGGTCTATTTGATTCCTGAAATTGAGAAGGATCTGATTGACATACATGGATGCACCATTTTTTGGTGCATAAATATTTATGATTGTTATGTCTTGCTGATTTACGCTTCCTTTAAGCAGTATGAAATGTCCCTCTTATCCCTTCTGACTAACTTTGGCTTGAAGTCTGCTTTATCTGAAATGAGAATGGAAACCCCAGCTTTTTTACTAAGTCCATGTGCATGGTATGTTTTTTCCCAACCTTTCACCTTTAGTCTCTGGGCATGTTTTTCTATGAGATGGGTCTCTTGAAGGCAGCATATTGTTGGGTCTTTCTTTTTAATCCAGTCTGCCAGTCTATGTCTTTTGATTGATGAGTTTAGGCCGCTTACATTCAGGGTTATTATTGAGATATGACTTGTATTTCCTGTCATTTTAGCTTTTTGGGGGTTTTTAGCTTAACTTTGTTTCTCCTTTGATTGACTCTTTCTTTAGGGTAGTTCCTCCCCATGGTGACCGAGATTGTTATTTTTCGTTTCTTCCTCTTTGAATATTTTGTTGAGAATGTTCTGTAGGGCAGGCTTTCTCTTTGTGAATTCTTTAAGCTTTTTTTTTATCATGGAAGGTTTTTATTTCATCATCAAATCTGAAGGTAAGTTTTGCTGGGTATAAGATTCTTGGTTGGCATCCGTTTTTTTTCAGAGCTTGACACATGTTGTTCCAGGCCCTTCTTGCTTTTAGGGTCTGGGCTGAGAAATCTGCTGATATCCGTATTGGTTTCCCCCTGTATGTAATCTGCTGCTTTTCTCTCGCAACCTTTAAAATTCTATCTTTGTTTTGTATGTTAGGTATTTTCATTATAATGTGCCTTGGTGTGGATCTGTTGAAATTCTGTGCATTTGGTGTCCTGTAGGCCTCTTGTAACTGATTTTCCATCTCATTCATCATATTTGGGAAATTTTCTGATATTATTTCATTGAACAGATTGTTTATACCCTTGGTTTGTATCTCTGGGCCTTCCTCAATCCCAATAACTCTTAAATTTAGTCTTTTCATGATGTCCCATATTTCTTGGAGGTTTCATTCATGATTCCTAACCATCTTGTCTGTTTGTTCGACTTTGTTTTCAAGATTAAATATTTTGTCTTCATTGTCTGAGGTTCTGTCTTCCAAGTGATCTATTCTGTTAATTATGCTTTCTATTGAGTTTTTAACTTGGTTGATTGTTTCCTTCATTTCCTTGTTTCCTTCAAGGATTTCTGTTTGTTTTTTTCTCAGAACTTCTATCTCTTTATTGAAATGATTTTTTGCTTCCTGCAATTGCTCTATTAGCTGGTTATTCATAGCCTGAATCTGCACTCTCGTCACCTCATTCTCTTCTCAGTTCATTTTAATTATGAACATTCTGAACTCCATTTCTGTCATTCCTTCTACCATGCTGTCTTTGGGATCTCTTGATGTATCATCTAGGTTTGTTTGGGACACTTTCTTCCTGTGTTTTCTCATGCTGCTCACGTATCCTGCTCATCCTCCCCTCTAGTAGTGCAAATCAGAGCGATTGCAATTTCCCTGTAAAGACTTAGGGTGTCCCTGCAGATTTCCAGTAACTCACCAGATGTTTGAGAGGTGCTTGATCAAGTGGTGACCCAAGATAGCTGCTGTCTCACAACCTCCAGTTTGGGAATGATCAATGCTTCTGGGCAGAGGCAACCAGGAGATGCAGCACTGTGGCCCTGGAGCCGCAGCGCCGTGTCCCCATGGAAAGGGGTAGGCTTAGGTCCGAAGGCTCAGACAGCTGAAGATGGCGTCTCTCCACCAGGGAAGCTGTAGAATGGTGCTGACGGGCCCAAATTCCCCACTGGAACCAGCAAGCAGCTGTGCTCCTGGCCAAATCTCACCTGGAGCCGCATTGCCGTGTCCCCGCGGGAAGGGTTGGGCTTAGGTCCGAGGGCTCAGACAGCTGAAGATGGAGTCTCCCATGTAATACATTTTTATGTTTTTCATGACAATTGCATCAGTGACCTGCCTTATAGTAAGAGCTTGGTAAATGTTTAGAAATGCAAATAACTGAAGTGGGAGAAGTTTTGAAGAATCCTGGGCTCAGGAATGATTCACTCAGACAAAGAGATACAAAGGGAATCCTGTTGCTCACTCAAATAGGGGAGAGGGGCTCTGTGGACAGGCGCGACATACATATTACCTGCGTTTCCAGAATTGGGGTCCATGGGGCAAAGAAAGTTTGAATCTGAACTCAAGGTATAATATCTCGAACTGTATTTTGCCAAACACAAACTGAAGAAATAGATGCTGCTTCTTTCCTTGGGAGGGAGATGGAAAAGTGTTTCCTTAAGTTTTGGAAAGGTCTCTTCATGACAGCCCAAGTAATTCTCTTTCTTTTTAATAATTGAGGGCTTTTATTTTTATGATGCATTGTAATTATTCCTAAGAGTGGGATTCATGATGCTGTCTTCATCCATGCACAAAACATCATTTGATCCATCTCATTCCCCAGGACCTTTCCTTTCCCTACCCTCCCACCTCCTGATGTTCCACTGACTCTTCTCTACTGAGCTTCCTTCTATTATCACTATTATTACTTTAATAATAATGATAACACCTTTAATAATTGTGAGTGCATTATAATTACATATATTTTATAATACACAAACACACACACACACACACACAGGATTCATTGTGGTAGCCCAATTAATTCTTGTCACTCAACTACTGCATAATAAATACCAACGATGAATCATAATAGCTTCACCTGGAGAGCATCCTCAGCCTAGAAATCCTGCTGCACTATGACATTGAGGATCAGTCCTCGAATGACTTGACACACACCCAGCAACCCTCCTCCCCACCCACCCTTGGGTACATTGTCTCATGAGCACCTTTCCTGATATTGACACACAGACCTCATCAGGATTTTACCACCCATAAACCTTTATCTCTGGACAGATTTTTCACCATCCAAATGTTTCCAGAAAGTTCTTTGAGTAGTGTTTCTCTGCCTTATATCCCTACTTCTACTCTGAAGCTGATCCTGGTGAGAAGGATCTCTCCTTTTAAGTGCATCTTGGCTGGATTGCTCCAGCTGATTCCCTGGGAGTGGTCCCAGGATGGGCAGGGAGGGTTTGACACCATCATTTTATTACAGCCATTATTCACCTGCAGGGGGCAGAGGTCAGAGAGATGCACTGGACCTCCTCCAGGAGCTAGTGCTGTGTAAGCAATCATGTTGTCATTTTAACTTTTGAAAGGCTGAAGATACAAATTTGCTTCCTGTCTGGTGACAAGGGCCACCTGAGTGGTAACAGTTGTGTTAGCAATAAAGAAAAGCAGTGGACAAATGTCTGTCGTTCTGGAGAAGATATGTGCAGAGGGACAGCTAAGTCAGTAAAAAAAGGATACTGAAAAGTCCACATAAAACAATTTTTCTCCATGGGGAGGCTTCCCAAAGGATTACTGCCAGGAGTGAGAGAGAATGATAACAGAGTGATACACAAAGGACCTAAAATAATTCCTAAAACAAACTGGGCATAGTGGCACATGCCTGTAATTCCAGTGGCTTGGGAGGCTGAGACAGGAGGATTGTAAGTTCAAAGCCACCCTCAGCAAAAGTGAGGTGCTTAGCAACTGAGTGAGACCCTGTCTCTAAATAAAATACAAAATAGGACTGGAGATGTGGCTCAGTGGTTGAGTGCCCCTGAATTCAATTCACCATACCAATAATAATAATAATAATAATAATAATAATAATAATAGTAGTAGTAGTAATTCCTTAAAACACTGGACTCATGATAGTGAAAAAAGAACAGGCACTATTTTCGGATCCTGGACCAAAAAGCCCTATGATTGACCAACAGCTCTGGGAAGCAGAAACTAAAGAGACAATAGATTATCATGTGACATTGATCTCTCTCTCTCTTTTTTTTAACTTGGATTTTCCTTTATTCTTAAATCTTTTAAAATTTGTTTTTATTTTTAGAGACTGCATTTTGACTCATTGTACACAAATGGGATACAACTTTTCATTTCTATGGTTGTGCATGATGTAGATTCACAACATTGGTATAATCAGACATGTTCATAGGGTAATAATGTCTGTCTCAGTCCACTCTTTCCTCTTTTGGAAATCTAAAAACAAATGTCCACTTTTGCTTTCACAGAACAGGTTGGATCAGGGTGACCACTCTGGTTAGGTGATCAATGATCATTAACCTTAGATATCATTCCCAGGGGAGGAGCACAGGCAGGGAACAGCTGGAAGCCTCTTCAGAGGTAAATAGACACACATTCACCCACCCCTTCTCACTTCCCACTAAGAAGGAACTTTTAGGCTAAAAGATGTTGAAAAGAGCCACCAGAGCATAGTATCTGGGAGGTAGGGTAGAGATTCCTAGTGCAGGGGTGAGACTGTTTTTAATCTCTTTCATCTTTGCTCTCTCGTTTCCTCCTGGAAAAGCATTTGAGTGGTACGATTCAGAGGTGGGAGTTAGGGTGTCAAAAACACTGTGTGCTCCTGAGGTAGGAAGCCCAGGCTTCCTGATGCTGGAAGGCAGAGAAAAGCCAGAGTGGTCAAGCTCAATTTCAAGGGCTTGGGGAGCCAGTGGCCTGGCAGTGCATCTCCTGGTTCCTGAAATACAGGCTTGATTCCAGCTAGGAGAAAGCCTATGTTTCATCAGGAACCTCAAACCATGGCAGCAGGTGACAGGGTTCAGTGCAGAAGTAGCAGGGACTGAGCACCCCAGGGAATTATAGGATCCCTGTGTAGAAGCAGAAAGGTGGAAAGGGGTGATGGAAGCTTAGAGCTTTCACATGAGCTTCAGGTTGCGGTCAGCTGGCTGAGCAGGGGCTTCTCTTCCCTACTTCACGATGAGACTATTACTGGTATAAAGAAGAAAAAATCCCCAATTCTTTGACATTGGTAGCTGTGAATATAAAAAAAAAAAATAGGTAGGTGGTAGTATCTGTTTTTATTACCAAGTTAATGTGGCCATTGGAGACATAGTTTTTAATGACTACTGAATGTTCCATAATTGATTTTGCACACTGCCTTTTAGATGGTTTTCTGATTTAGATAATTGTGAGATAAACATCTGTACGTGGGGTGTGCGTGTTTGTGTGTGTGTGTCCTCCAACACTGAAGTGAGATTGCTGAATCAAAAAAAAAAAAAAAAAGGAAGGTTCTTAAGACTGTGGATACATTTACCTAAATAGGTTTCCAGAGAACTATATAATTAATGCTTCCAGGAGCAGGAAAAAGACTGCTGTGTTTGCTCTTGTGATGTCCTCAGGATGTGGAGTTTGCAGGGAGAAACACTCACTGATCCTGGATCTCTGGAAATGGGTGTTTGTGGGATGAGGTGGGAGGTCAGTGTCCCAGTTGAAGAAGAGGAAGTGAGGTCATATTAGATGTATAGGTAGAAAGTGCATCGTTTCACTTGCATGTCAACTTTCTCCTAATAGACAATAAGGAATTGAACTTCAAGTAGGAAATCAACCAGGAAAGAAGCCAATGATGGATTCATCTCTCCAGGTATGCTGTTCTGGGAATTCTTGGAGGAGGTCAAAGGGGGTGTATCCCTAGCAGCTGGGCATAGTAAAGAGGAGGTTGCATCCCGAAGTACCTGCACATAGTGAAGGGAGACGTACCCCCAGCACCTAGATAGAGCAGTGGCATCCAGGCCGCCTTTGCTCAAGTGAATGTGGTACCCAGCTTATCTATTCCTTCCAGGTGATCCTCTCCATCCTTTTTTTCATTCATTCTCTCCTTCCTTTCACATTAGTTGAGTGCATGATATCAGGCATTGTGAAGGAAGATGAGGTGCAAAAGTAAGGGTTTGCCAGTCTACATGTCTTTGAGCAAAGTTGAGGGGTTGGAGTGGATCCCTAATATGCAAATAGACAGTTTCAATGATACTGTGTCATTGGAGAATGGAACAACTGTCCCAGCGTGAGTTTAGAAAAGACATCCCAAAGGAAGACATTTGAAAGCTGTGGAGAATAGATTTAGTTCAACCAGAGAAAAAGAGGGCCTTATCAGGGCGTGGTGGCACAAACTTGGAATACCAACAGCTTGGAAGGCTGGGTAGGGGGATCACGAGTTCAAAGCCAGCCTCAGCAACTTAATGAGGCCCTAATCAATTTAGTGAGACCTGGTCTCTAAGTAAAATATTTGAAAAAGGGCTGGAGATGTTGCTCAGTGGGTAAGCACCTGTGGGTTCAATCTCCAATACAAAAAAAAAAAAAAGGCCTTATAGCAATGCATGTCAGAGAGTCCCACGTTTATAACTGTAACAGGAGGAGGAATTGCAGGACAGAGAAGAGCAGGGCCCCGTGACAGGAAGTGAGGCTACAAAATGAGTCAAAGTTTTTATTTTAAATTCTTTCTATTCGTTCAAAATGCTGTCCTGTAGGAATAGGGAAACCAGATAATGCCATAATAGATGGCATTTATATGATCCTCTTTCTGTTATAAATGATAGCTGGTGGCAGAGTAAATGGGCTGGAAAAAGGGAGAGCCTGGAATAGGAAGTGACTAAAGTCATGACACGGAGGCATCACCATGCATGGATGTGGTTAAATGTATTTTTTTAAACCAGAGGCAGAAGAAACAAAGGATAGGACAGAAATGACCAAAGACTGCTGATGAGCTCATGGTAGACAGTGATGGAGCTTCACGCTGGGGAAGCTGTCATTGCAAAGAGTGAAACGCAGCCAAGAACATCCCAAATATTAGAATAATGTCATTATTGTTCCCTTACCTATGACAGCTGAAGGACCAGCGTGATCTATGATCTTTCTGGGTCTTTTATTAAGTTTTCATCACTGGGCTGCTTGTGCTACTGCCTCAGGGAACATTTGAGATTTGAATTTGAAAATGAGATTCACTAAATTAGATATTCTTCATATATATATATATATTTTTTTCTTTTTTTCTTTCTCTCGAAACTTACTTCAAACAAAAGGTTATGAAGGACAGGTTCTTTGAGTCCTTTAAGTTTCAGCTATGAGATACCTAATTTTTGTTCTCCAAGCAAACATTTCAGAAATGACTCCCTGTACCCTTCCCTCTTTGCAAATACATATTCCTCCTTTGGCCCTCCCCTTGCCGGTGGAAAGAGAAGCCTGCTTAGTTAGGCCAGAGGTTAAGGCAGGGGCAAGAAATCTTTGGAAGATGTTCTGAGGGCAAAGAAATCAACAGAATATGATGCAAGGAGACCCTGTTGGGGGAAATTCAGTTAGGCAAGGAGCACAGAGTCAGATCCCAGAGGAAGTGCCATGAGAGCTTTAGGAATGTGAAATTGGGAAGTGGCCTGAAGTGGTTCATCAAGTCCTAGAGAATGAGTGGACAGAGATGAGACTCAGAAAAAGAATGAGCTACCAAAGTCATTCCGAAACAGGAAATCTGAGTTTCTTGTGTTGTACCCTAAGAAAATAAAATCATCCACGCCGATCACTTAAAGCCAAAAGGAGCCTTTATTTTAACTGGCCAGCAACGATTCCCTTACACCTAAAAGCGGTGTCCAGGGAAATCTCACATTAGTTCTTTGTCGCCAGCATTTATGAGGCGGGGGAAGGGATTAGGGTGGGTCTATAGGGAGGGGAGGGATTTGGGTGGGGCTGACTCTCCCAATCGCTGGAGAATCTCCCTGGGGAGCACAACGTTTTAATCTGTTTTCTGTTGCTATAACGCTTGTTCTTTCTTCTTATCACATGATCTCATGGGCTCTTTATTTCTCTGTGTCACTGGATAGCCGGAGGAAAAGTGAAAACTTTAATGAACGATGTGAACATTTTCATGATGGTAGAAGTTTGGGGTCCCTTATAAATGATGCTTAGTGAACTTTCTCCTCTCCACTGGTGGTGGAGCTTCTGTGGTACTTGCTGATTGTCATCTCTGGGATTTGCTTTCCTCTCTATTGTTCGATCTGGACCAGAAACTTTATGAAAACCTTAGCAGCTACCCCTGCCCCCAACCAAAACTAATTTTGCTCCTCTGACACCTTCATTTTCATAGTCTGGGACTCTAGCCCCTGACGCTAGCCAGCCTTATCCTGCTCTTCCTAATTTTAAATTCCTGCTTCTGTGGTTGCCCACAATTAGATTTTCCTTTAGGTCACACTAGGTAAACAACCCGTGTAGTACTCAATAAATGATTTCCAGTGGTCTTCTAGATGACTCCTGAGCAAGTCTCACCATTCCACAGATGATTTCCAAAACCAAGCAGAAAATGTCTAGGACCTCAGGACATTAGGCAGAGCCACTACTGTTGACTCCACCAAACTGAACATGCAGGCCATGCCACAATCCATGTGTCATTGGTTTGTGTGCAATGGATTGAACCACTTTGGGGTGCTCCAGAGAATGCAAAATGTTAAGAAAGAGAATGAAAATTCTGGAGACATGGAGAACAAAATGCCATAGGAATGAGAGTTTCTTCACCACCAGGAGCTCCAATGCCCCACTTAGTAGCCTGTCCTTGGCTGCCAAACTGGCATGAACACACTGGCACAAGAGTGACCCAGGGAACTTACTAGAAAACTCAAGTAGGGAATAGTTTCTCAAAGCCCTAGAACTTCACTTTATCTTTCCCAAGAGGTTAAATGGTGGAGTGACACTGACAGAGTCTCTAGGAAGGTACAAGAAGCACATTTTTATTTTCTTTTATTCAGATACAATTTTTTATTCTTCACCAGACCCCAGGGCATCTGATCCAAGAAGCTGGAGACTGATTAGACTGGAATCCTTCCTGCAAGCTGGGGTTCATTATGTTAAGCAAAATAAGTCAAAGTCAGAAGGTCCAGTGTCCTGTGTTTTCTCTCATATGCAGAAACTATAAGAGGAAAAAGGGGAAAAAAAGCAGATCTCATGATAATCAAAGGGAGATTAGTAGAAGAAAGGGACCAAGCAGTGGGAGGTGGGGAGAGAAGATGGAATTGCTGGGGAGTGATATTGGCCAAATTGTATTATTATATTTTGTGCATGTACAAATATGTAACAACAAATCCCATCATTATGTAGAACCATAATAGATCAATAATAAAAAAAAACAGAGAAAGAAAGGAAGAAAGAAAGAAAGAAAGAAAGAAAGAAAGAAA
>JAJEJO010052323.1:10347-72847 GCA_020662805.1 Glaucomys volans
TTTTATGGCATTAAGTACATTCATATTAGTCTGAATCACCATCACCACCATCTATTTACAGAAATTTTTCATCTTTCCAAATTAAAACTTGGAAACACTAACCCTCCATTCCTTCCCTCCTTCTCAGTTTCTGGTCACCACCATTATACTCTGTCTCTGGGAATTCAGTAGAGTCACACAGTCTTTGTCCTTTTATGATTGGCTGACTTCAATGATAATTCTTAACCAATTCAGTTTATGTCACCTAGGTCCAGATGTACTTTTGGTGTAATCCAGGATCCAAACATCCTTTTTGACAACATAGTTTGTCAGTAAATTGGCAAGTTTGTATTGGATCTCTTCCAGGTGTTTTCCTGAATGGGCGTCTTGAGAAAATAAGACTGTTGAAAATTATGTCTTTATCCCTGCCCTTAAACATCAAAGTTTGCAGATCTGAAGGCAAAATGAACACGCATACAATAGTAAAGAGCAAGTTTATGCATGTTTGTAGACAAATACACGAATATACATGCAGATCTCTGTCCCTATTACCATTGTGTGGTATGAAGAGTTTGGAAGAGGTGGTATAAAGGAAATTAGATTTCCTGAAAAATCTAGTTTGTCTAAAGCAAATCCAAGTGCATTTGGGGATACAGCATTTAGTGAACTGACTGGGGAATTCTTTACATGGGTCAGTGGTTTGGAGAACATTTCATTAAAATAAAAATCTAAATAGATGTTAGTTATCCAGGGATTTTTTTTTTTCAAAAGGGAAGGAGGACTGTAGTTCACACATCTATCTCTCTGTGTGCCTCGTCACTTCAGATATTTCATTGAATCCTGCTAAAAAGCAGTCAGCTATTTGCCATCTGTACTGAACAGCTGCAATTTCCTTCCTATCCAAGCACATCATTTTATTATGGAGAAATTGGCATATTGTGTTTGCTACTTGCTTTTTTTGCATATCCCCGTCCATGGCTAGACTAATCAGGGAAGGAGAAGTGGCTTTATGTCCCACCTCCTGGCAAGGTCAGGTGAATACAAGCAACATCACGTGTGTCCTCTTCACCAAGTTAGCATTAACGCGCTTTGCCAAACCCTTGAAGCTTCCTATGTGGGAACATCTGTTCCTGATGTTATTTATGAATAGGAGCAAAATGTAAAAATAGCCACAGGACTTCCTGTTAAATGTATTGGATTGAATGCAAACATTTGTCTCTGCTCCTTCTGAAATTTTATAAAAGGAGAGTAGGAAAAGGGGAAACAGAAAGATAAAAAGCAACGAGGAGGATGAGAACAGGAAAGATGACCTCACCAAATAAGAAATATCAATACAATTTTGCAATCTGGAAACATTAAAGATGAGAGGAAATTAATTTATCAGAGCCCAGAATGGATGCTGAGGAGGAAGGTACAAGAAATAAAAAAGTCGATTAATGTTGCAAAGCCCTGGAAAATTTTGGAGTCAGAGGCAGTATGTATTCTGAAGGTAAAGGAAGGGTCGGACTTAAAACAGGAGGATTGGGTAAAGATCTGTGTATGGAAGCGTGAGACTTCCAGGTGGCTTTCTCTCCCTCATCATCAGTTAACTATCCCTCCTCCACCTGTCAGGAGACTGGAGGCCTTTCTCTTGATCAATTTAAGCTGGAAGACACTACTCGAGTACCCAGGTACAGCAGAAGGTAGAAGGAGAATGCCATCTTGAGACAGGGCCAGTGAAAGGTAAGGTTAATTAATCATGGTGAGCCATGGGCCCCCAGAACACTGGATGCCATTTGTATACTTACCCAGGAAGAGTGAGAGATTGCTCTTGGCTCAAGAGATACAAGGGTCCAGAATATTTATGGATAGTAAGTGGAGTCTCACGAATGACTGGCTCCCATTTTATTATTCTACTGCAAAACCACCCCACATTCACATTCTCAAAGTCTAAATCCACTTTCACTCTTTCCTTTTTTAAATGTTTAAAATATTCATGGAGTATTATGTTTATTGTAGATAATCTGGAGAATATAAAAGTAAATAAAAATTACAAATCATATTTCTATTTTCTATAAATAATCATGGTTTACATGTATCATGTAGGCTTTTTCTGTTTCCTACATATCACAACTATTTTCAATGGATCCCTATTTTTTACACAATCTACTATTGTATTGCTTTGACTTCACAATGAATCTTTAACATCTTTCATTTTAGTAAGCAAGTTGCAGTGACATTATTCCTTACACCTGAATAGTATTCCTCAGATGAGTTTAATCATAATTTATTCTGTTAATATTAGATATTTACATTGTGCCCAATTTACCATGTAATAAACAGACCTGGAATGAAGATAGATTTTTGCAAACTTGATTATTTCCTTAAGACTATTAGAAGCATAATTGCTGGGTCAGAGTATAAATTCTTCTTCAAAACTTAATAATAAGCCAAATTGTTCTCCTGAAAATCTTTAGCAGTTCATAGTCCCACCAGGAATATATGAGAGCATCCTTTCCCCATGGTTGCCAGCATTTAGAATTATCACACACACACTCAAACTTAGCAATTTGATATTAAATATGGCATTTTATTGCTATTCAAATTTGTTTGGTTACTAGTTCAGCAAATTTTGAAATGTTGTTAGCTATTTATAATTTGCAAATTGGTTTTTATGCCATTTACTTATTTTTTTGAAATATTTTCTTACTGATTGATTTATGCTTTTTTAGATACATAAACATTGGCCCTTGTTCTGTCAAATATTAAAAATACTTTTTCTGTTTTGGTATTTTCCTTTTGTTTTTGGTTCCAACTTAATTTTTAGTGTCTCAGCCTTAGAGAACCAGGAATCCTTAGACATGTTAAGCAAGGATTCAAAATTAGGAGATGTCAAAATAAAACCAAACAAAACGAACAGGAAAAGGGAAGAAAGAAATTTGCAAGTACAATGGACTGAATATTTGTGCATCCCCTAAATTTATATATGAAATCCTGACCCACGGTATGAGGTGGAGTCTTTGGCAGGTGGTAAGGTTATAAGGCAAGGAGGCTCCTGAATGGGACTAGTGCTCTTATGGAAGGAACCCAGAGAACTCTCTGGCCCTCTTTCTGCTGGATGAGGATGCGAAGGGAAGTCTGGAGTCTGCTACCTGAAAGAGGGCCCTTACCAGAATCTGACCATGCTGGCAGCATGAGTTAGGACTTCCAGCCTCCATAGTTGTGAGAAATAACTTTCTCTTGTTTATTAGCTGCCAATCTATGATACTTTGTTATAGCATCCTGAACTAAGACGGGAAAAAACTAATGAGGAAGAGAAATAAAATTTTAAAGAAATTTTTTAAAAATGTTATGTATCTCAGAGAAAGAAGGTAGGGTATTCATGAAAAGAGATTCTATTGAAAAATATCTAAGAATATGATAAAGAATGCCATATATTCACTAGAGCAATTAAAAGGTAACACTAATAAGGCTATAGGAGAAAGTGAAGAGAAAGAAAAATAGGGGAGAGAAAGTAGAAAACTTAACTAATAGGAGTACAAAAGAAAGGGGCCAGAGAAGAGAGACTGGAGTAAATTATCAAAGAGAAAATAATACCCAGTTACATGAGATTGAGAAACCCTGCCCAAATCCCAGACATAAGCCTCACACATGCCTTTTGATTAGCTACACATTGTCATCTTTAAGTGGTTAATTTACAACAGATTAAAAAAAAGTCCCTTGGTCTCTTCCCACTCGAGTATGAAATTCTGTCTGGAAATTTGGAGCTGGGGGCTAGGGAGAGGGCAGAATTCTTCATTTATTGACCTCATCTATAGCAAACATTTCCTAGTCTCCCTCTCACTCCTCATATCTTTAGTCCTATGCTCACCCAAACTAATCCAATTCTACCTGAAGAACTTTGCCTCTCGTAGTCATGACAAAAAAACAATGTTCCAGACCATACATAGCATAGACCATAAATAGGAGTGGAAAAAATTATGTATGTCTCTTTCCTTCTTTGTTTTGGTTTCATAGCTCTCTAACAATGCAGAAGGTGAGTTTTTTTTAACCTTACAAGCAAATAATGTTCATGTTTCTGCCCGAGTTATGCAGGAGGGTACAAAGAAGAGGGCAGAGAGCATGCCTGTGTAACTTGCTCAGGATGGATGGGACCCTTCTGTGCTGAGGAGTGTTTGGAATCGACCATAACGGTGCTGGAAACTGAATTTTTACAATATAATTTGTCAGATTCAGCAAATAGTAGAGGACTATAAAAATAACAAACAATTGAAATGCCTTGAGCATCACTTTGTAGTCCACTGCCAATAAAGCTTATAAAAAAGGTCTGAGAAATGGCAGGTCGATACAGGGTTTAGTTATGAAACTTATCTACCAAGCTATCTCCCTTACAAAAATTCAAACCTATTGTCATGGAAGCTTATTAATTCATTTAGTCATTGCATTTCACCTAATAATAGAAAACCCTAATTTGAAAAAGACATGATTCAATTATGGCACTTTTTCTAGACAAAGAAATAGAAAATCAATCGCTTAATGACATCTTACATGACTAATAAATAATAAAACATGGCTAATATTGCAGGACCTATTTCCTTGACCCTGAAGTACTAAGTGCAGTCATTGTTGTAGCTTTTCAGTCTATTAATAGATCATTAATAACTTCTGGTGTGCACACTTGTCCTTTATTATTAAAGAATAATATAGGCAGCCAAAATGGCTTTTTTTTTCCTTGGCCTTTTTAGCCAGACCATAATTGTACTTTTCACCTGACTTTTCAGATGGAAATAATTGTAAATCAGCATTATCTAATAACATCATAAAATAGCTCACATGGTGATGCTTCTCAGGACAAACAGAGCCTGCCAATAACCATTTCACTGACATATTTGAGGGTTGGCTACCTCAAATACAGTGTTATCTCTAGTATTTTTTTGTTTTCCCCCATGGATCCAGGCCCTATAATGCTTTGAAAGGGCAAGAACACAGAAAAGCATTAGCAGAAAGGAGGCCGGATTGTATCTAAGCAGCGTGGCTGTTAATACAACTTATCCTAGTGAGTCATCTCTTCTGAATCGCTCTGTGAGTACCTGGCCCCAGAATCCAAGGACTATTTACAGTCAGGCAGCTACTAAAGGAGGCTCTGCTGGAACCCATGTCATCCAAACCCCTAATTATAGGTGCTTAAAACTTGGGGTTCACTAATCTGGGACATGTTATGGGCCTATGCTCACTATGTTTGACAGCAGGCAGTCTCATTATCTGAACACACTAGATTCTGGATTGAAATAGGGCCCATTCACATCCTCCCCATGCCAACACTCTTTCTCCAGCTCAGCTTCCTACCACCTCCCAATGTCTTCTATCATCTGTCCCTGTCCCCTATAGGACCTGGTGAAATACACAAAGGTCTCAAGAGCCTTACTAGCATTCCTAAAAAGAAGCAAATCCCTAAACCAAGTAGGAAAAAATAAATGTCTGTTTTCTGCAGATATTTGAATTGAGAGGGAAACAGAGTTCTAAGTTATTGCAAACTTCAAATATTGCCTTTGTGTGAGATGCTTTGCTTCTATAATGTATTTAATCAAAATAATACTACTTAGCATGATCGCTAACTTAGGAAACTGTGACTAAAATAGGCCCAGTTGTGGCCCAAAGTCGCAAAGCTAGTTAATGACTGCTACAGTTTGATTGGATCTGAAGTGCCCCCAAAGACCTACATTTTAAAGGCTTGATCCCTAGCTTGGTGCTATTGGGAGGTGGTGGAAACTTTAAAGGGTGGGGCTGCTGGGAGGTCTTCTGGTCATCAGGGACATGCCCCTAATGGGGATAATGGGATCCTGGTCTCTTCCTCTCTATCTTTCACATCTGGCCATCAGAGGAACAGCTTTGCTTCACTATGCACTCCCGGCCATTATGCGGCTGCCTCATCCCAGCACTGTAAGCAAAAGAACCAACAGATCTGTTAACCAACATGACCATGCCAACTGTAACCCAAAATAACCCTATTCTCTTTATAAGTTGATTAGGTCAAGTAATTATTATAGTGAGGAAAAGTTGACCAATGCAATGACCAAAATGGAATTTATTTATCTAGGTATGCCTTACTGGAAAACTGGTCCACACAATTCTGAACTTTTACAAATAATGTGACTGATGGGAGCCATAAGGACAAATTGCATGGTTGTTATTATGCATCATGCACCACAAATGAGGTAATGTATTTGAAAGGACTGTGTAGCTATCAAGTACTACACAAATGTTATTACCACCATTATGGTTATATTTATTATCTCTTTGCTTGGGGTGAAACTGCATATATCACAGAATAGACAAGTATTCAGAATCACCAGTCCCCAGTGAAGCATGATTAAGGTGGTGATAAGCCACCTTCTCAACAAAGCAGAGAGATGGACCCCCAGTGCACAGTACATTTCTTGACAATAACTCCGAGCTTCATGCAAATCACAAAACTTATCTTTATTCTGTCTTTCACATCTTTGATTTTCCCTTAGGTCATTTACTTAGCTGTAGGAGGGCAATGATTTTGATTCATAGTCTACAGTAACAAGGCATTTTTAGGGACTTGCACATATTATTTATGTATGCCATCAATGTACATGACAGTTTATAAGAGAGTATTGTTTTAGAAAGTTTAAAATTTTAATGTTTCTGGCCCTTAAATATCATTAGAAAAAAATTTTAGTTGCTACTTGATTGAATGAATCTGTGTGATGCTTTATACCATGAAATGTGTATGTGCAGATATGAAAAATTATTCAGGATTCATTAATACATTTTAAAAGGCAGTTACAAAATAGAAATATAGCATGATTACATTAATATCATTTACAAATGTATGTCTAAATATATGTAAAAGGAAAAGAGATGACTTGAAAGATGCATAGCACATTTTTAGCTAGCTGAGGAAAGGAGTGGAAATAGTGGGGAAAAATATCATAACTTGTTCATAATATTACAGTATTATTATAGTAATGTGCAAGATGAATAAATGCATGTATTATTTATGTAATAAAAATCAGCAGTGAATTTTTAAATTATAAACTTAGTAGCTACCAAAAATGCTATATAAAATACATATTTCATTGTTGAGATTAGCCAAAATTTTCAGATAGAGAATAAATTATCAGAGAAATATTTTTAAAAATTCCACAACTGAAGAATGTGAATTTTTATAATGAAAGGACCCTCTGAGTGCCTAGTTAAATGAAAAAGTGAATACATAAATAAAGTGTTTGATGTTATGAGCTTTCTATCACTGCAACAAAATACATGAGAAAATCAATTTAAATTAGGAGAGGTTATTTTGGCTCACAATTTGAGATTTCAGTCCATGGTCAGCTGAATTCATTTCTTTATATCTGCAGCAAAGCAGAACATCATGAAAGAGGAAAGCTTACTGTGTCCAGGAAGTAAAGAACAAAAGGAAGGGAATTTGGTCCCAATATCCCCTTCAAGGGCATACTCCTAATGATCTAACCTCCTCCAAATAAGGTTTTCTTCCTAAAGCCACCACAGACCACCAATACCTCCATAGCTGAGTTCCAAGACTTCCAGACATGAACCTTGAGGGACATTTGAGATACAAATCATAATGTTCTCTAAGATTATTATGAAATTAAAAATAATACCAGTGAAGAGAACATCTAAAAGCTTCTAGAGGGAGAATAAAGATGGCACATAATACCCAGAATCAAAAAGGCACTGGACTACTTATAGCAATACTAGACGTTAGGAGTGCAGCAATGTCTGAAAAGTTCTGAAGGATTTTCAATCTATAATGCTATACCCAGTCAAACTATCCATCAATGCTGATGGTTATAGGAAAATACCAGAAGTGCTAAGGCTCAAAATTATACCTAGAGACCCATTTCCTCAGAAAGCTTTTGGAATATATTCTTTCTTAATGAAGGAGTACACCAAAAGAGAGCAAAGCATGAAAACCAGAAAAACAGAGTGTACAGAACATGGAAGGACAGAAAAAAATCTCAGAATAATTACAATAGTAAGTCTCTGTGTTATCATCAGGGTATCCAGTTGGTATCCAAGTCCTTGGTGTCCCAAAGAATTGAGCAAGACACACACACATTAAAAAGCAAAGAACAGATCTATTGAAAGTAATGATGAAAGTAGTACTCTGTAAAGTGGAGCAGAGTGGACCAAGCAAAATAGAGAGGCTCAAGGCCCCAGTGTTTGGAAAATAGGGTCTTATATCCTGAACTGTGGGGTGTTTGCTTCCTATACAGACCTGGTTAAAGACCTTACCCCATTTTCTCCCATTGGTTATCATGTGATACCTGATTAGAATATTTTCTAATTTTCCCCCATTTATTACCATAGAAAACCTAATTCAAATACTGCCAATTTTAAAATTTGAACCTGTGGCTGGGCGTTGTTATGGTGGTAAGTCCTCAGTGGTAGGAATTGTCATGGTAATGGGATTTATTATAAACAGAAATAAGACTCCTCTCCTTGTCTTGACCTCCATGGCTTCTCTCTAATACCCTGTCTCCGCCATCTTGGTGTCCCCAAGCTCCTTCCTAACATTTGAACAACAGATTTGACCTGAGTTAGAAAGTAACCAGGAAAGTTAGGACAGGATAATAAAAAGGGTCCAAAGAAGTTCAATGACTTGACATATTTAACAATGTGGGAAGCTGTGGGCACTTTTGAGAATAAAACATGATATATACATAGAAAAGTAAGCCAACAACAAAAACAAAAATATCCAATTATTAGTCATATGAAAATAAAATGTTGCATGTGTAAAAAAATAAATTTAATCATAGCAAACAATTTGTCTAAGCAGGACTGAACATTTCAAAATCACCATAATGTCAATGTTGAGTCTTGATTTAACCAAAAATTGTGATTTTATTCTAATGGGAGAATTGTGAGAGGGGATATGGGACAAACTATTGGGATAAGAGTACTAATCCCTCATCTCTTATCATATGAAGTCACTAGCCTTGGTCATAAAACTGATAAATTGAGAGTGAGTGTATAAGGACATAATTTTGAAATATGGAGGTAATTACATAAAGAGATAACCAGAGTGTTAGGGAAAAAATCTGTTATTAGAAATGAAACTCTGGAGTAAATAAAGAAGGGAAAGGATTTGCTGTTTTCTCCCAAAAGTTTTGTAGTTATCCTTTAATTTTTTAATCGTGACACATATGCCATATATATTTGGTGTCACGATTAAAAATTTTTTATTCTAAGAGAATTTTTCTTGTCATTAAAATTATTTAAACACATGAGTTTTAAAGGGATTGTGCACTATCAAACCATGTGCAAATATTGCAAGTGTAGCTGCTTTCAAATTAACTTTGAATTTTTACTAAACCAATAACATATTTTAAAATTTATGATACCACACTAAAACAAACAAAAAACCAAAAAGAAAAAGATTGGAAAGAAATGCATATATAAACAGTTATTAGCTCCCAGAGTGGAAATACTAGTAACATTTTACTTTCTATACTTTCCTATATTTCCAAGTTTTTACACAGTAATTATGTATTGCTTTAATGAAAGAAAAAGAGTTAGGTTTCTGTTTTAAGCATATGGTGATTCATCATCAAATAAATGCCTATGTTTTTTGTAACTCTGCCAGGGACCAAACTAAAGAAATTAAAATATAGGAAGGGAGCTTCTAATTAGACATAAGAAAAAAGTGTTACTAAATTGCAGAACTGGCTACCTGGGAAGGTCACAGAAAATATTTCAAACCGAACTACAGAGCTGTCTTAGAATATCTGAGCTAGAAGGAAACACCAAGCAGACCCACCCAAGTTTCTCTACAGATGAGGAAATTAAGTAATGGGGAGCTTATATGGTTGGCTTAAGTCACAAAGCTTTTAAGAGGCTGGGGCATGGTTGGACTGCTAACATCTTAATAGCTTTGTGACCAGTGTCATGTCCTTTACCCTCCTAGGATGGGCCTGAGCTCCATGAAATGACCTAAATATGATTTAAGGGTCTGGGACTGGATTATATAAATCTTAGTTCCTCAAGTCTGCTTCTTACCCTGTTTCTACCCCAGTTTTTTTTTTTTTTTTAATCTTTTCCTGTGTGGCCTCATAGGGTCTCCTCTAAGATGTGCCTCCTTGTCCTGCTGTGCAGCTACCTCTCTTGGAAGTATATCATATCTCCTGGTGATATTAGCCCCAAACAACCACTGCAATCAGGGGGTGCTTAGCAAATGCTGTTGACTAATAGTCTTTACACATCTCACACTTCTTTTGGAAAGAAAATTTAGTCGAGCAAGTTTTAATTTTGTTTGGATTTCTTTTTTTAATAACTGAATTTAAGCAAGACTTTCTACTCAGGTGTTTTCTACATAACTTGCTATTTTGGGTGGGGGGAGGTGTACCAGGGATTGAATTCAGGGGCACTTGACCACTGAGCCATATCCCCAGCCCTATTTTGTATTTTATTTAAAGACAAGGTCTCACTGAGTTGCTTAGCACCTTGCCATTACTAAGGCTGGCTTTGAAATTGTGATCCTCCTGTCTCACCCTCCCAAGCGGCTGGGATTACAGCTGGGCACCACTGCACCGGCATCACTTGTTATATTTATGGAACACCATGTTACTCAGCTTCCCATCACTATTGAATAAGAGTAGTCCTCAATAGTCAGCAATCAGAAATAATGGGCCCCAGTTAAGATCTTGTTCAAATGTAGAAACCATACCTCAAGACCAACTGGGAGAAATAGTAATAAACACCACCAAGTCCTATTTCAAAAGTAAAATGCCATGTTGCTCCTCTGTGGGAATACCTCTAGCCAACTCCATGTCCCAGAGGTGGGAAAATAGAAGGTAGGGGTGAACCCAAATGGAAGTTATAGGAAGGTGATAGCCTTGGTGCTCTTTACAATTCCTACTTTACATAGATTTTGACCAATGATTTTGGTTATGTTTTCAATGGCTATTTTGCATAGATTTTGCTCCTGGATCTACCCAGAGCCATATATAAACTCCAAAGCTAGCACACCAAAATGGGTTTTTCCCCCACTCTCAGGCTCCCTCCTGCTTGTGGGAGTTCTCTCTAAATAAATCCTACTGTGTTTACTGTTCCCTCTGGTGATTGTCCATGGATTTTATTCTTCAAAATTTGGGAGACAAGAACCCAGAAGGAAATTGGTAAAGCGGGGAATCTATTCTCATCTCAAAACTCTAATTGCATAATGACAAAATAGCTGAGATAATCAACTTAAGGGAAAAAATGTTTATTTTGACTGGTGATTTCAAGTTTCACTCTGTTTGTTTGTCCTTGTTGCTTTGGTGGCATGGTACATCATGGTGGGAACACAAGGTAGAGGAGGTTGTTCACCTCTTGATGGCAAGGAAGCAGAAAAGAACGGGGGAGGGGACAGGTTTTCAATATCACCTTCAAGGGTACAACCCAGAAGACCTAACTCCCTCCCAGGAGGCCTTCCTCTTAAAGATTCTACCACCTCCCAATAATGCCAGAGGCTAATGACCATGCCTTAGCTTATGGGCCTTTGGGGCAGTTAAACCATAAAAGACACAAGCAGGTTTCAGCTTCAGAAACTGACTTGGGTTTTGGAAAGAACATTAAGACAAGTGACTGATAAAAGGACATTTGGTCCATCCAATGGCTGGGAGAATTTCTGAACAAAGTGCCACATTATTGAATCACACACACACACACACAGTCACACACACACTCGATACACATAAGAACACAGACACAATCATCAGCGGAACAGAATGTAGCTTCAAAGCAGTTCAGGTTTTCCCTAAGTGGCTGAGAAGGGAGGGGTGGGAAGGAGGAGGGACCTAAAGTGTCCTAATGAAATTTTGACAAAAGATGATTTAATGAAGTATGTGTTTTTTTTCAAGAGGTTCAAAGAACTAAAAACCAGTTGTGTCACTCCATCTTAACAGTGAGTGTCTTCTATTTTCTAAACTAGAACCAGGAGAATAGTTCTGACATGACAGGCATCTCACATAAAAGACTTCCTGCCAGTGGGAGCCCAGTGCTGTGCACAGCATATGGGCTTTGGAGCAGGGAGGCTTGGGTGTGAGTTCTGACTGCCCCTTTCAAGCTGTGTGACCTTATGCGCAGTTCCTCTGTGTCACATAGTGTAGTCCTGAGGACCGAAAGAGCCAACACGTGGTAAAGCAGACAGCGCAGGGCTCAGGAGAGAATAGGGTGGTTTCTTTTCTGTTCCCTGCATAGTTAAAATCTCCCTTTGGTCTCAAGGACTTCCTACTGTGTCTGAACCTCTTTGCTTCCATCCATAAGTTCCTAGGAACGGAACTTGAATGGACTGTTGGATTTAGTTTCACATGCAAATTTATGTATGTATCCTTTCCTTGTTTTATTTCTGTGTTGTCTAGTTTAACATATAAAATCCAGAGGCTATTGGGATTACTTGTTCAATATATAAAACTGTTTATTCAGGTTTAACTCTATGCAAGATACTATGGGAGATTAAAAATATGAACAAAACAGAAGCTAACCCTGCCTTCAATGGGCTGCTATTTGACAAGTAGAGCAACATGTCCCCATGTAACTGACCTGTAGGGATAGCGTCTCCCCTAGTGCTGTTGACATTCAGAAGAGGGAGTCATCATATCTAAAGCAGTCATCAAAAAGAGTCTCAGAAGCAAGGTTACAGATGAGTCGTCCTGGAAGATGAGGCAGGCCAGGGCATGGGCTGCTGCAGATGGATTCTTTTTAACATCACAATGACAAATAAACATGATCATGTAGAGTGAGTAAATAGCTGATGGTTGTACATGGCTGGAATATAAGATCTACATATGTGGGAGGTTTGGTTGGAAAAGAGGGCTGAGGACAGACTGCCAGGAGCCATGAATGACAGTGACAGGAGAATAAGCAGTTTTCTGTAGTTGCATGGAGAGGTTACATGATGAGATGTTTTCCTTACAATCAATCTACTCTCAGCAGGCAATTAGGGTTGGAAAGGGAAGCTCCAGGAGGGATGGAAACTGTTTGAAAGACTATGGTAATAGTCCAGGATTGAGGTCACAGGAGCTGAATTGGGGCACTAGCAATGAAATGGAAAGGAAACGAAAGGGATGGATAATTTCAGACAAGGCTGAGGATGAACAAACAGATTCTGCCAACTGATTCGTTTTGTAGAGTTCTGCATTTGCATCATTCATGTAAGGGCACCCATTAACTTCTCAGCCAAAGTCCCTTCTCATCTAGCCTATTATTACGATCAGTTCCCAGTCCAGTCATCCCCTTCTCTTTCCACCAGTATAATTACATGTAATTATGTATCAAGTTTTTATTACTTGATGTAACACAGTTAGCCCATAACATATGGGTCATTCTCTGCCACTAGCATGACATCAGACTTCCCTGAATTTCCTTATGATAATGTGAAATTCTCCACAAAGGACTCATGTTAAACACCCTGAACCCTAACATGTTTCTCTTGAGCCAGGAGCCTAAAGCCTAGTGTATGCTGTCCAAGGATTTGAACCAAAGGCATGTTGTGTGTTCTTTCTGCAACTGCTGGTGTGTGTGTGTGTGTGTGTGTGTGTGTGTGTGTGTGTGTTTGTATGGTGTATACATGCTACAGCTTGATGCTTTCAGGCACTGGATCCAGAACAGAAAGCAGCCTCTTCATGCTGCTTCTGAGGCTCTCTCTCCCCAGATGCAAGATCCTCTGTGGTTAATAGTGGAGAGGTGACATTGAACATGGGACCACCAGAGCAGTGAGAGAGAGAGGAAAAGGGGGAGGAGAGAGGTTAAGTGAATCCAGTGGGTGGGTCAGAAGAAAGAAAGAAAAGAGAAATAGAAAAGAGGAGATGAGAGAGGACAGAAGGAGAAAGGCAGACAATGCCAGCTTGCCTGGTGGGGAGGTGACCCAGGTTGAGGTGGAGAGAAGCTTTGTGGAAACACCTAAGACCTTACAGGTGTTGCGTGGCTGTTCCCTACCACCTCCTTCCTTCGCTTTCACCTTTATGCCTCCATCCTGACTACTTCATTTCCTTTTTATTTCTTCCCCTTTTCCCCTGGCCCTTTTCTGCTCTTGCTCTTTACCCAGAATTCAGTCTCATGAATTCTAGGCTCTTTTGTTTGGTCTGACTTGAGGTTTAGGTTAAAATCACTGCTGAACACTGAGCTAATGAATATGCTCAAGGCGACCCCCACCCCAGTCCTCTTCTCCCTCCCTCTGCTCCACGCTGACTTTCTGCAAGGGCTGACTCCACTCTGCACAAGTGCCCTGAGTCTTGTGACTAGGAGGGAACCTCCCTTGTCAACAGAATTCTTGGGCCTTGCCAAGTATGCATAGGTGCACTTCTACCTGCCTGACTCCTAGGCAGCCCTAGGCATGGCTTTCCCTGACACATTACAGTATAATGCCCCTGAAATTTCTAGGCCCCCTTCTGGTGCAGAGTCCAGTGCTCATAATTGAACACACACACACCAGGCCTAGAGCACACTCAGGTCGAGCTAGTGGTCTCACTTGTGGTATAGACCTCACTTGGTGTTTTAGTCAGCTTTTTCACTACTGTGACTGAAAGACCTGACAATAGCAATTTCAGCAGAGGGAAAGCTTATTTGGTGCTCATGCTTTCAGATGTCTCAGTCCTCAGACAAGCCAACTCCTCTACTCTGGGCCAGAGGTGAAGAAGAACATTATGGCAGAAGGACATGGAGGAGAAAAGCTGCTCAGGACATTTGGTCAGGAAGCAGAGAGAGAGAGAGAGAGAGAGAGAGAGAGAGAGAGAGAGAGAGAAAGAAAGAGAATAAACTTAGTTCACAAAATATGTACTTTAAAGGCAAGCCCCCAATGACCCACCTCTTCCAGTCATACCCTACCTGCCTACAACTACCACCCAGTAAATCCCTAGCAGGGGATTAGTGCACTGATTAGATCAAGGCTCTCATAACCCAATCATTTTACCTCTAAACTTTCTTACATTTCTCACACATGAGCTCTTGGGGGATACCTAGCATCTAAACCCTAACAGTTGATGTTGCCTGAATTAGGGAGCAGCAGGTGCATAGGAAGAGCACTTCATCCATTTCCATATTCATTGCTAAATCCATGTTTGCCCCACATACAAAGGACTCCTGGCAGGTAGTATTAATGTGAGTAATGGAGGCACCCACAAATACACACATTCCTCTTTCAGTTCATTCATCAAATATACATCCATTAAATGTCTACTGTGTTCCAAAATATATACCAGAGGTGTTGAGCATAGAATTTAATTTATATAGATCCCTACCTTCAAGGAACATACATTTTTAAGTCCTTTGGGTACAAACTGAGGAGTAGGATAACTGGGTCAAAAGGTGGGTCCTTTCCAAGTTTTCTGAGGAATCTCCATCCTGCTTTCCAGAGTGGCTGCACCAATTTACAACTCTATCAGCAATGTACAAGTGTGCACTTTCCCCACATTCACACCAACATCTATTATTGCTTGTGTTCTTGGTAATAGCTATTCTAATTGGAGTGACAGGAAATCTTAGGGTGGTTTTAATTTGCATTTATCTAATTATTAGAAATGTTGAACACTTTTTGATATATTTGGTAATCACCTTATATCTTCTTCAGCATACTACAGTAATGCAGCCACATCAATGTTTAGAGCAGGTCAATTCACAATAGCTAGATTGTGGAACCAACCTAGATGCCCTTCAATAAATGAATGGATAAAGAAACTGTGGTGTATATATACAATGAAATATTATTCAGCCATAAAGAAGAATAAAATTATGGCATTTTCAGGTAAATGGATGGAATTGGAGAACATCATGCTAAGTGAAACAAAACCAATCCCTAAAAACCAAAGGCTGAATGTTTTCTCTGAGAAGTGGATGATGATACATAATGGGGGTGAGGGGTGGGGTTAAGAGAAGAATGGAGGAATTTTGGATCATGAAGAAGGGAATGAGAGGAAGAGAGGTTGGGGTAGGAAAGATGGTGGAATGAGACAGACATCGTTACCCTATGTACATGTATGATTACATGATGTGAATCTACATCGTGTGCAACCATAGAAACAAAACGTTGTACCCCATTTGTGTCCAATGAATCAAAATGCAGTCTGTAAAAATAAATAAATAAATAAAAAATTTTAGCTCCAAAATAAAAAAAGATAAAAAAGAAATATACATTTGTATAAGATAGATGAATAAAGAAATAATTAAAACACAATGGAGAGGAAAGAGACAAACTGGGAAGGCTAGTTGAGCCAGGAGTTGGTCTTAAGGGAAGAATGACCCATCACCTCACGTGAAGAAAGTGGACAGAAAGCAGCAAACAACGTACCAGAGCAGAAAAGATCCTGGGCTCATTACGGCTGGGGAATGAACCCACTGTGCTTTTATCACAAGGGACATGGTAGGAAGGCAACATGCAGAGAGGGTAGAAATGTAGGAGGGGGACAAGTCACAAAGGGCCTTGCATGCTGAATCTAGTTGGGATTGACATTAGAAACAACAGGAGTCAGGGAAGAATTTTAAAATTAGTTGGTAACCTAAGACATTCTGAAATCTGATAATTATAATAGCCCAAACAAGGAAAATGGAAAAAAATAAGTTTTCTTATAAAAGAGACAGAAAATATTTTAAGTGTTGGGGAGCTATTTTGTGTCTGTTGTAATTAATCATCTCTGTCATTGTAGCATGAAGATAGCCAGAGACAATACCTGAGAATATAAGTATGGTTGTTCCAATAAAACTTTATTTTCAAAAGCAGACTGTGGGCCATAGTTGATTTGCAGGCCCTGGTGTGCTGACCCTTGAGTTACAGGAAGTTTCAGAACAGGATGTTTCCCTGTGTATATGAAGAGGGCAACGCTGGGTTTGATGCTCTTTCCACAATTGGAATGGGAGATTGCAATATTTTCTCATAACCCTTCCCTGTCAGGGGCAAAGGGACATATTTACCAATGTGGTGATCATAGTTCCATGACGATGAAAGAGGAAAAGAATGGACCAAGAATAGATTCAGGAAAGAATGGAACCTATCTACCAAAACAATGGGACTGGCAACATGGCATGCCCACGGAAGCAGCCAAATTCAAATGAAAAACTCCAGGTTTGCAAAGAAAAGAATAAAGCTGCCACTCAGTGGCCAGGCTTCTTTGAAGCATTTGAGGTAGTATTACATTGAGTCGTGGTTTCTGAAAAGTATATCTTATTGCAAATCTCATGAATTCTCAGATTCAGAGAGGGGACAGGAAGTGGGTCAAAGTCTTACGTGTCTTATAGCTAGCCACAGATTTTCAGTGTAGCAGCAATCTCAGGCCATCAAAGGTCCCCTTTGCCTATCCCAGTCCTGAATACTTCTAGTGCTCTGGTATTCAGTCACCAAGACACCAGCCCTGCTGTTGATGAGGGCTGAGTCCTGAGACCTATTGCCATTGTAATGGTTTAGATATGAGGATGTTCTCCGCCAGATTCATGGGTGAGACGATGAAAGAATGTTCAGAAATTAACTGATGAGATTATGAGAGCTGTAATCTAATCAATGAATTAATCTACTGATATGGATTAATTGGGTGGCAACTGTAGGCAGGTCGGGTATAGCTGGAGGAAGTAGGTCACTAGGGGTGTACCTTTGAGGTTTATATTTTGTCCCTGGTGAGCAGACTGCAAATCAATTTCTCTTTCTCTCTCTTTCTCTTTCTGATTGCCATGTCCTGAGTTGCTTTACTCTGCCATACCCTTTTGCAATGATACTCTTCCTCTGCTCACGATCCAGAGTAATGAAGTCCGTTGACCAAGTCAGCTGACCATGGACTGAACCTCAGAAACTATGAATTAAAATAAACTTTTCCTCCTTTAAATTGTTTCCATTGGGTATTTCAGTCACGGCAACACCAAAAGCTGATAAAATCAGCTGTCCAGCTAGATTGTTCTGAGGTTGAAATCTCAGCCTAGAAAGTAGGCAGTTAGTAGATAGCACAGGTTCTTGAGTCAGAAAGGTCCTGGTTTGGATCCAACATGAACTTAGGGAGTTACTTAATCTTCTTGATTTATAGGTGTCTCATCTGTTAATTGAGGAAAATTCTTTTCTCATGTGATATAAAGATTAAATGAGGTGATATGCAAAAAGCATTTAACAACGAATCCCCCATAAATTAAGTGCTGGTAAAACTTGAGTAATTAGCATTATGTTTTTACTTCTTTACCTGGTTTAAGAGATCTTGAGGCCATAGAGGTAGAATGGGAACCTTGGTTAATTTCAGAGAGATACTGCTAGATGCACAGGGCCAATATTAATATCTGGAAGTCACCTGGTTGTGTGGGCTTTGGAGCCAAGCCAAGAACTATACATACATAGCTTTTCTCATTTGATACCCATCAGAATCCTGACATTCTTGGGAAAGGGATTTTTTTTTCATTTTATGCTATGTAAAGGAAATCAAGGCTGGGATAGATTAGGGAACTTTCCAACAGTGCCACAATTTATTAAAACCAAATTAGGACACAAACTGAGGTCTATGCAGAACAAGTTAATTCTTTTTTCTTACAGCCATGTTTAAGCAGGTGGCTTATTGCCACTACCTTGTTTGTGTTCAGTCACTCTCCTTAGAGTGTAAGTTCCTATCAGACAGTGATCTTGTAAACATCTCTGTACCTCTTCTAATACACAGCTCAGTAGCTTGCCCATGTGGGGATTCCTAAATTTTTTAGGAATGACTTTGCATCCCATCTAGTCTACCTAAGATTCCTTCTCTTTCTGCATATGATTTTTCCCTAGCTGTGGGATATCTAAGGGGCCCTGGGTATACTGAAACTTGGCTGCGCAAGTCTTAGTGAGTGCATAAGGACAGAGTGAAGGGAATCTGCATGGTGGGGCAGCCAGTGAGTGAGGACTACAATTCAGGTCTCAATGTCTACTTCCACTTCCTCAGACTGGGGGAACAATGTCCAAGTACCCAGCATAATTTTCTCTTCCATTGCTCTATTTAGTGGGAGAAAGGCTTTCTGGAATTGCCAGAATTGCCTTTGCTCTAGTTTCTTAGCCTGATGTAAAGTGGGTGAATGGCTATCATTGAGGAAAAAATAGTATTTTTGGCAATGAGTGTCTCAGTCTCAGTTCTCATGAGACACCCTCAGCAGGGTGCCCTGATTAGGTCATCAGATAACATTTGGAAGAGCTCTGAACTTCTTTGCATGTTTATCCAGACCTCTGAACTATATGATCTTTGCTTATTGCAACTCACATACAAAAAGAAATGTATGACTGTATGAGAAAGGTATTTTAACTTAAAAAAATAAACTCAAATTAAATGGCCATGACTTTTTGCAGTGCTTTCTATTTTTAAGCAACTGTTTTGCTTGAATATCAAGGAACCATTCTAACTTCATCACCCCTATTTCTTCCTGCCCTTCCTCCAATCGTATTGGTTCAGCTACCACCCAAGTGACCTGGACAGAATGTAAATCCCTAAAGGTGAATGCACCCCCCAAAATTCCCTTTGCAGTTTGTCTGGAGTTGTAGTGACGGCCCCTTCATGGTAAAGGAGATGCACAAGTATTTTCAGAAGCATTGAAGGTGATGACTTAAATCCTAAGTTTACAATGAGAGCTTCCTTTAGTTAGAGTGTTTAAAGTTACTGGGGTTGGTTTTATTTGTATGCAAGTGTGTCTATGCAGGTGGAGCAAAGCAGCATTACAGGTGCCATTAGGGTGTGAGAGCCAAGATCCTAATGAGGTTTGCAAGCATGTTAAGATTCAAAGATCAATTATGGATCTCCAAGATCCTCTTCTGTACAAACAGATCAGTAGGGACACCCTTCAGGGACACATTTTTACATGCAGCAAGTCAGAATTTTTTGTTCATTTGTTTGAGTTTGAGGGCGTAACACTGAGAGTTCTGAGGAATTGGTCATATTTGCAGGCAGAAGCAGGAAAGCCCATGGGTGAATTTGAAAGTGTAGGTGCACATCTCAGTCTGGGGGGGATTTTCAATTTTCTTGACATGTAAATAATACATACAAAGTTCATTTCGTTGCAATTTATACCTTGCTGTTTATTTTTTGACTTGTAAGCTCCCAGGAGGCTTTTGTGTATATGGGGTCCTGATTTCTAGACCTCAAGCATAAGAAAAAACAAATGGCTACTGCTGCTGTCCTCTTGTGTGTGAGCTTCTTATAAATAAGCCTCAATTAACCATTGTTCCTAAGACCTAAAGGAAAGCCTTGCTGGTCCTGACTCTGTTAATAAAGCATGTGCTTGTGCTGAAAGTAATTAAATGGGCTGAGTGCAATTGTCAGAGCTCCAAGGGTTGAAATACTATCTTTTGCCAGGGCAAGAATAATAGCGGAGCTCCTTTGTTGGACACATAATGAAAGAGACAGGTGGGAAGAAAGCCTGTTGTCAGCAGTACAGATAACTTTGGTGTACCTGGGATTTGTTATAAATGTATTTTGATGGTTTATTATGTCAGGAAGAATGCTTCCTTATCTTCAGGGCTATTCAGCAGAACAGAGGAAATAATCCCAGTGGGACATTCATTTATCTAGATGTGGGTCCCCAATAGAGACAATAGGGAGAGGGTATCATATAGACCAGGATGTTAAATTTACACAATCTTCTTTATTAATCTTTGGGTATTACCTGAATAGCCTGTGTAAATGGAGAAATGGGGCTGGTGACCACTGGACCTTTTGTAGAAAGGGAGATTTGAGAACAATCATTGAAAAAATAATCATTTTCAGGATAGGAATTTTTAAAATGACACTTCACTCCAAATATAAGGGATTTTTTCCTTTCTACTTGAGATGTAATGTCAGGCAATGAGGGAGTCATTCCATGATTTAAAAAGCCTGGGGAGCCCTGGGTTGGACAAAACCGAGAGGGTTTCCTTGCTTTGGACCAGCCTTTCATCTGCTGATGTGCACTATAGCTCCGCACTGGGTTACACTGTGCCTTGGGGAGCTTCTCCAAAACTCACTTGACTACAGGCCCTTTTAAGCTGCTTGCAGGATTAATTTGTATTACATGGAATATATTTTGAGAAATGATGTTTTACAGCAATGTATTTTTCTTCCATAGGTCTGGACATCTTTTTACTCTGGCCACTATTTAAAAATACAAAATAGCATACTGAGGGTGTAACTCAGCAGTAGAACACTTGCATAACATGCATAAGACTCTGGGTTCAATATCCAGCACCACAGGAAACACAAATGTGCACACACACGCACACACACACAGACACACAAAGAGACAACATATGTAGGGGAAGCAAGTGAAAAGATCTAATGTACAACATGAGAAACTTTAGTTAGTTTTAGTGCATCATATTCAGGATTTTTGCTAAATTAATAAATTATTGCTACTCTTATCCAAGGGGGAAATGAGTAAACTGTATGAGATGATGGACATGTTAATTTGTGATAGTGACCACTTTATTATACAAATTATAACATAATTTTGTATACTTTAAATATACCTAATAAAATTTTCTTTTAAAAATACATTTTAGAACTATCCAGATATAGCTGGATTAGTTACATTTTCTGGTCCTCAACAGATCACGCCCTGGCTGTTAGCTAAAGATAATGTTAATCCCTGGTCTCATCTCCCTTTTCTTATTACCCACTCAGGCTGTTCAAAGACAGACTTGGCTTCACCCAGTGCATGTCATGGTAGCTGGGCCCTGGGTCTCAATGACTGGTTTCAGAATGCAGGGAGATTCTCTATCCTGCTGACATAGTTAGATCAGGAAGGTAAGAGACTTGAGAAAAATTGTCTCTTGGCCCCATTCTCTTGGTTCTTCCCCAATTTTTCTTTCTAAACATTTATCCTTCCTTCTTTACCCCAGGGCAAATGTCATCCGTAATATGCAAAACTGTGGTCTTCATTTATTTATTTATTTACTTATTTTTGAACCCAGGATCCGGCACATGCTAAGCAAGCACTCCATCACTGAGCTACAACCCTAGCCCCTGTTCTATGTTTAAATTATTGCAATTCTAGGAGAAATGATCCCTTTATGAATAGGGATTCTTTGAATTCTCTTTTGCTCACTACATCCATGTATGTTAAAAAAAGACAAAATGGAAAATACAATGGTCTGCCCAATGGGATGAGTTTATGATGATGCCAGATTATGCATAGGGACAGCTTGGTTGAAAGTCCTTAGGAACATTCCTGGCTTCTGAGCACTTCTCTGTTCAGGTGGCATGGGCTTTTCCTTCTTCACATAGCCATGAACCTAGACTGCATGTTAGGGTATCTCCAGGCATCTGGACTACTCAACAGTTTATGGATGCATAACAAACCACCCCAAAACTTAGTGACCTCACATATAGTTATTTATAATTTATCAAGTTCTGCGTGGAGCTGGCTGGGGCACTCATGTGACTATACTTAGTTGGATACTTGACTAGGGTTGGAACATCCAAGATGGCATTCAAATGTCTGCAGATGGTGCTGACTATTAACTGAGGAACTTTATGTCCCCTTCACAGAGCCCCTCTTCTAGTCATTTAGACTGACTTCCTTAAATGTGTGGAGGATGAGATCCAAGGGAGCAAAAATTGGACTACTTCTACTACATTTTTTTTGGTCAAACAAGTTAAAGGTTCAGCCTATATTCAAAGGGAGTGCAAATAGATTCCACTTCGTGATGAGAGAAACAACATGGCCAAGATGAGATGTGCATCTTCAAGCACTTGACCACAACAACTCTCCTTGGACACTTTAGTAACCCAGAGACAAGTTCAGTAGAATAGAACATATCCCTTTTGCTCCAACTTTGCAAACTCCAGACAAAAGATGCCAGAGCTCAGACTCACAATGCTATTCTTTAATGAGCATCCTGGGTGGGTATCTCCAAATGAGAATGATGTTGCTCTAACTTTCAAGTGTCAAAAAATAAAAAGAAACTCTCTGATATTAAGGCTAAGCCCACAGTATCCTATTGCCAAAACTTTTTTCTTTCGAAGGAAAATGTAACAACAAGGCTAGATGCCCAACATCACAATGCTTTGGAGCACCAGTATTTGACAGATTTCCCAATTAATCTCCAAATGTTTGGAGCACAGTATGTCCCAGACTCATTTTTAGCTCTTGGGGACAGATAAGAAGTTCCTTATCATTTTCCGGAAACTTGGAGCAAGTCAAAGATAACTGTGGCTAAAGGTGCTGAAAACAAGCTTCTCTCTTCAAGAACCTCACGAGTTCAAGTTCTACTCCTTTATTGACAGAGCACTGAGAATTTAAAAGTGACAGTTTGAGTAAAGAATAAATTCCAATATAAACATTGCCCCCATTCCTTTCGTATATCAGATCATTAACAATCAACTAGCACAAGTAAAGTGTGGCTAAGAGTTCAGAAATCATGAATAGCCACGGTCCATTATGCTGTCAAATGTTCTGAGTATGGACCAAAAAATGTACCCGAGTCATTGAAAAGGAGATTTCAAGTAGACAGTAGGAAAATTATTGAGTTCTTAAATTTTGGGATTGATGACCAAGAGCTATTTGACCTATTTAGCAAAGCTGTAAGAACACATTAGGTAATAGCTACTAAGTTGTCTTGGTTGATGGCCCTGTGGGAGTTTAGGGAGGATGTATTATATGATTTTCTCAAATCATTTTTCCCTCTCCCAAACTTTCTGCTCATAGCTATCATATGTTTTCTTCTGACAACATTCATTAATCCATGAGATACAAAGATATTCATATGTATTTGCATTTAAATTGCTTTCCCCTTTGAATTTAGATAGTACCTGGGGCTTTATTAGTGAGCTCATTAGAAGTGGCTACCATGTGGAGGTGAAGCTGGAATGAGAAGCAGGTCACTCTGCACACACTCAAAGCCTGCCCAATCCAGAGCCTGGAAGAGAGGACCACCTGAAGAGTCTGAGTACTTTTATTCCCAGGAGTCCTGTCTGAAACAAGCCTGCGTTTCAGGCAATACTTCTGGGCATGACCATCAACTCAGTCCCCATGCTCCAAAAAGAAAAAATTCTGAACACTCAGTTCATTGGATTGTCACTGCTAATGAGAGTTTGGCTTTCACTTTTTTTCCGGCCAATTTAATCAAAACAGCTTTACTCATTTCTGCTTAATGCTTTGGCTTGTGGGATGCCAGTTGTAGAGTTTGAATGGGTTTTTCAGGTTCACTCCTTTTTGTCATGGTCAAGGGTAGGCAGAGCTTACCAGTAGGTTGGCTTGGGGGAATCCATGTATTTTAGGCTCTTAGAATAGCCATTACTACCTGCTGAAGGGCATTAGGACTTGTTAGGGTTCTGTGACTCCATTCGGGGTCCAGGCTCCTGTCTGGTGGAGGATGCCTCTGCACTCCCAAGCTTGGTTGGTGATTATTGCAATCCCATCACATCCACAAGGAAGCTTCTATTCAGTTTAGGTCACTCAGAGTCCAGGGAAGCCTGCCTGGCTTTGCCATAGTAGTTAAGCATAATGAAGACTGAGCCCAACATTTTTCAGTCCTATATAGGACTCTACAAGTATTTCTCTTTTTAAAAAATTTTATATATTTTTATTTGTTCATTTAAGGCATACTTGATAGTAGAGTATATTTTTACTATACATACATGGAGTATAATTTATTCTAATTAGGATCCCATTCTTGCAGTTGTACATGATGTGGAATTTCACTGGTGGTGTATTCACATTACACAAATAATTCTAAGTTTTCAGTGTTGAATAAAACCACTTCCTTTTCATACTCTTTCCTCTGTCTTTCCCCCCTCAAACTGTGTGACCATATTTTGAAAATAAATTCCTTCTGTTTTAAATTTTTAGAGTGGATTCTGTTTTTCTAGCTAGACCTAGCTCCCCCAGGTACTCTGGTAAGTTACCTAGACTCCATTCCTGGCCTACTGTCCATCTTTCTCCCCTGTGAATAGCTTGTGCAAAATATGTGGGTGGAATCAGATGGTGACTCCTGCGATACAGCCCAGGAATATCATCAATTAAGCCATGTGGAATATAGAGAGTCCTGGCCTCTACTTATCTGGACTTGTTAGAGTCCTGTGACTCCATTCTGCATGAGTCCATTTTCCATCCCAGATTGGGTAATTCATTCACCATTCTTTCATTTTTCTTTCAGCACATTTTAAAGAATCTCTCTATCCTCAGAAAACATTTCTAGAGACCCAATTGGGAGGAGGCAGAACATGGGTTATAAAAAATACTCCTTGGAATCTAGTGTCAAAACTGCCCACCCAACTGTGTGAGATGTGAGGTCTGGAATAACCAGGGTTGGGGAGGTCACAAACAGCTGTCCTTACCCAGATTCCTGGGCAATCAACTACAAGATGCAAATTGCTCTGTCTGGGGTCCTGGTAGATTGATTTAAAAAATTGCATTCTAGCACAGGATTCGAGGGGGATAGCATTCCCTATTCTGTCTGCTGTCAAATGATTTATCTTTATTATCAATATTGACAAAGTCCTCTTAAGTCAATCACGTGACCCTTCCAGGTGTCAGTATAAAATGGGGCAGATGGCCATTCAATTACAGTACATGGCTAAAAGGTTTTTAAAAATCCCTGTTTCTGAAAATGACACAGATGGGGAAAATAATAAGCACTTTGCCTATTATTCTTTGCCTCTTCATTTCAGACCGAAAAGTTGCAACCAGTCAATAGCACCCATCAGAAAGCCATGACCATGCCAGGAGCTTTATACATGTGGTTGAATTGTATCCCTGCAACACAACCACCCTACAAGGCAGGCTTTTGTTAACCCCCAACTTGACTTTGCTTCCTTCCTTCTGCAGGTACAATTACAAGTGCGCCAGGAGAGTAGCGGGAGTGAGATGGCTGTGGGCTGTGTGCCACGTCAGAGGCTCCTTGGAATAAGCTTGCTTCTAGAAATCCAGCATATTGGTGGGAGCTGCAGTGCCCAGCTAAAGAGCAGCAATTCCACTTGCTAGTCAATTACTTAAACTCTTGGAACCTTAGTTTCTTTGTCTGTAAATGAGAATATCTGTAAGCCTTTCTTCCTAGATTTGTTTAAAGGATGCAATGAAGTCATCTTTATGAAACACACAGAACACTGCCTGTACTATTAGGGCTATCTATGTGTTAACTGCTCTTCATATCATTACTTATTATGCTCTCAAGTGACCAGAGAACCCAGAAGCCCTCTACGGTGGACAAGATGCGAATCTTTTAAAAATACCAATGGAGCTGGTATGCCTGTAATCTCAGCGGCTCAGGAGGCTGAGGCAGGAAGATTCTGAGTTCAGAGCCAGCCTCAGCAAAAGCGAGGTGCTAAGCAACTCAGTGAGATTCTGTTTCTAAATAAAATACAAAATACAGGGCTGGGGATGTGGCTCAGTGGTTGAGTGCCTATGAGTTCAATCCTCAGTACCAAAGAAAAATGTCAATGGATCAATGGTGAATGGTTTGCCCAAGGCTTTCTTGAACCCTGAATGGTGCTTGAAGAAATTATCCCCAGAGCTCTTTCCCATGAAGGGAAACTTGTTGCATCCAAAGGCAGCTTCCAACTTTGAGTTTAGAAGTGGTGTCTGTAGATTCTCCTTGATGTTTCCTGGCACTCTTGACATCCCAAGTTTCTCATTCAAACCCAGGGAAACAGGAAAACTAGTTCTGGAGAGAAATAAAGTGGCAGAAGTAGGAGAGTCAAATGAGCACTCACTGTAGTCTCCAACATTTCCCACCTCCCCCAGGACAGCCCCTGCCACACAAGCACTTCCTGGGCTGGCTCGAGTCCACTGTGAGTGGTCATCGTTCTTCCTCTCTATGAGTGGTCATCTTTCTTCCTCTCTATGACATGCCATCCTTTTGCAATGACAGGGCATATTCAGATCTTTCACTGCTTCAGCTTACCCCTTGCCTTGCTATTATCTAACTATAGATTAGAACCAGCCCAAGAGAGCATTTTGGTGGGGGTAGGGTGGAAGAAGGAGCCCAAACGAGAGAATGTCTTGATTCAAAACCCATTTTTTCTGTAACTTTTGGAACTTGGGAGCATCCATTTCATGTTGACGTTTTAAAATGAATCTGTGAGGACACTGGTGAGGGATTTGAGGATGACACTGCATTTCTGAAGCCCTTTCACAAGATGACTGAGGAGATGATTTTTCATATTGACTCATTCCAGTTTGGCCACTGCTGTCAGGGCCTGTATCTGGACTGAACTCTCTGGTACTTAGCACTGGTTTGGATGCTCACCTTTACCCCGACTCCTCCTCCTGTCCCGGGGACTTTAGTCTGCATTGGGTACTGATCCCTCTGCAACTGTGACGGACAGGGCAATCTACAGCTGGGCAAAGGCCAGATGACATCACACAGTTTCACTTCACTGTTTTCCCCAAATGAAGTGGGTCAAGTGTATTGAGGCAAAAAGGTCATGTGTGGCTCAATACCAGGCTGCAGCCCTTGAAGCATAAAGTACATCCCATGAGCAGGACAGATGCTCAATATTGGGTTGGTCACATAAGACAATCCCTTGAATAAACCAAGCTCAGTAGAGTTTTCATGCCAGCTTTTGCTATCTGGTCTATTAGATGGATACAGAGATTTTTACAAAGGGATTTGTCTTACTATGTGCAGAATACATCAGTTAATGAAATGAAAATTGAGCAGTCTGTAGTATTGTGTGGGTTCTGGAACTTCACAGTGTCTTCTTGGTGCCACTGTGGATTTGGTGGTATGGACACTGCCAACTTAGAGTTTTATTTCAGAATTTGTACAAAATGCTAGATTTCATACAGCAAGACTGAGAAATAGGGATGGCATGGAATTAGTGATCACTAGCACATGGCTGGGGCAGGACTGGGAGGGGACTGGATCGTGCTCACTGGCTATAACAGGGTGTTCTGGATCACTGCCTTAGGGAACTAGAGGAGAGGGTGTACTGATATTTAGTGCTGAATGTTAAGTACCACAAAACTGAGAAACTTAAAATAATTATTTATTCTCATAATTTCTTTGAAGCAGGAATTCAGGAAGATCATGTCTGGTAGTCCTGGCTCAAGGACTCTCAGGAGGTCACAATTGAATGTTCATCAGACCACAGCCACAGAAAGGCTCTACAGGACCTAGGGAATGGCTTCCAAGATGGAGATGACTCCCTCCCCATGGAATTGGCTTTCCATGGTTGGAAAGCTCCAGTTCTTCTCCACCTCGACTTCATGAGGCTGCTCGAGTGTCTGTGTGGCAGGGCATATGGCTTACCCCAGAGTGACTCATCCACGAGGACAAGCCAGGAGCTTAGATGCCCTTTTATGACCCTGCCTTAGAAGTCACACACTGTCATATCCACAGCATTGTATCTTGGTCATGTAGCTAACCCAGGAGTTGATGTGAGAGCAACTTGCTTGTGTGTGTGGCTTTCAAGAAGTGAGGATCAGTGGTGACCATCATGAACATTGGCTACTATGAAGGGAAGATGTTATTTGGAAATACAGGAAAACTGGATTTGCGGGTGAGAATTTCAGGACAGAGAATGACAAACAGACATCGGAACAGGAATTTGGAACAAGAGCTGCTGCCATGGGACAACTTACTCAAACTAGAGCATGGAAAGTCAAACTGTTCACAGGACACTCATGACTACAAAGAAACCTGCAAGGCAGGAGACATGCGCGGGCTGCACCACTTTCTGTGTCCCTGTAGCCTAACTATGGGGGTTTGCCGGGTTGGACAGGGTCCTAGTGCTCATCTCCGGGTCTGTAACTTCATGTGATGCTGAGATGTCCCAGCAGGGTTAGCGCTGCTCAGGGGCTTCCTTCCCAGTTCAGGATCAGTCTTGGAAGGAGAGGCACCATCCGCACAGGGAGATTACAGAGGCTAGGAGGGGGCATGGCTGGGTGACAGGCTCTTCCTCTTCCCCTGCCTCCTCTTGTCCTCAGGAGGCTCAGGTTTGGCTGGGACAGGTGGTTTTCAGCTGTGGAGAGATACAATGCCCTAGAGAGAATGCTGAGACCATGCCACGAGCTTGACCCAGCAGCCCATGTCCCTTTTATGCACTGGTACCCATCATCATCACAGCATTTATCTCAAAAATTGCCCCTTACATTTCTCATAAATCTCACCTTTCTAAAGTCCTTTCAACAGCTATCTCCTTGGATCCTCTGATCATATGCCAAAGGTGAGTGATGAATCAATATGATTCACATCATGGGACAGATGAGAAAACTGAGATGACAAGAGGCAAGAAAACCTACCCAGAAACACCCGACTGCCCCAGCGCTCTGCCGGTGGTCCACGCAGCCCTTTACCTTGAAGTCAGCAAAGCAGGCCCATGGGAGCACTTGGTGTCACATGCTCCTGAGAAGGCCAAATTGGGATCTTGAACATTGGGCAAAGACCTCAACCGTTGCAAGGCAGCCACAAGGACTTTCAGCACTGGACCTGCATGTTTTTATGATGTTTTAAAGATACGTAACTCACCATTTTACAACACATCCGCAGCACACGTTTTGTACATGAGCTCACTCTACTAGCACGGAGTACACATTGCCTCCTTACGGGGCTCCCTTTTTGTCCCCTGGATGTGTCATTTTTTTCTATCAAATGGATTGTCTATCACCTGCACTTGTCTTCCCCAGCAGGCACAAATGCAGAGTGAGAGATTTTGGATCCTAGGTGTCTTATTAACCAAAGTCCTTTCCAGCCCATGCTGCTGGGTGAACCAGGTCATGGCCTAGCCAGGCACTCTGGTTAGAGCTCAGTATATACACCTGGGGACCCCACAGAGCAGACCCTACCTTCTTTGTGGGATGTGAGATTTGGGAGTGGACAGGGGAGGTGGGAGCTGTCAGTTGGGACAAGGAGGTATGGAGGTGGACAACTCTCTGAGTCCTCCTTCCTGTGCAAGGATCTTGAGCTTCACAGCTTCCTTCTGACTCAGTTATCAGAGAAAATCATGTCATGGGGGATGGGGAAGAGCCAACTTTTCTAGAATACTTGTTGTGTGCCAGGCAGGAGATGCTGGCAGATGCTCCTTTCAAAACAATTTTGTGGGATGGACTCCATGCATGTGGTGCAGATAAGGAGACAAAGCCTCCAGAGGCAAAGTCATTTGCCCAGGCCCCCACTACTCCGAGCTGCTTTAGCTGGGTTGTGAGCACAAGCTTCTGGGTTCTCAAACGTCCTCCTTACCATGGTGTCACTCTGGGGAGGATGTCAGAAGTCTTCAAATAAAGGATAGGGTTTCACTTTTGTATAAATGAATTGAATGTTCTGGGGAAGGAAAAAAAAAACTTTGTCCAGCCAAGTTGCCCAGAAATGTCCAAGATGCCTAAGACATGTGGAATTGGTCCCCTGGCAGTGGTGGCTGCAGAGCAAGAAGAGACTCTTTGATTAAGGTGCCAGCACTTGAGGGTGGTCTATTATTTCTCAGAAAGTGGTCTAAGAGCCAGCCTCTTGTGGTGTGGGTGAATTTTCCCCAAAACTTTATGAAAATGTTTGTATGTCTGGTTTCAGCCTGACTTAACAATTTGCTTATATAATAACCTCCTCTTGGGACCCAAAGGGCCCAGATTAAGAGCTTTATGAACATCCTGCTGTGTTTAGTCTGCTATACCTGGGGGTCTCTATTTCACTAACCCAGATGGCAACCGTAACCACACACACACATCCTGCAAGGTAGGGAATCACATTCACAAGCGTAACCAGTAAAACCACAGTCTTCGCCTTAGCAACGGAGGCTGCAACAGGAAGCGAGTAGATCTCTCCTCCCACACACTGCCCATTTTCTTCTCCTTTCTATGAAGTTAGAATCTCTGACTTTGTGGCCCTGCACCCTTTTCTGTCCCTGGGGGTCAAAATGGGCATTGAGGGGAATCCCCAGGCTCATATTCAGCTCAAAAGAACCCCAGGTACATTTGGAAGAGGCCACTACTTCTCTTTTCGATCGCCCCATTGCTTCTCCTGTCTTTCTGTTACTTTTTCTTTCTTCTTCAATGAGTTAGGCTTCCCTGGACCACTCTTTCCAAATGGGCTTCTACTTGCCTATTCCAAGGCACATTCCTCTCTTGAACTACATTACATTTTGAATAGTCACTAAGAAAGCAGATGTGGCTAGATTGGTTTCCACTGAAAGCGGCATTGAATTTCAAGTACTTCTCTTATACTCCAGCTCCCTCCCAACCCCCCTCATAGATTCCACTACCCTCTACAAGCACACAGCTCATGTCTGAGCACATCATAAATGCTGAAAAATAATGAATGGGTTGATTTATTAAGTCGTTCTTTTTTGATTTATTTTTTCTTTCTTTTTTTTTCTGTAGCAAATCCTTGTGGGCAGCCTGGTTCTTTTCCCCCAAAGAAATTATCTGTTGCTTAAAACACTTAAGCATAGTTTCAAAGAGTCCCAATGAATTTCACTGGGGTACTAAAGAAAGAGTCCTCCTGTGTGATTCTCTTCTCAGACTCTGAGTGAAAAGGCCATTAGCTCAGTAGCTACTGGCAATCTCAAGGATGGTCAAAGTGATAGTGAAATATCAAGAACAATCATCCTGTTTAGACTTTATGAAGCATTTTGAAATGAAGATTATCTCATTAGGCACGCAAGAAAAATCTGCGAGGTTGATGTGGTAAAGATTTGCGTCCATTTTACAGCTTTGGTTCAGCGATGGTAAGTGATTTGCCGGCAGTTGCATGAGATTGTGAGCCGGGTCTGGCCCCACGGTTACGTTGGTCTTCTTCTCACGTCCTGCCCACCTGTCTTTCTTTGGTTGGAAGCCACCATCAACCACTATATTGAAGGATCAAAACTGACTCTAGTGAAAGTTTATTTTCATGGAAAAAAATTGTAAATGAATGTTCATGGCATTGGCATCCTAAGAGCTAAAAACTGGAAAACAGTCCAAATGTCCACCAAACAGATGAGTGGGTAAGCAAAATGTGGGATATCTATGCAATGGAACATCACTGGAACATCAAAAGGAATAAAGTACTGATGTATGCTTTGACATGGATTAACCTTGAAAACATTATGCTAAGTGAAAAAGGCAGTCACAAAAGGCTGCATAATGTGTGGTTTCATTTATATAAAGGCTCAGAATAGGCACATCATCTATAGAGACAGAAAGTAGATTAGTGGCTGCCCAGAGCTCGGGGGCTGGCATGGAGGGATTGGAAATTGATCGCTAATGGATACAGATTTATTTTAGGGATGATGACAGCATTTTAAAATTGATTGTGCTGATGGTTGAATTTATAAAAACCCACTGAATTGTGTACTTTTAAAAGGCAAAGCATATGATAAGTAAACTACACTTCAATAAAGCTGTTGTTAAAAAAAAAAAAAAAAAAAAAAAAGAAAAAGAACTGTAGCTACCATAATCTCTTCTCGCCATGGAACTCGCTGGAACTCCAAAGCTGGGTAGCACCTTATACTGGCCACTCTGATTTTATTTTAGGATGGGATATTCTTCCAGCTCTGCCCATTCAAAATTCTGGAGTGATACTAGAAAACTTCATATTCTCAAATAAAATTAGAAATTAAGTTCCATGCTTCTCAGACATTAGTGTGTATTGGGGCCACTTGGAGATCTTACTAAACTGCAGATTCTGATGCAACAGATCTGAGTGCCAGCCAATGTAATCAAATCAAATATCTGGACCTTTTAAACATGGACAATAAAGTATCTTTTTCTTACCCTTCATTCAATTTTAAGTACTATGAATGGGAGATATTAACCATTGCTGCCATCCAACTTAGTGAAATCTTTGATGCACAGTAATCTATGTGGAAAGTACCTAAAAACTTCCTTTTCTTTGAACTAACTGAATGGGCCATTTATTTTAGCATCATAGGGAAAACCTGAGTTGTGCTAGGTCTGAGCTTCCTTAATGGTAACTACATACTTAAAAGGCACAAATGAATTTCTTCTTCCAAAGGACCACCCATCTTGTCATTTTGAAGAGTGGGGAGGAGTTTTGGAAGACCTCCTCAGAAGGACATAAAAAGCCAAAGGACTGTGAGCTTCTCCATGGGTTGTAATATACACTATATGCACAATGAAATTGCAAGCACACAACTCAATTTTTATTTAATCAGCATGAGTTACACATCTATGACATGCTGCACATTGCGCCTGTACCACGAGAGATACATAAAAATGAACAAAACATTGTGTCTGCAGAGGGGCCTTTGTCCTGGCCATGGAAAGACACAACTTAATGAAAAAAAGCAAGAAATTAAGGGGGAAGAGAGCTTATTGCAGGCAGACAGAGAGTGGGCTTTTGGCCTGCTCTGAATGATTGACTTAAATTCTGTCTTCTCTACAGATTTGCTGATGTTGCTACAAAATTCAAGAACCCTGGGCACTCTCCTTAACTCAAATAAAACTTCTGTTTACATAGGATCTGCCAAAGGAATACAAGGGAAATAGCAGAGGTGGTAATAAGCTCATGCAGCAGTTCCTGAAAGAAGCCCTTCATTGTTTGTTAAATTTGTATCTCCAGCTACAGGGTGGGCAGTTTTGGGGGTTTTTGCTGGTTGGTTTGAGGTACCCAGGGGTGCTTTACCACTAAGCTACATCCCCAGCCCTTTTTATTTTGAGACAGGCTCTCACTAAATTGCTGAGGTTGGCCACCACTTGGGAACCTCTTGCCTCAGCCTCTTGAGACAGTGGGATTAGACATGCACAGATGAGCCTGGCTGGGTTGGTGGCTTTTGATGAGCAGCAAGTGACTGAATTCTGAACCCAAGAAGAGCACTGAATAAGGTACCAAAAATTGGGGTTCAAATTCCTGTTCTACCTGGGTTTAGATGACAGTCATTGCTTTTAAAACCTGCTGGGTCTTGTTTTCTCCATCTTCAATATAAAGAAGATTATACTCACTTCATCAAAGGGATGAAACAAGCAGGAAATGAGCAAAAGTATAGAGAGGAACTTCACACGCTGCCCAGCTCCCTATAGGTGTCAGAGAAAATGACAGTTCTTCTTACTGTACACACTTGAGGCGTAGGCTGGTCTAGCAAACCACACCTGCCATCTAAGCATCGCTTCAGTTCTGTAAGTGCCAGGCCCTGCCTGACAACTAAGAAACTGGGAGGTCTTTTTGAAGGCAGTGCATTGGGACAGTGATCAGACTTGGAAATGCGAGTGCAAGTCCTCTGCACATTCTTTGGGACACAATGTCATCCACCCCAACATACAGTCATTGGATATGTTCCAAAATCCTCTCTTGGTTATATAAATGTCCGTCCCATAGCAAGTATGATTTTCATTTGGGCTCTGTTGTCCTCTATGTGGAGAAAAGAAACCTAGAGTTCAGCTTTTCTTCTCTTTTGGGGCCTAACCCCTTATTTTCTTGTAGCAGGGAAATTCAAAGAAAGGAAATACCATACTAAATCTGTTTTATTTGTCACTATCCTCTTTGCCTCATTCTCTTGGGCACAGAAGTCAGAGCCTCATGCAGGGCCTCCCCACTCTTCCTACAGAAGCAGGGGCCTCTTAGCCCCAGCCTTGAAACTTTTCAAACTAATCAACTACAGATTTCCTAAGTCCTGTAATTCCCATCTAAATGATAAGCTAGACAGGGACAAACTCTTGATAGGAAAAATATTACTTTAAAGCAATTGATAAAGGAATAGCTGAGCCAGAAGAATCTTCACTGATAAAGTCCAATGAGCATGTCTATCAGGACTGCAACTGAGTAGGCTTTAAAAAAACCCACCTCAACCATAATTACTCCCAGTCCAAACTGGCATATAAATTCTTACCTCCAGGTGAGATAAATACTCACTAAACAATACACATGCCTATACATGTGCTAGGTGAATTATTCCTAAGGCTCATTTGATGGATGTAGGCTATAAATCCACAATCAAGATGATGACATATTAATAATTACATCTGTAGTGTTTGATATCTGCAAAGTGACTTCTGTTATTTATTACCTCATTATTTTACATTGAACAGTTATATTCCCTGAATAAGGGAGAGCTGGGGATAAAGAATGGTCTGTGATGAAGAATGGGCTGTAATCAAGGTCTTTGCCATCACCTGTGGTTCATGCACCAGGGGAGCCCAGCTTTTCTCTTTGGAGAAGCAGACCATTGTGTGGTGCCACTGGCCCCTTGGCGTCTCTGGTCAAGCATTCCCAGAATAGATGGGGAAGGCACATACCAAGTTTTCACTCAAGGGCATAGGTGTGACCAACATCTTCTTTCTTGACTTCCCAACTCCTTCTTTCTTCTGAGGCTGTCCTTCATTTAGTGTGGGGGTTGCAGATAACAAAGGTCTGGCAGTGAGAAGACTTAGGCCCTGGCTCTACTTCCTTACTAACTAGCTGTGCATTCAATCAAGCCACCTCACTCTTCGTGGCCTCTGAGTTTTTCTCTTGTCATCCTAGAGTGATAACATCTAATGTATCACATATAAAAAGACTTATTGTGAGAATAAAATAATGAGCATGAAGAACTTTGAAGATATTGGAAGCTCCATAGAGTAGTGTTCCTTTTTGCTGTTATTCATGTAAGCGGTTTCTTTCCCTCCTATCCAATATGAAAATTAAAATATATTGGTCAACAACCCCAATCTAGATTTTAACCATGGACTTTGCCATGCCCCTAATTTATCTAGTGTTATGCAACTTTGTGTTCTTTATACTGAGAGGCAAGATAGTATAATGAATGAGATCAGTACTCATGATCCAGATGGACAAGGATTTAAATCCTGGTCTAATCACAATCACCACCTCTGGCCATGATGGAGCAATTATTACTAGACTAGCTATCCTAACACAACCAAAACTGAATACATATGGGGCATTTATTTTCAGTGATTGAACAATAGTGTCAGGCTATGATCCCCAAGAAAAGGAAAACTCTTAAAATGAAATATACCATATCCGCCCTGGCTCTTTTTTCATGGAAATTTTCTCCACTGTAGCACAGATCACTGGAGTAAAGTCAGAGTACAGGAATACCTCTTAGCTAAGGATCAGCATTGAAGCCTGGAATCTGTGGGGCAAGATACAGGAGGAAAAGGAGCTGGAAGGAGGGACTATATATCTTTTGGGGGGTCCCCCATGAGTTCTTGAGTGAGGCTCAGACTGCTGTACACAGAAGCAAAAGGAGACTTATCCAGCAGTAGCTCCTGAAGGTTGTAGAACAGATGCTTGAGTTCTACACTGCTGGGGATGGAGTAGCAGCTTAGTCCTTGTTGGCTCCCCAGATAACATGCTGAGATACAAGGAGAGCCACCTACTAGAGGTAAGGGGCACTTCACAGTGTCAGACCTTTTTTATACTCATCTTATCAAGCCCTAACACCAAGTCTAGACAAGATCTGCTTGGGAGACAGGGTTTGAAGTTAGAAACCTACCAAAAACAAACAAACAAAAACTATAACAACAACAACAACATCGACAAAAAATGGATGGGCAACACTTGGGCCCTCACAAATGTTTTTTCTAAGAAAGACCAAAATAAAGCCTAGACATCCTCAAAACGACTATCCAGGTATTGAACAAAACTATCCAGGTATTGAAAAAAATAATGCCCCCCAAAAAAAAAATAATGTCCAACATTCTTCAGAGAATAACAGAATCCAGGGTTTCTATAGTGTATCATGCACAATGTCCCTTATTCAATTAAAAATACTAAACACACACACACACACACACACACACACACATATGTGATTTACAGTCAAGAGAAAGAAGTCAATATAATCTAACTTCAGAGTGGCTCAGATTTTGGATTTGGCAGACAAATACTTTAAAGTATCTACCTAAAACATATATAAGAATTAAAAGAAAGTATTAAATGAGCATAGTGTAGCCATAACAAACAGATGGAAAGTTTTAGCAGAGGAGTAAAAACTATAAAATAAATTAAAATGGATTTTTAAGAATTAAAAAGGAAGATCATTGAAATGAAATTTTACCAGGAGGTTTTAACAGGAAATTGGAGATAGCAGAAAACAGAAACAAGGGAACCTCAAGGCATATAGATATGAACTGTACAATCAGCAGAACAAAGGGAGAAGAAGAGTGACAGAAAAGCAAACAGAGCCACAGGAACCTTTGGGAACATGAAATAGTATAAAATGAATGTAACTGAAGTTGAGGAAGGAAAGAAGAAGGAATGAAGTAAAAAAAATGTTAAGAAAAGTAGTAGCTGAAACTCCTCATATTTGAAGGAAAACAACACATAAATCTAAAACGTTTGGGAAACCTTAAGCAAAATTTTTTGAATTTTACAATGAATTTTAATTACTTGAGTTTTTCTGTATGCATTAATGTTATTATTATAAGCATTTGCTGTTTCAGGTTAAGAAATTTCTCAACTTATAGTAAAAATTATCTTCATAAACTACATTTTATTTGTTCTTTTTAGTTATATACATAACAGTAGAGTGTATTTTGACATGTTATACATATATGGAGTATAACTTATGCTAATTTGGATCCCATTCTTGTGGTTGTACATGATGTGGAGTTACACAGGTCGTGTATTCATATATGAACATAGGAAAGGTATGTCTGATTCATTCTACTGTCTTTCCTATTCCCATTCCCCCTCCCTTCCCTTTATTCCCCTTTGTCTAATCCAATGAACTTCTATTTTTCTTCTCCCCCCCCCCGCTTATTTCACTTAGCATGATAATCTCCATTTCCATGCATTTACCAGCAAATGCCAAAATTTCATCCTTCGTTATGACTAATATTCCATTGTGTATGTACACCACATTTTCTTTATCCATTCATCTGTTGAAGGACACCTAGATTGGTTCCATATCTTGGCTATTGTGATTGAGCTGCTATAAGCATTGATGTGGCTGTTTCACTATATTATGCTGATTTTAAGTCTCCTAAGCAAAATTAATACAAATAAAAGCACATCCAGGTATTCCTAGTGAATCTGTTGCAAGCCAAAACTAAAAGGAAAATTCCTTAAAACATACCAGAAAAAGAAAGAAAAACTGTCAAACCCTGAAAATACATGGAGAAACCTTAAATGCATATTGCTTGGTAAAACCAGCCAGTCTGTAAGGGCTACATAGTATGTGATTCTGACAGTGTGACATTCTAGAAAAGGCAAAACCACAGAGAGAAATGGAGATCAGTGGTTTCCAGGGGCTTGAGGGGAGTAGGGGAGGGATGACTAGGAAGAGCACAGAGGTTTTAGGGCAGTGTAACTGTTCTATGTTGTGCAAAATGATGAATACATGGCACTGTGCATTTGCAGAACTGTACAGCACAAAGAGTGAGCCCCACGGTCAACTAAGGGATTAAGGAAACAGTAGCACATCAATACGGTTCATCAACTGTAAGAAACACACCACATCTATGTAAGATGTTACTTACAGGGGAAACTGAGTGAGAAAACGTGAGGGGAAGATAGGAACTCGTGTATTATATACTCAATTTTCTATAGACCAAAACAACAACAACAACAACAACAACAACTCTAAAACAGCATTTATCAATTGAAAAGACACACCACATTGTTTTAGCCAGCTTTTTCATCTCTGTGACCAGAAGACCTGACAAGAACAATTAGAGGAGGAAAAGGTTATTTGGGTTCACATATATACAAAGGAAATAATGAGAAATTTTGACTACTTCTTATTCCAAAGGAAGCCAGAAAATTTTGGAAAAATGCTTTTAATGTAATGAGAAGAAAAAATATCCTTCAACAATAAAGATAAAATAAATGTCTTTTAATACAAAACAAGAGCTGAGAGCTACAAAACAATATAGGAAATGAAACAGAACGTTAAAATTATTCAATTAATCCAAATCAAGGTTTTAGAAAACAGAGAAACAAAGGAACAAAGAACATTAGGAATAAATGTAAAATAAATATTGCTATTTCAGTAGATGGTAGATTAAGCTCAACTATATAAATGAAAATGTGCTTAACAATACAAGTGAAAGGGAGTAATTGTCAGATTGAATTTGAAAAAGCAATTTCCAATTATATGCTATCTAGAAGAGAAACAAAATAAATAGAAAGTAAAAGATGCAAAGACACAGAACAAACAATACTCATTAAAATTGTGTCTATATTAACAATCAGATGAATGAGACTAAGAGAAAGTACTAGAAACAAAGGGAAATATTGCATAGTAATAAAAAGGAAAATGTAACAATCTAAAAGGGAATGCAACTAATAATGGAACTTAAGTAAGAACTAAAGTAAGAAATAGACAAATCCATCAGAAAGAAGAGTTGAAACCCGAAATCTGTCAGGAGTCTCCAAAGAAATAGAATAAACATTATATATAATAAATAAAGAGGTTACACTATATATGTGTATATTATTTATATATAATTGCATATATGTAATGTTTAGATTACATATAATTATACTATATGTAAAGATCGATAAACATATTAAAAATAATTTATTTCAAGGAATTGGCTCATGTGATTTTGAAAATCTCCAAGACAGACAGGAGTTGATATTGGAGTTTTACTCTCAAGTCCTCTGGACTGATTGAATGGCGAGTACTCACTTTACTGAAAAGAATTGCCTTCACTTGCAGTCTGTCAGTTGCTGATATTCAACATTTCTAAAAAACCTTCACAGCAGAAGCTAGATCTACATAGAAACATCTACATAGAAACTCAGTAAAGATACAAAGATATGTTAAAAACACTAATCAATCATTTTGATCTAGTTGACACCATAGCAAGCAACTTGAGAACACACATTCTTTTCAGGTTCACATGAATCACTAAACCAGATAGACCATATAACTGGTCTAAATAAGTCTCAGTCAATTTCAAAAGACTAAATTCTGGCTTAACCATTTCTGACTTATTTGAGCAAGTTAATAATTTTCCTATAATTCAATTTTCCACATATGCAAAGTGGCAGTAGACGCTATCATTATTGTTGTAATGCTATGAGGGTTCATGAGGATTTAATTAATTTACGAAAAACCCTTTGTAAAGTGCCTAGTGAAAGTTCCATAAATAATAGCATGAAGATGATGATGGTGATGATGATGATGATGATGGTGGTGGTGGTGATGATGATGGGGAAAGGGGAAGGGGAGGGGAGAAGAAGGAGATGGAAGGAACAGAGCCAGAGGGAGCCAGAGGAGGAGAAGAAGGCAAAGAAGAAAGGGCCACATTGGACATGAAATCAGGGAAAGTCAGCATGTTCGCAGTGGTCATGGTAATAGTCATTCATTCCTTCATTCATTTGTTCTTTCATTTATTCAGCAAACACCACTGAAGTCTTAGTATATGCCAAACTCTCTATAGAACAATGGTGGTTAAAAAAAAAAAAAAACCCACCCCTTGTCCCTGTTTTAATGAAGTTATAATCAACATAAATGAAGATATCACTTTGAGATGAGTGGTGGGAAGGAAAGGTTATAGTTCTATGAGAGCATACAAAAGGGAACCTGATGTAGGTTGGTGAGCAGAGGTTTCCAGAAAGAGAGAGCAGCATGCGTAACAGCTCCTTTGCTGACTTGAGAACCCAGCATGGCTGGAGGGAGAGGAGTAGGAGCCTGGGGCAAGAGGAGGCTTCAGGGCCTGGTGCAGAGTCCGCAGTCCAGGCCCGCGCTTGGACTGCAGGCTCTGCACCAGGCCCTGGTCTGAGCACCTCACAGACTGTGTCTCGCACATCCTTGCTACATTCTGAAGACATATGACACTAGCAATGGGTTTCACTTACTGTGTTTAGGAATAATTAATAATTTTCCTACACCGGGTTTCGTTGCTGTTATTTTTGATCCAATAGCATGACCAGAATCACACAGGAAGAAAAGAGTTCTCTCTCTCTCTCTCTCTCTCTCTCTCTCTCTCTCTCTCTCTCTCACACACACATAACAGAATATTTGATAATTGGACACTCCTTTTGACATCTCCAAATGAAAACATCTGTTTCACATCTGCTTTAAGTTCAGAGTAAGCAACAAATGCTTCTACCTGAAAGACATTGACCAAAACCAGAACACCATCCCGGTTCAACCAAGAAACCTTGTCCACTAACATCACAGTTCAATGTTATTTTTCTATTCTCATGAGCTGTGTGGAAAAAAGAAATGGACATATCTTGCCTCTTTTTTAGGAAGACGCTAGAAGTACTGAGTACGTACACTCCATACTCACACACACACAGTCCTGCTAAAGCTGGGGAGAAATACTATTGATTAAGAAATAAAGCATATAAAAATGTGAATCTTGAATTGGGAGGAGCTCATGTGGGTAAAAATTAAAAACAAAGTAATATTTTGAAAGAATATACATTGTCTACCCCAGTGAAGGTTATGAATGTTACCAGATTGTAATTAAAAGCTACAGGGAAATGCAGATCAAAACTACACTGAGACTCCATCTCACTCCCATCAGAATGACAATCATCAAGAATACAAGTAACAATAAATGCTGGTGAGGACAGGAGGAAAAAGGAGCTCTTATACACTGTAGGTAGAAATGTAAATTAGTATAGCCACTAGGAAAATCAGTATGGAGGGTCCTTTAAAAGCTAGAAATTGAACTTCACATAATCCAGCTATACCACATCTTGGTATTTATTCAAAAGAATTAAAGTCAGCATACTTTAGAGAGAGGCATATTCATGTTTATTGCAGCACAATCCACAATAGTCAAATTACAAAACCAGAATAGATGTCTATCAACAGATAAATGGATACAGAAATTGTGGTATAGATGCATAATGGAGTTTTATTCGGCTATAAAGAAGAACACAATAATGTCATTTATGGGAAAATGGATGAAACTGGAAAGCATAATGTTAAGCCAAATAAGTCAGACTCAGCAGGACAAAGGTTATATATTTTCTCTCATATGTGGAAGCTAGAAGGAAAAAGGGAAAAAAAAAAAGGTATCTCATGAAAGTAGAAGGGAAACCATTAGTGTAAAGGAAATGGATTGGGGTAGGGGGTAGGGAGGGTAAGGGAATGTATTAGGGAATGAGGTTGATCAAACTACGTCTTCTTCATGTATGAGCATGCCATCATGAAACCTCTTATTCCGTATAATTAACATGCACCAATAATAAAAGCTGCAGAAGAAACTGTGGCTGTGATAAGAACATCAACCCAATGTTCACAAAGTGGCTGGAATCATATTTTATTAGAAGGCGAGCTCCCATCATTTATTTTTTATTTGATTGTTTTAGAAGAATGAGAAAATGGCATAGAAAATTGCTATGAGTCAGCTACAGTGCTGCCCATCTGTAGTCCAAGCTACTCGAGAGGATGAGGCAGGAGGATTGCTTGAGCCCAGGAATTCAAGATCAGCCAGAGCAATACAGTAAGACTCCATCTTAACCACAAAACTACCCTGGAGAACCTAATCTGTTCCAGAAGGAAAAACTGTGATAGTGGACAAAAGCAACCATGTCTTCTTAACTTTGTAAGAGACAATAGAGAAAATTCTGAGAAAGGCTAGGCACATATAAACTTCTTGATTTTTGGAAATCAGGTTTCAAGAAGTTCAGAGAAAGATAATTATGATTTAATTACTAGGGAATCTAAGACAGCACCAGGGTAGAACCCTGGCTTCTGATAATGCAGTAGCGTCCTGACCACAAGGAACAAGTACAAGGTATTTAGAGAAGCAAGCAGGACCTGAAGAGAGCATGACCAGTTGCCTACAGGGAATAGCGGCAACGAGGAGGTTGAAGATGGGACTGGATGGTGATGAGACCAGGGTGGCTGCCGAGGAACAGGGCACCTGAAGTTGCTGCAGGTTCATAAGAGTCCTACCATCTGTGAAAAGAGTGTCCAAATAGTGTAAGGAATCCTAAGGTAAGAGTGAATGTGGGCAAGACAGTAAGTTAGAGAGGCCAGGAGGCGGGGATGTGGATGGAGAGGTTCTAGGAGGCAGGGAGGGAGGCAGTAGGCAAGTGAGAGCTTTTTGAAAGTCCCCCAGCCTGAGCAGGGGCTCAAGGCAAAACCACTGAGCTCGCTCGGTGGTCAGCAGCTATGGAGGAGGAGCACCTTCAAGTTTTGTGGGTTTCAAGCTGGTACAATCTGAGGTGTCCAACTGATGAAAAATAGATCAAAATTTCACATACAAATTTAGATTCAAAAGTGAATTTTCATATAGAATGATAAATCAAAACAAATTATACATTTGGCAAACCCTGTAGTTCACATATGTTTTTCTCCCAAATACAGAAAATTAGTGTACTCACACAATGGAACTGCCTGACTCCACTCTCAGATACTTAATTTTTACAGCATGTTCTTTGCTAACAATTTTGTGATATCATTTTTCTATACAGAGAGTAGAAAGGTCAAGTTCAATCATTAATAGATCTGATAGAAAGTTTTTAAATAAACTTTTTTTGGGGACAGCTTTGGATTTAAACATACATATTGAAGAGGGTACAGTTTCCATAAGCCCCACACGTAGTGTTGCCTATTACAAGGATCTTCAAGTGCTAAAGTGCAACATTTATTACAATTAATGAAACAATGTTGATATATTATTGTTAGTTAAAGTCCAAATTTCATCCAGTTTTTCTTAGATTTATTTATTTGTTTATTTTTATTCATTGTACACAAATAGGGTGTAACTTTTCTCTGGTTGTATACAATGTAGAGTCACTCTATGTAAACACATGTACATAAGGTAATGATGTTTGTCTCATTTCATTATCTTTCTTTCCCCCGCCCCCTCCCCACCCCTTAGTTCCCTCTGCACAATCCAATGATCCTCCATTCTTCCTTTCCTGCTCCCCCTTGTTGTGTATCAGCATCCACTTATCAGAGAAAACATTCAGCCTTTGGTTTTTTGGGATTGGCTTATTTCACTTAGCATGATATTCTCCAACTCCATCCATTTACCTGAAAATGCCATAATTTTATTCTTCTTTATAGCTGAATAATATTCCATTGTGTATCTGTACCACAGTTTCTTTATCCATTCATCTGCTGAAGGGCATCTAGGTTGGTTCCTAGCTATTGTGAATTGAGCTGCTATAAACATTGATGTGGCTGCGTTACTGTAGTAAGCTGATTTTAAGTCCTTTGAGTACAAACTGAGGAGTGGGATAGCTGGGTCAAATGGTGACCATTCTAAGTTTTCTAAGGAATCTCCATACTGCTATCCAGAGTGGCTGCCCCAATTTGAAACTCCACCAGAAATGCAGGAGTGTGCCTTTCCCCCCACATTCTCACCAACACCTATTGTTGCCTGTATTCTTGATAATAGTCATTCTAATTGGGGTGAGATGAAATCTTATGGTGGTTTTGATTTGTGTAACTCTGATTACTAGAGATGTCGAACACTTTTTCATATATTTGTTGATGGATTGTATATCTTCTGTGAAGTGTCTGTCTCGTTCCTTGGCACATTTATTGATTGGGTTCTTTGTATTTGTGGTGTAATTTTTTAAGTTCTTTATAAATTGTGGAGATTAGCGCTCTATCTGAAGTGCATGTGGAAAAGATTTTCTCCCACTCCATAGGCTCTCTTAAGAAAAACTGAAGCTCCACCCAGGAGCCCTGCCTGGGACCTTCAGTGTTTCTTAATTTTAACCAAATGTCTTTTTTTTTTTTTCTATTGGAGGATCCATTCAAGATACCACACTACACTCTTGCCATCTTTCCTCAGGTTTTTCTTGGCTGTGATAACTTTCAGATTTCTCTTGTTTTCAAGGACCAGCTTTAAGAAAAGCCAATCAGCATTTTGTAGAATGTCCATCAATCAGCATTAGACTACCTTTTTTCTCATGGATAGACTGGGGTTATCAGTCTGGGTAAGAAAACCACAGAACAAAGTGTGGTCTTCATCATATCAACTGCGCACTTTCCCATGACTTTGCCGTTGATGTTGACCTTGGTCACCTTTGAGCTGGTATTTGTTAATTTCTCCATTGTGAAGTTGTTTTGATCACTTTTAACTTGTTGCACTTTGAACAGAAGTCACTGTGCATGGCCTGACTGAAGGAGGGGGCCTTCTCATTCATCTTTGAGGGGTGGGAAAGCTTCACACATTATTTGGAATTTTTCATCCTGAAAGATGTCTCTCTTCTTCCCCACTCATTTGTTTACCAAATCATTAATTTATATCACTGTGAACTCATGGACTTATCTTACACTTTGGGGCATGTTACAATACTATTTTATTTAACTATTTTTACTCTAATTATTATTTTTTTTAAGCTATTTGGAACTATTTCCATTGGCTCCTGTGCCTCTTTGGCTGACCCCTGTCACCGTGACTTTTTAAAAATTATTTTCTATTTTTTTAGAGTTTTACAGACTTCATTTTTGTTCATTGTACACAAATGGGGTACAGCTTTTCATTTCTATGGTTGTGCTTTTTTAAAAAAGTACCTCTCTATTATCTGGCACTGCAAGATGATCCAGGCTCATCTTGTATACTCCAGTCCTAGAATCCATCATTTATCTAAGGAGTTCTAGCACTCTTTATTGGGGAATGGTTTTAAAAACCAAAACCTAAGTATTCAGCATGCTCATCATTACTAGGGTGTCCTTATTTGTAGATCTTCTCAGCTGACAAGTCAAAGAAGTATATCTACTACACTGTGTATATATCCTGTGTGTATATACCCTGTGTATAATATATATTTAATATGTAACTGTTTCCAAATTAAGCTAAACATTAATTCATACTTATACTCCAGCTATAATCCACTTTCCCGTGGATCATTGTCTCCTTCTCCTTGCTTCTCTGTAGCTTCTTATCCTAACAGACCAGGTTGAGAAACCTGGTCTCCACTGGTTTGGTAGACCCACTGTCTACCATCTATTTGCTTCATTATTAAATTCAACTTTGCATGGATAGTGACTTCAGAGTTGTTAGCCCTTAACCTGTGGAACACAACAATTAGGGCACAGTGCTTCTATGAAATTTCATTTGCCTCGAGTCTTGGAAACTCTACCTCATTTCATTTCCATAATTAAATGATCAGCTTCTTTCTTCCCCCATCTCCTTTAGTGAGGTTGTTTCATACCTCTGGAATATTGTCAAGATTTTCTTGTCACATTCTACATTCCATCCTAGGATCTCTCAACTTCCTAAAAATTCTTTTTTTTTTTAATTTGCCTATATTATGGTTTTCTCTGTGCTATAAAATATATAATGCCATGGACCCACAGTTATAGGGATATTTTAAATCAAAGATTAAGGATGTTTCCTTCAGATTTGTTACTTATTATTGGCAATATCAAACACATTTTTAGGGTTGTTAAAGTTGGGAAACCCCAGTGAGGTTTCATAAATAAGTTGTAAGGTTTAGAAAAACTTGAAATCGAATTGCATGCAGTGCCATGAATTTGAAGCCTTGTTTCTCCTCTGACATTTGAAATCCACCTTTCTGATATCATCACCCTGCACAGAGAAAGTTGTTCATGGAAACCAGTCTTGTTTTGGAATAGCCAGTAGCAACTTATCTACACATGGAAATGTCTGAGAACGACATCTAATACCCAGTGGTTTTAACCAATTGTGGTTTAATATCTCACGTTTGAAAATATTTTGAAAATATGCAACAGTGTGAACCCATTACTTAGGGTCCTTAGGAAGTAAAAGACCTTGAAGCTTAATTTATTAGCTTCATGTCAGATCTACTCATGAGTCAGACAGATGATTCAACAAGCATTTATTGAGTACCTTTATTATGTAAAGGATCGAGCATTCATTAATGTTATAGTTTGGATATTAGGTGGTGTCCCCCCAAATCTCCTGTGTTCATGCAGGAATATTCAGATGTAAAATGATTAGATTATGAGAGCTGTGGTCTAATCAGTCCATCCTAGTTTGAAAGGACTAACTGGATGGTAGCTGCAGGCAGATGGGTTGTGGCTGGAAGAGGTGGGTCACTGGGGGTGCACCCTGGAAGGGTTCATCTTCCCTGCAGCTTCTTCCCTTGCTCTCTCTGTTTCTTCTCCACCATGAGCTGATCAGCACTCCTCTACTTGCACATGGTGTTCTGCCTCACTTGGGCTGAGAGCAATGGAGCTGGCCCACCATGGACTGAACCTCTGAAACTATGAGCCAAAAATCAACTTTTCCTTCTCTAAGATGTCCTTGTTGGGTAATTTTGGTCACTGCAACATAGAACTGACTTAACACAATTGATAAATGAGACAAAGTCTCTAATGGCTCACCCTCAATAAAAGTCCATTCCGATAGAAAGGAAAAATAGATTATTAGCAAATAAATAAGTAATTACAAAATGATATTGGGAATCCAATAAAGAGAATGCTATAATACAGAATGAGGAGGACCCAATTTCGAAAAATGCTTAGGGCCATGGCATGAAGCTCAGACATGAAGGAAGAAAGGTTAAGTGCTGGGGAGGAGTCCTTCTTCTGTAGAGGGTTGCTCAACTATGCTAACGCTGGAAAGAGGTCTGTCTACTCCAGAAATGGATGGGGCTGGAATTTAGTGAGCTAAGGAGAAAGGGACGAGTTGAGGCTGTGGAGTGAGGTGGTGGCGAGATGCTAGAGGGTCTCCCAATAAATAGTGAATTTTATTCAAAAGGCAGAGAGATTAGTAAGGAAATATTTTAAGCAAAGGCGTGATCAGGTCAGATCTTCCCCTTTTAAAGAAGAATTCTGTAAGAGGAATGGACTATAGGGGAAGTAAAATTTAAACAGCAGGAAGAGCAATAATCCTGGCTAGTTTTGACATTTCCAGGCTGTGTGGCCTTGGGGAAATTACATAACCTCTCTTAGCCTTAATGTCCTAATCTGTAAAATGGAAATCAATAGGATGAATAATTTACAAAATTCTTGTGAAAATCGAATGAAGCTATGCAAATGAGTGTTTAACACCATGACTGTTAATACTCAAAAATTTTAGGCTATAATTATGTTGTTGCTATTGTTAGGAGCAAAGCAACATGTAATCTTAGAGTGAGGATTCAGAGATAAGAAGCCAAAGTTAATGCACAGTCATAAGAATGCAGCCTTCAAGGGGGAAAAGGCTAGAGAGGGACACCCAGGGCCACATGCTGGGCTGTCCAAAAGTCCAGGGTATGTGCACTGGAATGCGGCTCCCATTGTCAAAATGATGCTATAAACTAGAAACAGAGTTCACAGCAAGGAACCCAGGAGTTGGGCTGCAGTGAGGCAAGAGCTGGGCTTCTCGTTTGTTTGCCCTTTGTCTGTCCAGAAGGGCCCCTGATGAGTCATGTGCCACCCATGAGTACAGAAGTGACTGAAACCTGTCAGAGATTGCACAGTCTCTCTCCGACATCACTGAGGCAGCCATTCACACTGGGAGTGAACCAATGAACAGGTTGGGAGTGAACCAACGAACAGGCGCTAAGACTCGAAATGAACTGAACTTCTTAACATTTAATTTTTTTTTAACTTGTTTTTGAAACAAGGGCAGTCAGAAAGGGAACTAACTGAAATCATGCTTAACGATGGGGACATATTCTGAGAACATTGTGGCCCATGCTTACTACACACAAAAGCAATCATGCTGTCACTAGGCAATATGATCTTGCAGGATCACCATCATTATATGCAGTGCATCACTGACCAAAATGTGACCACAGAGTGAATGACTATATTGTACCTTTTAAAACCAGAGTTATCTGAAGCTCACAGTCTGTGAGAAGATGATAAATTCCCTGGGCTGCTTCTCATGCAGTTAGGTGTCCAGTGTTGGGGGATCATCCTACACCCTGGAATATGTGAATAAAACTGGTAGGGTTGCTACTGTCATCGAGCTTATCATTTGGTGGTAGGAAATCATGAAATTATAAAAGAAAGGCTTTGCATTTTCATATTCTGAAGAGACATACCTTGGTGGAGGTATGTCTCTTGAAATATCCTGATTCTTCCCCCCATGATTCTCTTTCCTTAGAAATTTAGCATGTGCCTTCTTCCTCTTCCTCCACCTCCTCTTCCTTCTCCAAGTCCTCATTTTCCCTTCCTTCATACCTACTCAGATGTCTCCTATTCTTCCATTAACTCAATCTTTTCTAGTCCAACCTTACCCCTGATCTTTCCCTGGTTAGCCTGTTTCATTATTATGTGGAGTAGCTGGCCTTTTCTTGATGTTTCCAATTTGCATTGCCATTCTCTGAAAAACAAATTATTTTTTTCTTCTTCATATATAAAGAATGTATGGAGTATTTATAACATGTACCAAGCACTGAGCAATTTTACATTTAATGTTCACTTAGAACATTAAATGAGATAGGTTCTGGGTCCCCATCCTCCAATTTTACAAATAAGAAAACAGTTGTACAAAAATTAAGTAACTTGCCCAAGGTCATCCAAAAGATAGAAGCTGATAGACTTGACCTCAAGTCAGTTGATACCAAACCCTGTTCCTTTAGCCATTATGCCATCCTGTCTCCAAGTGATTGTGACACACCCCATAACCTGTGGATGCTCTTCATGTGGGGTCCATTTCCAACTTAACAGGGGAGTTGGGAAACTAAGCTGTGCCTGTCCCTAAAGAGGGTACAGCTGTGTTGCAGATGGGCAGAGGTCACTGGGTTGTGGCAGAAGCAGGACCATCTGGTCTCCCTGCGGAAATGTTGTTCATACTCCTCAGTAATGGTTGCCAATGTACTCCCCAACAGGAGAGGTCAAGGCAACCCCAACACTGGGTGAAATAAAGTGGGGTGGCTTCTAGCAAGAGGAAGATAACACACTTCAAGGAGGCTTAGAATATGATCTCAGGAACAACTAGGGAAAACTGACAGCCACAGTAGAAAGGCTCAGTCTCATGTGCTGGTGGGCTGGTTGCTTGGAGTCTAGGATGGGGAGATGGCAAAGCCCAAGTTGCCTCCATGGCCGTGTAGTGTCTGCTGGTGCCAGCCCAGTTGGAAGGACGGTTTGCAGCTATGCATCTGGCCTCCTTGCAGGAAGCAGTCTCAGGCAGAAGGGGCATCTTGGCAGTTGAAATGAGCCAGGACCAGGAATACCCTTCTTGAAAAGCGATTAATTTATGTAGTCAATAAATATGCTTTGTGCATGTGTTATTACTCTATGTATCAGACATTCAGGGTTGAACAAAATAGACAAATATCCCTGCACTCCTGGAGGTTTAATCTGTGAACGCAACACAAAGAAAACTAATCAGGGACCCAAACAAACTGGAGGAAGACGATGATTTGATATGAGTCTGCCTGCCTAAAGATTAGCACAGTTAGAGCTGTCAAAAGAGTTAATTGGGCAGCACACAGTCACTTTAACAGGCTGCTTTGCTTCACAATCAAAAAAACTAAGTTTATTCTGGAGTCCTTTCAAAAGTGCACCAGAGATCGCGAACTGTGTGCAAACTGGAATCTAAATAATCAAAAGTGTCTTATATTCAGCTTTACAGAAATTCTCCTCTTATAGAGAGCAGGATGTTCCAGTGAGCAGGTACAAATAAGGTGGCCTAATTTCTGTGACTGACATTAGAATACCTAGTGGAGTTGCTAGTTCCACCAGCCTTTTGATAGTAAGGTTATGCTAAACACAGAAATCACATGAAATAAGAAACGTTTAGTAACAATAGCCAGACATTAGCACCTCCAGTCTATCATAACTAAGTTTTCTTGTCACCATGAACAAATCATTTCACTTCACAAATGCCTGTTTCCTTCCTTGGAAAAAGAGAATGTGCATTAAACAAGTTTCCTTTCCATTTTGACATAGTCTTATTATAATACAAACACACATTAATTGACAAATTGATGGACTTTTACTATAACATTTCCATACATGCATATATCATGCTGTGATATAGTCTTCCTGTAGGGTTCCATGAAGGTAATTTTTCCAGAGAATTAAAATGGAAGGAAATTAGCTAAAAGCATGGCAGATACAGAGGAAAAGCCATAGAATTAACCAAGGGATCCCAGCTCTTGGAGCCTGGATCTGGGCACCCTCCTATATCAGGATTATAGGAAAAATTACTACACAGACCATGGATGTCATGAGCTCAGAAAATAGTTTGTTTTCTCCCCGTGGCCTATCTGCATATTGTGTGTGGCCCTGTGCATAAAGACTTGCAGTGCCACATGGATATGTGGCTCCTTGAGAACAGGATGCTTTCTGTATGAGTGAAATCCCAGAAAATCCATGCTTCTATCTGTAACTATCAGCACTCCTTCCAGCAGCTTCTAAGCTATTTTATTAAGAGCTAGTCAGAGGGACACGTGTTACTCTTCTGTGCTGAACCATGGTGATGTACTGTGGCTATGATCAGCTCTCTGGTTGCCCTGGGTTTTTGGTTTTATATTTGTTTCTTTTGCCCATCACTCCCTAGAAAGAGGGCTAGTTGACAACACCATGCTTCCCCAACTTTATATTACCGAAACTTTGTGAAAACTCATTTGCCAGAATGAAGCTTTTAAAATTCTTTGTCAGGATGATAAGGCTGCAAGGCTGATCTTCATGTAATTGCCTGCATTCAGAAATCCAGAATTCATAAAATAAACAATGAATCTTCCCTTTCAAATACTGAAGCTATGGGTACTGCAGACTGAGCCCTGAAGTGGAAATTTGATATTTGACGAGTCACTGCAAATTTCTGCTCTGTGAAATGTGAAAGACTGTTTTCCTCCTTGAACTTCGTGTTTTCTTATCTGCAATATGAAAATAGGAACATGTACCAATGAAGGAAGTTCCAATGAAATCAAGTGCAGGAAAATGTTTTACAAAAACAATTGTTGTGACACAATATTGCATTATAGTTATCTCTGAGCAGATTGCATCCTCTAAACTACAAGCTAGTTTAGGACAGAAAGTTTGCCTAACATCCAAGGGAGATACTCAAAATATTTAACAACTGGTATTACATGCAATACTCAGGGAACTGGCCAATCAAAGCAGATGCTAGCTGTAAATGGTCTGTGTGTCTAAGCAATGCTCACATCAGCCCTGCTCACACGCTTGCCTGTTTTCTGAAGGAACTAGTCCTGTGCCTCACACGAAAAGGATGCTCAGTGAATGACTCTAAAATATTATTTGTTTTGTGAAACTATTTTACACACATTTTAGAGGCATGTGATCTATCCCTGCCCTACTTGACTCCCCAGTAGAATATTTTTTTCTCCAAGCTTCGTTCCAGGTACTAGTCCCTGAGCACTTGAAGCCTCTTTTCTTTTACCTGAGTTACAGATTCATTAACCCAGACTTTTTAGAAATGTTATTATTAGAACTTTAATCACCCATGTCCTCCTTTTAAGTTCTTTCTAAAATTACTTTCTGGCAATAATAATTATGTCAATCAGGGGCCAGCCGAAGATAGCTGTGGCCCCAGGGCCAAATCAAGACGGGAGTTTCCAACCATAATCTATTATTTGGCTCCAAACAGTTGTGCTAATTTCCCCGCCTCCACCCACCCACCCCCTTTCCTCCCACAGTAAGTGGAGTTCTAAAGACCAGGGTAGAACGTCCTAACTGGGTCTGTTTTATCATCTATTGCTATGTTGGTGTCTGTGGCTGGATTCCACAGTAGTATCCTAGGGCAATGCAAAGACAAAAATGAGAAGGGACTGAGTAGAGTCGTGTCAGGGCAGAAAGTCAAAATGGTTGTTAGTGTTGGTATTTGTGGAGGTGCTGGGAGGATGGTAATGTTGAGGTTGGAAGACAGAGAGACCAAGGAAGCCTAGGGATGAAGACCAGCTCACAGGCCATGGGTAGGAGGCTCTTAGTTTTGAAAGATGACTCCCCCACTTGCATCAACTCTGGTCAGTCTATGTAAAGTCAATCAAATTGTCCCCTAGTCATTCAAAAACAAGTACTGGGTGCCACTACTTTTCAACCATTGTGCTGGGTGTTTGGGTTACAAAGATTCTATTCTTATAGGTGAGGAATCAAGGGAGAAGGAACAGAAATGTAAGCCAAACACCACACATAAAAGAGCAACATACGTAACCTACAGTTCCTCCATTCTTCATCATTACCCTATGTACATGTATGATTAACAAGAATGATATGAATGTACATCATGCACAACCTCAGAAATGAAATTTGTACCCCATATGTGTGCAATGAATCAAAATGAAGTTCTGTAAAAAGAAAAAAAGAGCAACATACATGAAAACTCAGAGATCAAAGAAAGAGCAAATGCCAGTAGTTCAGAAAGCCCAGCTTATGGGGAGCAGACTGTGAGCCATTCCAGGTGTTTACTATGAGTACGATTAAAGGGACAGCTGGGGGTATTTAGAGGGGGCTTTCGGCAGCTCTCTGAGGTAGCAGTTTGGAGCAAGGCTTGCCTGTGGCCTGTGACAATATCCAAGTTAAGATTTCAAAGTGACCCAGACTACATAAGGATGGAGAGAAGAGGTTGGATTTGATAGCTACGAACTGGAGAACATTGGCTTTACTAGAGAACGACTGTTCAAAGGAGGTGAAGAAGAAGGGGTAGGATAGACTACTCCCTCCATATTTCTGACTTGGTGCCCTGGTGGGAAGAGGCAGGGCACCAAAAAAAGAAGCAGCAGCAGCAAGTATAGGAGATAAAAGGATGAGTGCAGGCTGGTTAGATGTGGTGAAAATTGTATGGATGAGTATCACCCAAAATTCCCTGCTCTGCACACTGTGATGAGATATGGAACCCTCCCAGAAGGTAAATTAATGCTCTACGTGTTTCCGAGAGAGGAAAAAATCTGCTGAAATAAACAGCATGTTTAATAATGATGTTTATTTGCATTCTGACACAGTTCCTCTCAATTTGGGCCAGTAGGTCCAAGGGGTGCACTTGGGTTAGTTCAAAGTTAGGAGTTCAGGAGAGGGGACCAGAAACACAAGTAAACCATCAGCATTGGAGGGTTCCTTCACTCTCCCTGGACTGTCCCGCTTCCTCCCTCACTTTCTCAACTGTCCTTCTCTCCCCTCACCATACAATGGGATGTTTTCCCCCATTTCCTTTTCACCTCTGAAGGAAAGGTGCCTGCTTTTGCTAAGGCTAATAAATTCCCAGGTCCCGTTGCCCCTTCATCCATCCTCCTTCTTCCAGGATGTAGATCATACTGAGAAGTGCCTCTTTCTCTCTTACACTTTATAAGTCTCCTTTCAACAGGTTCCTCAGTGCAGCCTCCAATGCACCTAATCCTCCATTCTGAAACAAAAAAGAACAAACAGAAGACCTCTGGGTGCTCCTCCCCCTTCACGGACCTCTTTAGCTTTCCCTCCTGTCCTCACAGAACTTCTTGAAAGAATAGTCCTGTCACTCCATCTCTGCTTCCTCACATCTACTGCCTGTTGTGCCACCTCCCTGCCACTCCACAGTGCGCTGTGGAAGAGATTCCCAGGGTCACTTTGAGCCTTTTGTCCATCTTCCACCTACTATAATTTCCTATAATGTCTGATACTTAATTACTCAAACATGGGTCACTCCTGATTTTTGATTCCTAATTTTAAGGTTCTCTTTGTCCCAGTTCCCCCCTTACTTCTCTGACCGCTTAACCCAAATTCTTCTCCTTCCACAAGTGCCTAGCAGATAGGATCAGTGTATTCTTTTCTGGAACTGTTATTGAAATTATATTCAATTATGGGTAAGTCACTTTGACTCTGTCTTTTTTTCCACAAAATGAGGAGGTTTGTACTAGGACACTTTCAGAATCTATTCCAGGTATAATTTGATTCAAGAAACACTTACTGTACACTTTTTCAGCACTAAGAATAGGTTTAGAAAACATATTCAAGAAATGTGAATTACATCAGGAGTCAATGAGACAATAAATTCTCCAGCTACTGCAAACATTTTGAGGAAAAAAGCAGTATGTAAATAAGCAAACAAATAAATACGATGAAAGTTGCTCATTGTTATTGAGTCGACCATGAAATGGAGCTACTTTTTTAAAAAAAACTTATGTTAGATCTAATTTAGACAATCATAATTTAAGTGCTCAGTTGTTCACACCTGGCTCGTGGCTACTATAGGCCAACTGTGGTATGTGGACTGGCTGCATCAAAATCACCAGAAAGCATGGTAGAAAATGTAGAATTTCTAGTGTCACCCTGGTCTACTGAATCAGGTCCACAGGTGATCTGTGTGCATTTAGAGTTGGAGAAACTCTGGTCCAGATAATGGGCAGGGAGCTTCAAGGTTACTGGGAACCAGGGAGAACGAGGGGGAGAGTTGTTCATTCATAGCTAAGCATGTTACACATCCACAGTAGAGAGCCTGGGAAACCAGGAGCATCAGACAGCTGCAAAAATGAAGAGAATTCTTATTTCCCATTTGCTTTTGTGGACTGTGACCTCTTCTAAAGAAATTTACTCTGTAGGCCCTTATGCTGAGGTTTTACAATAATTCCACTGTGTGCTGATTAACTTGGAAAAGCAGAAGTAGCAAGAAATAAATAACTACAAGATGTCAACATTAATACTGGGATTTAAAATGGCTTTCTTTACTGCATGCTATAAAATTGGGAAAGCAATCTGTACTTACTATGGAAACTCCTGATGGATTCAAAAATCAGGATGCTGAGATAAAGATTAAATATACATTTGGGGGAAAGAAAAATATATTCCTATCTTTCTTCCTTCAGGCTGAATGGACACAAATCAGAGGCTCAGAAACATATCTTTGCTTTTATCTTTCCAATCTCCAAATTGCTTTAGAATTCCAAAGCCAGAAAGCTCACTGAAATTTTCTATTTACCCCTAATAAATGATAGTGGAGGGGGATTTGTCTTTGTATCAGTAATCCCATCTTAAGTTTATTAAATTCATCCTCTTCACCCTTTTAGTGTAGTTCTAAACTCCTGGAAATTAAGTCACTCAAAGATGAAGATGAACTCAATTATTAGTATAGACTTTAGTAATGCAGGACAAAAATGCAGGGCACTTCATACAATGCTCACTTTTTAGGCTTTGTTTTTCCCTGTCTATCAAAGGGAAAGAGGGTCTATTAGTCATGGTTCCCCAGAGGAAAAGAACCAATAGGATATATCTGTATCTGTATCTATTTATATCTAGAAAGATTTATTTCAAGGCATTGTTGGCTCATGCAACATGAAAGCTGGCAAGTTCAAAATCTGCAGGGTGGGCCAACAGACTGGAAACTCAGGGAAGAGCCAATGTCATAGTTGAATTTCTAAGGTCACCTAGCAGAATTCTTTCTTGATAAGAGGAGACTTATCATTTGTTCTAGGCAGGCCTTCAACTGATTGGATGAGGCCCACTCATATTATGGGATACAATCTGCTCTACCCAAACTGCACCAAATTAAACAGTAATATCATCAACAAGAAAAAAAAAAGAAAAGAAAAAAGAAAACACAAAACCTCTCACAGAAACAACTGGAATAATGTCTGACCAAATATCTGAGCTCTGCAGTCCAGTCAAGACAATACATAATATCAGCCATCCCACTTGAAAGTCACACTGGTTAAATCAACAAAGAGTAAGAAGTCTATATCTCCACAGGAAGGAGGCAAAAGCTGCTTCCCATGCTATGGGATCAGAGGCACTTGTCTTTGAGGTTCTCCCAGGTTTGAATAGAGTGTACCTGAACATGCACTTGAACATGCCTAAAGGTCCTCTCACTCAGCTCTTCCAGTATGCAGGGTCTGTCTTCTGTCACCTTTGATGTCCTCTGGGCTGGGTATGAAAGCAGTGGTTCCTGTCTGAGTCAGTGTACCCTTGTTGGAAATGCTACAAGACAGTCCTGTTCCTTCCTTCCTATCCCAGGTAAGTGGCCCAATGTCTGCTCAGGACAATCAGACTAAGTTTTGGATACCACACTTTTTGGCTGTAAAGCATTAAATAACTTCTTTTATGACTATTCCCCAGTCTAGAATATTTATCTTGTGATACTGGAAATTTCTAGATTTCACATTTCCTCTTCTTGCTCACTCCTATAACCTTTCCTATTCTAATGTCAAAGCAAACAATCTGTCACCTTAGTCTTCCTTTTTCTTTTTTCTTTCTTCCTTCATTAGATCCTTCTTTTCACTTATAATTTTGATAGTTGGAGGATAGGAAACAGGGAGGGAAAGTTTGAACTGAAAGGACAGCTGTCACAACTGCTAGAAGGACAAGAAGCAGTCATCAGTAGAATACTGATGAGTGACCTTGATGGGTGACCTTGATGAGTACACTCTCCAAGGCTCTAACTTCTCTAATCCATGTTCTGGAGAACTCATGATTACGTGAGGATTGCAATTGCATTAAAATGGGAGTCTCAATCTATTGGCATTTTTATTCTGTGCAGAATATAGAGAAGACACTTCATTGAACCAGTTACTATTATTAATTAAAAGCTCAGAATAGCAGTTCACAGAGTTGCATCAGTTTTCCTAACTCCTTAGAATAGGAATTGCAAACCAAAACTTGAAGGTGGCTAAGAATTCTCTGTGAATTAGACATCTTGGTGTGTTCCTGTAGAAAGGTGTCAAGTTGCTCTGTCAACCATACCTGCTCCTCTGCACATCAGCATATGAATGAAATGTAGCTCCAGCTTTCTGTTTGGCCACTTTCTGATCCAATCTATTTATCTGCTTTACGTTCTAAATTTTTGTGAGCTGCAAGTTTATAACATCATTAGCATTCCTCCTTCTCTAAGGCTTCTACTTGAACTAAAATGTTAGTCATGTTAGCACAAGTCCTTGATAAAATGACTTTCTGAAGAAAGCTATTTATCAGCATCAGTCACATTTCAGAGAGTAAACATTGGTCAAGTCTTTTATCAGGGAGATTAATGCCAGGAATCGTATTCCATTGAGCACTAAATGAAGGAAGAGAGTTAAAGATGTTAAAATTTGGTTGGTTGGAATATCCCCCAAAGGTCCATGTGTTGAAAGCTTGGTCACCAGTCTATGGTGCTATTGGGAGGTGGAGGAACCTTTAGGAGGTGGGGATTAGGGGGAGGAAGTCAGATCCCTCGGGGTGTGCCCTCGAAGGGAATTTGTCCTCTTCCTATCTCTCCTTTGCTTCCTGGCCACTATGAGGTGAGCAGCTTTGCTCTACCACACACTTCTGCCTTGCCACACACCTGAAAGCAGTGGAACCAACCAACCATGAAGTAAAACCTGTGAAATCATGAGCCCAAATAAACCTTCCTTCCTTTTCAATTGATTACCTTAGACATTTTGTTACAGTAATGAAAAGCTGACTATCGCAAAAGAAAAAAGGAAGATGTCTTCACTCTGCTGGAACTCAGTGAAAGAGTACAGAAAACAATTGTAATTGCAAAGAGTCCTGATAGATATAAAACTCAAGTATGGTTTGGATTATAAAGAGATGGAGTTGGAGCTCAGGCTGTAGCTCAGAGGCAGAGTGCTTGCCTAACAAGTTTAAAACCCTGAGTTTGATCCCTAGCACCACAAAATAAACAAACAAACAAATAAATACATGTATTACAATAAGTAGGATGAAGATACTTCCATAGTTGTTAGGGGAAAGAAGAATCAGAGTTAAACTGTAAAGGGGAGAATATGGTTTAAAAAGAACAAACAAAAAAAGTGGTGTGTAAACAACGGGATTCTCTTTACACTCGATTAGGGCCTACATAAATAATTCAAACTAGGATTGAATTTAGAGACTTCAGAGGTTGCTAAACTTCCAGCTATGGAAGAAGAACAAATCAGTAGTTAAAACCTAGATATCAGATGAATCAGGCTATACATGAAAAAAAAAAAACAATTCAAGAGTGTATGTATGCATGCTATGGTCTAAATATTTGTATCACCAACAAAATTTACATTTTGAGACTATAAGGCCCAAGGTGATGAGCCCTTTAGGAGTGTTTAGGTCTTGAGAACAAAGTGAAGTGACTAAATAGGGTTGTGAATGGGATATTGTGAAGAGGCCTGAGAGACCTCCTACACTTTTCTCCAGGTAAAGGCAGAGGTGACATCCTGAGCCTGCAGCCTGGAAGAGGGCCTCAGCAGAACTTGAACAAGCTTGGTACCTTGATCTTAGTCTTCAAGTACCCAGAACTGTGAGAAATACATTTCTGTTGCCTGTAAACCACCCAGTCTACAATATTTTGTTATAGCAGCCCAAATGGAATAGGATGATAAGTTTAAGAAAAATGCTCAATTCATCATTTCATTCACTCAACAGAAACTTTCACTGAGCTCATACTATATGCTAGTTCCTGTGCCAGGTGCTAGGGATGGGATGGCAACAATACATGATCTTTGTGATAGAAATGTGCCAGGAATTTCCTTGAATTCATCAATCCATTTTGCAACAACAACCAAACTCTTTAAAGAATTCAGAGCAATATTTGGGATGATTCCAGGAATAAAGTGTCTTCAACATGGAGAATGCATTTGAGAGAGTGAGACCACATGAAGACACAGGAAACAACAACAATAACAAAAACAAGAAAACAAACAAACAAAAAACAGAGAAGCCCAGAAGGAAAAAATAGAAAATTCTTATAAAGAGTTTATTTTGGTTGTCTGGAGTCTGAGGGATCTGGATATGATAGAAGCTTATAAAATCACAAAGAGAATTAATTAAATAATACACAATGGTTTAAAGCAGATGCTGTAGTTCCAGACTGTCTGGGTTCAAATGTGGATTATGCTGCTTTCTAGCCATATAACCTTGACCAGATTACTTAGCCTATATTTGTTTCCCCCATTTTAAAATTAAAGCTAATAAAAGTATTTACTTAGACCTTAAATGTGGATGTGAAGATTTAAATAAGTTAATGCATAGAAATCATGACAGCACTTAGCAAAGAGCAGGATACTTGACAAATATTGCTTATTATTATTCATTTTCCAAAATTTAGATCTTTAGAATCTAGATCTGTAAAGGTAAGTGGGCACGCTTGGTCATCTAAAGGACTTCAGTACATACATAAGCGGTACAGTGTGAACTTACTAAGGAGAGGCTGAGAGGATTAGATTAATTCTATACTACATATTAACTATCCCTTATCCAAAAAGCTTGAGCCTAGATGCTTTGGATTTTGGAGCATTTGCATACAAATAATGAGATTTCTTGGGAGATAGGACCAAGTCTAAGCACAAAGCTCGTTTATGTTTATACATACCTATTACACATAACCTGACAGTAATTTTTACACAATGCTTTTTGTGTATGTGCATTTTGATGCAAACCATCACAAGGGGTCAGGTATGGAATTTTTTTGCTTTTGACATCATTTCAATGCTCAAAAGTTTCAGATTTTGGAAGTTTTTGAAAGTTCAGATTATCAGATTGAAGATGCTCAGCCTGTATTAGACTTGTAGCAAGTTGGGAGGAGATTTGGGACTGCTTAGAATGCATGCTTGCCTTTCAACTTCACATCTCACAACACTTCAGTAACACAGTCAGATGGAGGCTCTTAAGAGTCAGGGACTGTGGTTCTGGAGGCATTTTCTAAGGATAAAACAGGAGTGCTCAGCTTGGCGGAGGGGCAAATGTGAACAGACTTTGATGTAGTAACACATAATAAATAACAATAGGCTATCCACCACAGAGGAGAGCTTTGCTAGAGAATCAGGATCAAGAAGTTAGTTTTCATTTGTTATTTACATAAAGAAAATAAGTTTATGCTAGTGGTTCACATACTTGGACCTAGCCGGAATCCTCTGACAAAAAGCAGTAAGTATTTGTGAAGTCCCAAATGGGGATTGGTGCAAGAAGTGACTGCCTAGAAAGGCGATCAACCTGTCTAAATGAAGACAGGGAGTTCACTGATTCCCCTATCCAGTCAGTCACCTCTGTGTGGCCTGTAAGGTCAAGGCTGGACTTTGAAAAGAGGTCTAAGGCCTGAGGTCAAGTATGACTTTGTCTCCATTCTCTGGGTCTCAAATTGCCTTATAGGTAAAATGATGGGAAGGATTAAAAACCAAAGGGGAACAAAAAGAACAACCAGAATCCTTTCATCAAATGATATTTTTATTTTGGAGTCTCATGGATAAAACATATTTCTATCTATCTATATAAATTATGGAGGGGTAAGGGATAAGGATATGCTAATATTCTGGTTCAGGCTTCAATTACCCCCACTTACATTGGTATCCCATCTCCCCCTGGAACATCTTAACACAGTTAAAGAACCACTGGCCTACATAGGCTGTAAAGTCCCATCCTGAACTAATATTCTGTGGTTCTGGTGCCTTTGGCATCAAAGTGACCCAAATCAAAGAAACAATTACAAGTTCTACAGCAGCACTGTCCAACAGAAATAAATAAATTGCCGAAGTCACTTAAGATTTTTAAATAGTCATATTTTATGTAAAATTAAAGTGGTGGAATTAATTTTAATAACATTTTACTTAACTCAACATATCTGAAAAAATAAATAATTCAATGTGTTATCAATAGAAAAATAACAGATATTTTACGTATTTTGTGAAGTTTTCAAAATCCAATGTGTGTGAAACTTCTCACACATCTCAATTCAAAGTAGCCACATTTCAAACACTGAATAATCTTAAATGGTAAATGGTCACCATATTCAAATACAGACACATAAATTCAGGCAGAGAAGGCCTGTAGGCTTCCTGTGCCCAAATGTGACAATGACAAAAGCATATGACCCTGCTTCTGTTTCTATCCTGGCATCGGTCACTTGTCTTAAGTCCATTCCTGCTGCTATAAAAAATATCTGAGACTGAGTAATTTATAGAGAACACAAATTAGTTTGCCATAGTTGGGAGTTATCTAAAACTAAAGCACTAGCAGCTCCCAAGATTGGTGAGGGTCTGCTCTCTCCTTCCAAGATGGTGCCTTGCTGCCCTAAACTGAAGGAAAAGAGCTCTGTGTTCTCACATGGCAGAAGGATGGAAGGGAGTGAATCCACTCCCTAACCCCTCCCAGTGAGGGCTTTGCCCTCATGACTTAATCCCCTCCAAAAGGCCCCACCTCTCCACTATGGCATTGCTGACTAAGCAACATGTGAATTTTGAGTGACATGTGCAAACCACAGCAGCCACCTCTTTCAGGGTTCTCGCTCACCAGCACTCCCCTAGACTTGGAGAGTGTTGGCCCAATGACTTCAATACCTCTATATTTTACTTTTCTATTCCTTAGCTCATTCCCTACTTTTTGCTGATTTAATATCATCATCCTGGAATTTATTATTGCTAAATTATTGGTAAGACTCTGCCTTCATTGTAGAATCTCCAGGAATCTACCTTGAGGATGATTTTGAAGACTCCATGTTCTGCAATTGTCCCACATACTCAACAATCTGCATGTATATAAAGGAAGCAATTTAATTAACACATTTGTTCAAAAATGTCCTTATCATACATTATATCATAGTCCAAGCTGTCTTCATTTTTTGGCTTTAACAAATGGTGTTTTATGCTGAAAGAAATTATATTTTTCTTATATTGTCTATGATCCAGTACAATCATGTAACAACACCCAAATACAATGAAGATGTTTCGTTATTTCTCTGAGACTAAAACTGAATGTTCAGACTCTGCTGGTTCTCTGTATGCAGAAGGAGATTCATAGCCATTGACTGACTGAAAATATATATTCAAACCTAAGGACAGTATTTTAAATAGTGTTTTCACTTACGACTCAAAAACAGGAACAAAATCACCTCATATAAAGCAGCAGCTTAGAAGAGTAGGGACTGGAAAAATCTATCTGTAATCTGATTTTTTTTCTATGACTATAATTTGACTATAAAATATACAATTCAAGATGCCATCGTAGTCAACTGAACTATAATAATTCGCTAGTTTGAAACTATAATCAAATAATCATCTCATTAA